>CP139506.1:127255687-127855687 GCA_021014915.2 Artemisia tridentata subsp. tridentata
CACAATTAATCCTAAACCTAAAACTAACTCTAAATCAAAATCACTAAACTAAAATCCCATCATCAGCCCATCCTATAACCCAATCCCTTGGATAAAACATTAACCCGTCCCTTTTAATAACACACAGTCAAAAAAATTGGTCAAACCCACACCCTCTTTATCCCTAACCTCCAATTAACCCGCCAAATCACTGATAATCATCATCCCTGTCACTCTCACCCTCACCTCAGTCCAAAAACCAGCTCATCCCCATGGTCCCCCCCTCCATTGCCACCTTGGCAATCCAAGGCACAAAAGAACCATCCACGGCTGAGATTGATTGAAGTGGTGGCCAAGGCAAGATCAAAGGCTCAAGATCAAGCAGAGAAAGCACAAATTTGAATCCTCTCACAGAAGAAACACAACAAACAGAGGAAAACCCTAATTAGAGTAGTATAAATAAAGCATGATGTATCCAAATAGTGGCATAGGAAGTAGCTTAATTTTTAGGTAAACTTTAGTTTAATTTCTTTAAGCTTTTGGTTATCGTTATTAAATATACTTTAAGGTTTCTAGTATTGTAATTTCAATTTTAGTTTTATAAAATTTTCAGCTTTCTAGTTAATCTTCAAAAATCAAAAAAATAGCATTTTCTACTTATTTGCTTATTAGCTTTATTTCTATTAGTTCTAGCTTATTGTAGTCTGTATTTGTTAACTATTGATTTCCCTTAGCTTTGTTGTCTTTTAAGTTCAGTTTTGTTAAATATCTCATAAAAAATCAAAAACAGTCTTAGATAGTAGTAGTGTTTGGTTCAGGAGTAAAAAGGGTCTAAAACTCTGTGCACTGTTCAGTCAGTTAAGTTGTTTGGATGTACTTTTAAGCTGTTTTGGAAGATTTGATAGGATTGGATTGGATATTAGTGAAATAGAATAGGTACTGCTCTTATTAAGCTTCTTATAAGCTTTAGCTTTTTAGCCCTTGTTATTGGTATTCTTAGGTTCAATTTAGTGCATATAGTGGATCTTCAATAGTTGGTACTGTTTCATTAGCCTTTGAATTGTTTTGGTCCAAGTTTACTCATAACTGATCACTGATTCAATACAACAGACTGCATCAGTGGCCATATTGCGCAAAATTGCTTGGGTTTTCCATTTTTATTTTGTTCAATATAGGTCCAATTTAGCTAAAATTTGGTACAGTTAATCTTTGGTAGCTTATCTAGTTGTTTCTTATTTTTAAGAATTTCTAAGTCAGATTTCTAGTAGCTTTTCCTAGCTTGCAAAACACCTCAGTAGCCATATTTAGGCCTGCATTTTAGTGTTCTTATTTGCTTATCATGAATCTCAGTGCTTATTTGCCTTGAAGATTAGCTTATTCTGAGTAGGTTAGATAATTTAGATTAGACTTTGATTGAAGTAGCTTAATCTAGTTCCTGTTAGCTTATTGTAGCTCATCAGACTTTGCTTAGCTTATTTTGTTTATTTTCCACTTGTTGCCTACTGATCTGCCCTTTCTAGCTTATTCCGAGCTTTTTGTCAGTTTTCAAAATTCAGTTCAGTTATAAAAAGTGCTTATTTTGTAGAGCTTAATTGGTTTTTAAAAAGAAAAAGAAAAAAAAATAGTTTTCAAAAAGCCAAGACCAGGGTTCGAACCCTGGTCCATAGCCTTCCACACCTTACACACCATACTCTGCTACCAAAATGCCCTTGGGACTTTCCTGACTTAGACTTCTCCTTTAATTCTTTTATACGTATAACACTTATTAGCTTATTTCAACTGTTAAGCTTATAGCAGCTTATTCTAAATAGTTTTTCACTTCATTTTATTTTTCTTACATTCCTTTGATCCTTAATTAGTTTTTGTAAAATTTTCAGATTTTTCCAAATAGTTTTAGTATTTTTAAAAATTTAGTTTCTTTAAAATAGATTTTAATTCTTAATAAATTAAATAAAAATCAAAAAAATATTATTCTTTTTTTCTAAAATTTTATTTTGTTAATTAGGACTTAGGAAAATTAATTTGGCATTTCTAGGGTTAGTATTCCATTGTTTTCACTTTTATTCTCGGGATTAGCCCGGGAATTTGCGTTTTTAGGTTTTCTTTTACGTTTTTAGTTAAGTGTGCCTTAGATTTATATTTCCCTTGCCTTATTAATTGTTTTTAGTTAATATTTCATTAATTTAGTTTAAAAACCAAAAATCTCACTTTTATTCGCCATTCACGACACGTTTCACGAACCAAAATCACATAATTCCATTCACACCTTCTTTTGGAACAAACACGACCCGGGTTACACATATTTCCTTTGTGTTTCCTTTGGAGAATATAAATTGAAATATCACACAGCTAATTCCTTAGTTAATCATTAAGTTTCTAAAAAGAAGACATTAAAGTTTTGGCGAGGCAACCTATTATCAGTCATATTCAGTTACAAAATAGTTATTGTGTTACTTTATACCATCAAGCCTGAATAGTTGCAGTTTCATTGCAGAACCGAAGAGGTTTTCCCGCAACTGCAACTAAATTAGGTGTTGACGATGTTGAGGAGAATTTCAGAGACATATTGAGACTACTTCAGCCATTTCAGTCCATTCCGTTTAGGCCAAACTCTTATATCTCTACACAAGGCAGAATTGTTGAGGAGTATAACATGTCTCAGATAATTTTACAGGCAGTTACAAATACAGGAGCTTATGGAATGTTGATAGTGGTAACTGATGCAAGCCATGTTCAGAAGTATTTCGTTATAAATTTTGATAAGCTAAGATTCACATCTTTCCTTTTTTTTGGGCCTTGAGGTTAAGGGCTTCAACTAATTCACTTATTACGACTTTGGTAAAAAAAAATTGACTTCTTACGACTCTTCAATGGCAGCTACTTTATTCAGAAAGTAGATAAGTTTTTTTTATGGCAAATTACATTGGTCATAATCTTGATACTGCAATTGTCTTGCCACTTGGTACTTTTGAATCCCATGAATTGGTAATTATAATGGTTAAGTTTAGTGTACAACTTTTAAATTTTAGCATATATGGCTCCCATTTTCTTGCAAACAGTGACATATTTGTATGGGTTGGCTTTACATTTTTGATGCATACACAAAAAAAAAAAAAAAAAAATAAAAAAAAAATAAAAAAAAAATTCCCGCAACAACACGCAGGCAATCCCACTTGTTACGATTTATAGACAGAAAGACTTTCATTTTCGATGGGTTGTCAAATAAACTGTACTAATATAGGAAACTTAGACACCGACCTATACTTATAAATGCAACTTGGTAATATAGGAAATTTCATGAATCTCGTTTGTCTGAAAACATAATTGGTCGTCAAATATTGTTTTCATCTTTTTAAAATATTAAATTTAAAATATATATCAAAAAATGTTTTCAAACGTAACCTTTAAATCAATTTGTTTATTGAGATTTTAGTTTTGGAGGTAATAGCTAACTACTCGTATACCTTAAGAGTTCCTTGGTATCTATTGTCAGTAAAGCTTCAAACATCTCCATCAGAAAATCAACTTCCTCCTGGAATCATAATAATTAAGTTGCGTTAATTTATTTCTAATGTGGGGAAGTAAGTTCACAAAGCTAGATAGATATTGATATTATTCTATTCTTGAGTATAGATGTCGAATCAAGCAGAACCATTCATATCGATAAACCGCGCGAGTTATATAATCCAAGTATATGATATATGCAATACCATTATTCATTTACTAACTACAATTAACAAAAAGATAGTAACACCTAAATATTATATATTTTGATAATCTTTGAAGTTAATTTTTAATCACAACTACATAAGTCTAACTTTATTATAAACAAGTTGAAATAATTTGAATCATGAAACCATAAGGCTATGCACAACCGGCCGAGTTTTATCGGTCGGTCGCTTCCATTCGACCAAACCAACCGATATGAAGGTTGGTCACATTGGTTGTGGCAAATCGGTCGGTCGCTGTGCAAATGCAATATCGGTCCTTGGAACGACCGACTTTAAAGCAAGCCAAACACACTTCCAAATTATGAAAATCACAAGTTTTGTATTGTTCCTAGTATTATGGAGGTTTAAAAAGCTTGTTGCGTATATTTGAAAGAAGAAGAAAAAAAGGTTGATAAAGAATGAAGAAAATAATTTGAGAGGATGATATTTGTGTGGAAGAGACGTGATCTCTGCTTATATTGAGGAGTTGTTTGTCTAGAGTTATATATTATGTGTTTGGTAAAAGTAGCAGTGGGCAGTAGCAGTGAGCTGTGAGCAGTGAGCGGTGAGCAATAGTTGTGAGCAGTAGCCACAGCTCACAGCTTCTTAAAGAAGCATTGGAAAAATATGCATTCCTAAAAAATCGCAAAGCTCACCGCTCCTTTGCCAAACGAACAATAAAAATCAAAAAGCTCATTGCTCACCGCTCATCACCCCAAAAAAGCTCCAAAAGCTCTGCGCCAAACATAGCCTATAGTCCCTTGGATTATAGCTAGTGGATTTTTGTTTATTATTATATTGTTTCTTTTTTCTGATTTCTTTAATTCTTTTTACTTTTAAACTATATTAGCAATAAGGGTATATATATAAAATATACATACAAAAATCATGGAAAAATCAAATAAGAACCAAGATTTGATCTTTTACTACTCCAAGATTGACCCAACTTTGCCCGAAAATCACCAAAATCATCTTAGGCAGCTTAAGTCAGAAATCAAAGCTCGCTACAATTTAGATGATTAGTTTACGTATGTAATCGCTATCGTATTTTTAACGTAGTATTGTAATGTTTTTATTATTAATGAATTTTAAGTTTTTTTAAAATGTTTGATTAAAAAAAAAAAAAAAAAAAAAAAAAAGGTCGGTCATCGACTGTGGCACTTTGGTCGCTTCTGGTCGCCGGAGAGAGAAAGCTGACGTGGCAACCGGTGACCCTGGTCGCTTGGGTCAACGACTGTGCATGAAAGCCTAATGATCAAATTAAAGTAACTAGCTAGCTTCACTCAATATGTATAAAATGAAAACATTAACACACAAAATCTTGTCTATTAGTTAAGTACTACTTACATTACATATATGAAATAAAGGAAGCAATATACTCACTTTTCGTCTATTCCAATTTTCAGCGGAAAATGCTGTAAAAATGGTATCAAAACTACTAACACAAGATGTAATCACCCAACCAACCACCCATTTGGTGATCTATTCTTTTATTATAACAATATACACAACAGACTTGTCCCCAACACAGGTTCAAGCCAATACAATACAAGAAGAAATATAGTAGTCCCTCTATTAGGTGCTACTTACAAGAACACACACTCTAAACCAAACCTGAATCTAAACAAGAACTAAAACTAAACTGAAAATCAAGATCAAGAGGATCTTGATATAAACTAATCACTACACAACTTGAACTAAAACCCAGAAACCAAGATGATGATGATCAACCTTGAGAGAGAGCGAGAACTTTGTGTGTGTAAAACTGTGAGAATGAATGAATGCCAAAACCCTAGCTCGTATCAATCAATATATAGCCCAAAGTTGCACATTACACCCCGCACTATCACAAACTAAACAAACACAGCTGAAAGTTACATTAGAAGAGAATACACTAAGAAAAGTTACATATTAACCCTCAGAGTTTCAGAAGTTTGCTAAAGTGTATAATTTAATACCCTTCCTCAAACTTATGAAACAAACAGGTTTAACATGCCAAGTTTCTTAACCAGAAAAGCATGTTACACAGACCCAAGACCTTTAGTCAAAATGTCAGCAATCTGATTTTTAGACTCAACATTCACAGTTTTAATCAAGCCTGAAGCAACCTTTTCTCTTACCAAATGCACATCAATATGAAAGTGCTTAGTTTTCTCATGCATAACAGGATTTGCAGTAATCTGAATTGCAGACCTATTGTCACAAAAAAGATCAACTGGTAACAACCCAGTTTCACCCAAATCCTCCAACACTTTCAAAATCCACATAATCTCACAAGTAGCAGAGGCCATACTTCTATATTCTGCTTCAGCAGAAGACTTAGAAAGTGTGGCTTGCTTCTTGCTTTTCCAAGAAACAAGATTACCATTAACAAACACACAATATCCTAAAACTGACTTCCTTGTCAAAGGACATTTAGCCCAGTCAGAATCAGAATATGCAACAACACCAAATCCACTTTGAGTTCTATCAAACCCAATACCACTTCCAGGTGCAAGTTTTAAGTACTTTAAAACTCTCAAACCAAGATTTAAATGAGACTTTAAAGGAGCATGCATATATTGACTTAAACAGTGAACAACATATGAAATATCAGGTCTGGTCATAGTAAGATATATAAGTTTTCCTACCAGCTTTTGATAACTAGTAATGTTTTTCAACAACTTATCATCATCAGTTTCTTTATGAGCGAAAACATAATTTTCAGGTAAAGGAGTCATAACAGGTCTACAAGCAAGCAAACCATAATCATGCAACAACTCAAGACAGTATTTTCTTTGATTCAAACGCAAACCAGTTTTAGTTTTTAAAACTTCAATTCCTAGGAAAAATTTTAATTCTCCCAAGTCTTTGATTTTAAACTTAGTTTTCAACAACTGTTTTACTCTTTCAATTTCCTTCTCACAATTACCAGTGATTATTAAATCATCCACATAAACCAGAAGGTACACAACAGTCTTATCACTTCTCTTAATAAAGAAGGAGTGATCATTCTTAGACTGAACAAAACCTGCTTCAAACAAAGCCTCAGACAGTTTGTGATTCCACTGCCTGGGAGCTTGTTTAAGCCCATACAAAGACTTCTTAAACCTACACACTTTGTTACTACCTTTAGTGGAATACCCAGGTGGAGGAAGCATATAAACTTCCTCATTAAGGTCACCATACAAAAATACATTATTAACATCCATTTGAATTTTTTTCCAATCATGTTTAACAGCAACACTTAACAAACACCTAACAATACCCATCCTCACAATAGGACTAAAGGTTTCATCATAATCAATACCCTCTTTTTGCCCAAAACCATGAGCAACAAGTCTAGCCTTATACCTTTCAACTTCACCAGTTGACTTATACTTAATCTTTAAAACCCACTTACTACCAATTGGCTTTCTACCAACTGCTAGATCAGTTTCTTCCCAAGTATCATTTTCATGTAAAGCATAAATTTCTTCATTCATAGCATTAATCCATTTAGGATCTTTACTAGCTTCTTCATAAGTACTTGGTTCAACAGTTTTATTCAAGTTAGATACAAAACAACAATTCTCAGCACTTAACACAGAATGATTAGCATACTTATTCAATCCATATCTAACCTTAGTATCCAACACATAATCATTTAGTTTAGCAGGCAATCTAGAAGACCTAGAGGACTTTCTATGACTAACAGACCCTTCCTTAATTTGATTATGAAAAACATTTTGAAACCTAAGACCATCAAAAGAACTTGAACCAACATTTCCCTCAGAATTTGTATTTTCATCTAAAGGAGTTGCAGGGCTCTCATCATTCATAGATTGCAATAAACTATTAGAATGATGTATCTATTCATTAATTTCAACCTGATCATTGTTTACTACAAAATCTGGTTGATGTACCCTACCATCTCTACCAACAGATGTTGCTTCCTCACTAAGATTATCATCATTGGGAGTAGGGACAGGAGTTTTGGTTTTTGACACAGACTCTGACTCAACAAAATAAAAAAAGTTTAAATTTGAAACTTCAAAATCAAAATTAGAATCACTGTTTTGACTCATCTTATATGGAAAAATGGTTTCATAAAACTTAACATCCCTAGAGTACAAAACAGCTTTGTTTTCAAGACTTAAAAGTTTGTATGCCTTTTTTCCACTAGCATACCCAATTAAAACACATTTTTCAGACTTTTCAGAAAACTTATCTGACCCTTTAATAATAGCAGCAAAACATAAACATCCAAAACTCCTAAGGTGAGACAAATTAGGTTCCCTATTATATACCAAAGAAAAGGGTGACTTACCTTTCAAAACAGAGGAAGAAAGCCTGTTAATCAGATAAGTAGCAGTTAGAACACATTCAGGCCAATAAACAAGAGGAATCCCCCCCCCCCCCCGGAAACATAAGACTTCTGGCCACATTAAGCAGATGTCTGTATTTTCTTTCAGCAACACCATTTTGCTGAGGTGTATATGCACAAGTATTTTGATGAATAATACCCATGATATTCAAAAAATCAGACATTTTATTATTTATAAACTCAGAACCATTATCAGATCTTATCACTTTGATCTTTTTATTAAACTGTGTCAAAATCAGATTATAAAAATTTACAAACATTCCAAAAACTTCATCCTTAGTTTTAAGCATATACACCCACACAGATCTACTATAGTCATCCACAATGGTCAAGAAATACCTAAAACCCTCCCTGCTAACCACCTTGTTAGTGCAAATATTACGATATTTAATCTATACAGTCTCGTTTGTTTTGATTGATGACAAACATGTAACTTGATACATAACGTAAAATGTACAAGTTACTCGTAATCATATTTTGCCTCAACATACATTCAACACCTTTCAACGTCTCAAGTCCTCGTATGCTACAACATAGGTTCGTATATGTTTGTTATGTGGCATTATGATCAAACCCCTTGTAACACCCCCAAAATTTTAAAGTAGCAGCGGAAGTTTAATTGGGGTATTACCGTGAGGATCGAAAACAAAATCATAGAAAAACAGCCTGAGAAGGCATTTTTAATTTACATAGGTCCATAATATAAATTCAGTTACAAAGCGTTACATCAGAGTGCTAAAGTTTCTCCAAAGAAACATCATTTTAACTGAATTACAACTTTATTTTACACCTTTATTTAGGATAGGGTACGCCTGCTCCATGCCCTGCCTTGCTCCACTAGTTTCCTGAGATACATGCTTAAAAGTCAACATAATGTTGAGTGAAATCATGGAGTTTGAAATTTAAATATCAGTTCGATTCACAAGTAAGATTGTATTTGAGATACAATCAGTTTAAAAGTTGATATCGCAGTTCATATATTGCCCTAAGTCTCATGACACGCAAACGTTAACAAAGTACCGTATAAACGGAGGTGTTCATCAAATTAATGATGAAGGTTTTGCCCTCGTGTAATAGGTGATTTGCCAATTCCTATTTCTCTCAAATATAATGCATCGCGACTAATACGACTAGCCAAAAAGCATTCCGTCCAAGTATTAGTGGGATAGGTTGTCAGCCTCTAATAGATCTATTCATTATATTCGCGTTCACCGCAGTGATTAATGGCTCATGATAAAAGGGTCTTGTGGCAATAAGGTAACTTAGGCATATATCAAGTCAGGTAGCATACAGAAAAATACTTGTGATCTGTTTATAGCATGTATCCCCCTCACGGAGTTTAAAAAGTATAAAGAGTTTAAAAAGTGAGGCCATGACTCACCTTAAGCGTTACTGGTGATGGTGCAAGTAACTCAAGGGTGATTATAACAACTTCGATACGGAACCTGGTAAATATATAAATGTCTGAGAATCTGACTAATTACTAGTGATGTTTGTGAAGTGAATGGTGAACGATGAATAACAGTGGTGGATAATGATTCGAATGTCAAGTGTGGATGGTTTATGCTTAGCGTGCTTGCCGTTCAAAAGTAAGGATATATATATATATATATATATATATATATATATATATATATATATATATATATATATATATATATATATATATATATATATATATATATGCACAATGATCATGGTTTTTATGTCTATCTTCCCTTTGTGATATCCTATAAAGGCATGAATTAAAGTAGATGTTAACTCGAAATGTTTATAGAAACTAACGAAGGTTAACTAATATGTACATAAAATGTGCAAATATGCATATGAAATAAAGATGTGGTGCAAAAATGAAAAATAGAATAAGAATGTCAAGTTATAACAGTTGGTACTTGTTCTTCCCAGATTTTGCATCTTTTACCCTAACTGTGATTCGCGTTACGTCGTTAGTCCTTGTCAAGTCCGAAGTCCAAAATAGTCCATATGTCCATATAAGGCTTGGAGTTCAATGGTATGTCAATTTAAGTCCCTTAATAAACTATTTTCACAGCTTCAGTCCATAAGTTTCACAGTTTGGCAGGTTTAGTCCTTTTGGTTAAGTCGCGTTACATTTTTAGTCCAAAAATGACAAAAAGGCAAGGAAAATTATGGCGATTTTTCCTAAGGCTTATTTAAGTAGTTTTTAACTTATTTTAACTGCTTATTCAATTATTTGCTTATTTTGAAATGTAAACGGGCCTTTAACGAATTACTTAAGTGGCCCATTAAGAAATCTAGAGGCGGGGGCATGTAAACTGTTTTGGGCTTAAACTTGGGCTATTTTTCTGATTCTGAAAACGTATTACATGGGCCTGTTGGGCTTACCTATCGCAAAATCTTGTTGGGCTTTAAACAGGCCCAATCGAAAAGTTAAAATTTTAATTTCTGGATTTTTAAGGTTTAGACTAGCGAGTATCATATGAAATGCTTAAATTCGAACGTGTTAAGGAGTTTATAAGGTCAAAGTTGAAACACGAAAAGTGTAGTTTTCCAGGTGTGCTTTCGATCTGTACAAAAATATTTAAGTGTTGTGTTTAGAAATCCAAAAATATATTTATAGTTTGTGGCCTTGTCGCTTAGTTTAGATCCGAAAGATGTTAAATATTTTCTAAGTCTTTTTACACCAGTCGAGTAGCTTAAGAACCCTGGCTTTTTAAGTATTGTTGAGAGCTTATGGTTAACGTTACAAATCATGAAAGTTGGAGTTAGTTAGGTTGTTATTCGAGACATGCGATCATATATATTCGTGTAAGATCCCGAAATAAATCGAGCATAAAGTGAGTAGTTCGAACCAGTTTTTAACTAGTAAAATCTATAATATTTTCTATCCCCTTTTTACTCAGTTTGACGTGTGTGTTTGAGTTCGAGTTTGACTTGGCGTATGTATGTGGGTTATTAAAGTCTCCATATTTTTGATGATGCATGAAGTAAGATTATTAAATATGAGAGTAGCGTGTGTGAGATGACTGTTAAGGTTTCCAAGTGGAAACTCGTTATTTTATATGGTTTTCCTTAAATATCTCATGCATGCAAAACATAAATGTGACGAGCTATGTGTTCGAATGAAGAGTGATGCATGAAATGTTGTCGTGCACTTTGGTGATCTCATGTGGTTTTTGAGGTGAGCCGACTTAACATATAATCCTTTACATTATTCTATCGTGACTATATGCTACAAAATAAATGGAGTGCGTTCGAGTTTAGCTAAATGCATGCAAGTTATGAGTGAGTGACATAACGTGTAAAGAATGAAGAAAGGTTAAGCACATACCACACCTTAGAAAAGGTGGTGAAGAGGCTGTGGTTGTTTGATCGAAGCACAAGAAGAGACAGTGGACTTGTAAGTATTCGAAAATGTTTTATACACTTTTACTTCAACTTGTTTTGCTCCCCAACCCACGACAGGAAGTTATGAATCTTTTTAAGGTATGTTTTGAGAGTGAAAGAAAGTGATAGGTGGGTAGGGTAAAGGGGAAGATTGGATGGGTTATTTATAGACGAAATATCTCACATGTTTTCATTGACCCTTGACTTAATCATTAGAAATACTGTGTTAAGAGGACACCTATGTAATCTTGCTATCCTAGATAGAGTGTAAGATTGATATTGGTAGCTGAGGTTTGTATTCTAGCTCTTGGAGTCTTCCTTCATTCGGTTTCCATTAATTATTGGCACAAGATTTATACTAGCGAGTTACATGTTTTTATTATAGTTCTTTTCTTCTTTGAAGTATCAAATTTAGTTAAGAATATAGTTAGAAGGTTATAGGAAAAAGTGGGGTGTGATATGTTTATGTTTAAACGTTTATATTTATACGCTTGAGTCGAAAATGGGACACACAAAATGAGTTTCGTTATTGTGCTAATACTCGATATTTCTAGCTGTGTTTTTGCACCATGGTAGTTAGTTGGGTGGTGCATTCGAAGGTGTAAAAATATGTAAGGGCTATGTTTGATATTTAAGAAATACGAGTGGGTTTTTGAAGGGTGGTGTCGATCGGGTTTAAAAGCAAACAATGAAAAGAAGAATAAGTAAAGTGGGTAATGTATTGGGCTGGAATTGGCGATGGGCTGTGTGGGTTCTGATGGGCCGTGTGGTGATGGGTCGAAATAGTAAGGGTCCGGTTGGTTTTGTAGTTTAAGATTATAATTAGTGTATTTGGTGTAATTATTTTGGTTAAGTGTAATTGGTGGAAATGAATTGGTGTTAAATGTATTATAATAAATATGTTACGTTTTATCGTGAGTATGGTCACTTGTCGTTGATCGTGAAAATGTGGTGTCGTGTTGGAAATATTATCTCAAGTCCGGCGTATACAATATATATATATATATAGAATGCATCGTGATATTATAAATGAAAATGGAAAAGTTTAAATTTCCCAGCAAAAATGGGCTTTATTAAATGGTAATACAAGATTATCACTAATCATTGAGATTAACTACAAGGGTTTTTCGTAGAATCCTACAGTACTCCTCCCTCATTCGAATTCCGTCCCGGAATTCAAGTCTAAGATAGCTAATAAGAGTGGTTTACGAGAATAGGTGGGGATATTTTTCACGAATTTGGTCTTCGCGTTCCCACGTGTACGTTGGTCCCCTCTTGGAGTTCCATTTTACTTTCACAATGGGAATACGGTTTTGCTTGAGTTGCTTCACCTCTCTATCCATTATCTCTACGGGTTCCTCTGTGAATACAAGTTTGTCGTCTAGTTTAATCTCTTTCAGCGGAATGACGAGAGTCTCGTCCGATAGGCATTTCTTAAGTTGGGATACGTGGAATGTAGGGTGTACCCTACTGAGTTCTTCTGGAAGTTCTAATTTATAGGCAACTGGACCAATCCTCTCGAGGATTTTAAATGGTCCAATGTACCTTGGGTTGAGTTTTCCACGCTTTCCGAAGCGTATCATTCCCTTCCAGGGCGAAACTTTTAGCATAACTCTATCTCCGACTTCAAACTCCATGGGTTTCCTCCTCACGTCTGCATAACTCTTTTGTCTGTCACGAGCGGCTTGGAGACGATGTTTGATTTTGAATATTTTCTCTGCCGTGTAGTGGATTAGTTCTGGTCCGGTAAGCTGCATGTCCCCAACTTCCGTCCAGCAGATAGGTGATCTGCACTTTCTCCTGTAAAGTGCTTCAAAAGGTGCAGCCTTTAGGCTAGCGTGGTAACTATTGTTGTACGAGAATTCAACCAATGGTAAGTGTTTGTCCCAACCTTTTCCGAAGTCAAGTACACATGCTCTAAGCATATCTTCCAAGGTTTGGATAGTCCTTTCACTTTGTCCATCAGTTTGAGGATGATAGGCGGTGCTCATGTCCATTCGAGTACCAAGAGCTTTCTGTAGAGATTGCCAAAATCCTGAAGTGAATCGACTGTCTCTGTCTAAAATGATAGAGATTGGGACTCCATGTCGGATTATGATTTCTTTGAAGTACAACTGAGCGAGTGTGTCCAACTCGTCAGTTTCTTTGATAGGCAGAAAATGAGCTGATTTGGTCAAGCGGTCAATGATAACCCAGATGGTGTCATATCCGGTCGACGTTCTTGGTAGTTTGGTAATAAAATCCATAGTGATTCTTTCCCATTTCCAAACTGGTATCTCAGGTTGTACAAGTAGTCCAGATGGATTTTGGCTTTCGGCTTTGACCCTTGAACAAGTCAAACACTTCCCAACATATGTTGCAATGTCGGCTTTCATGTTTGGCCACCAGTAAAGTTGCTTGAGATCTTGGTACATCTTGTTGGATCCGGGAAGAATGGAATATTTAGACTTGTGAGATTCATGCATGATAAGGTCTCGAATACCTCTGTAGAAAGGAATCCAACATCTTTTCTTGAAGCATAACATTCCATCGGCTCTTCGTATGAATCCGTTCTCACTTTCTGGCATGCCATTAATTTTCTCGTGAGTTCGATTTTCTTCTTGAAGAGCTTCCGATTGGGCTATGAGAATTTGAGATGGAAGCGGTGAATAAATTGTCATTTCTAACGATCGGACTCTAAGGGGTTTGATTCTTTCTTTCCTGCTTAATGCGTCGGCCACGACATTCGCTTTACCGGGGTGGTAGCGAATTTCACAATCGTAGTCGTTGAGTAGTTCCAACCATCGGCGCTGTCTCATGTTCAGCTCCTTTTGATCTAGTATTTGTTGAAGACTTTTGTGATCGGTGAATACCGTGCACTTTGTACCGTATAGGTAGTGTCTCCACATTTTGAGAGCGAATACTACTGCTCCTAGTTCTAGATCATGAGTGGTATAATTTTCCTCATTTTTCTTGAGTTGTCGAGAAGCGTAAGCAATGACTTTGTTTCTTTGCATTAGTACCGCACCTAAACCATGATGCGATGCGTCACAATATACTACAAAGTCTTCGCTTCCGTCCGGTAGTGCTAGAATTGGTGCTTCACAGAGTTTTTGTTTTAAGAGTTGAAATGCTGATTCTTGCTTCTCTCCCCAGATGTATTTCTTGTTTTTCTGAGTGAGTTCTGTCAAAGGTTTTGCGATTTTGGAAAAACCCTATATAAACCTTCGATAGTAACCAGCGAGTCCTAAAAATTGTCGAATTTCAGTTGGAGTGGTGGGCGAAGCCCAACCTTTAACTGCTTCGATCTTGGCAGGGTCAACGTGAATACCTTGACTGTTGATGATGTGGCCTAAGAATTGAACGGTGGAGATCCAAAAGTCACATTTGGAAAATTTCGCATACAGTTTTTCTTGCTTGAGTAACCCCAAAATGGTTCTCAAGTGTTCAGCATGCTCTTTTTCGTTACGTGAGTAGATCAGAATGTCATCGATGAACACAATTACGAACCTGTCCAAGTACGGCTTGCATACGCGGTTCATTAGATCCATGAACACTACCAGTGCGTTGGTAAGACCAAATGGCATTACTCGGAATTCGTAATGTCCGTATCGTGTTCGAAAGGCTGTTTTGGGAACGTCTTCTTCTCTGACTCTTAATTGGTGGTATCCTGATCTTAGATCGATTTTTGAGTAAACACTCGATCCTTGCAGTTGGTCAAATAGATCGTCAATTCTTGGTAATGGGTATCGATTTTTCACTGTGAGTTTGTTCAACTCTCTATAATCGATGCACATTCGGAATGTTCCGTCTTTCTTTTTGACAAACAGGATTGGTGCTCTCCAAGGTGATGAGCTGGGTTGGATGAATCCTTTATCTGACAGTTCTTTCAACTGCTCAGATAATTCCTTCATTTCGGAAGGGGCTAATCGATACGGTGCTTTTGCAACGGGTGCTGCTCCAGGTACTAACTCGATTCGAAATTCTACTTGCCGGATTGGTGGAACACCTGGCAAGTCTTCAGGGAATACTTCTGCAAACTCATTTACAACTGGCACTTCTTCTAGTCATTTTTCTTTTTCTTTCGATTTATCTTCCATTATTTGGACCAAAAATGCGTGACATCCTTTGTTTATGTATTTCACCGTTTTGATGTACGAGATGATATTGAGTTGGGTTTTATAATGGTCACAACGAACGGTGAGCGTTTCATTGTCTATGGGGATTTGGATAACTTTTTCGTCGCAGATGATTCGGGCACGATGTTTGGATAACCAATCCATGCCCACAATTGCGTCAAAGCTTCCAAGTTGGATGGGCATGAGATTGATTGGGAATGATTTGTCTTGGAGGGTTAAGGTGCAGTTTTCGAGTACGGTGTTGGTGCTTAGCAATTTTCCGTCGGCTATTTCAATTTCGTACGAGGTATCTAATTCTACAGGCGCGATATTAAGCAATAAAGCAAATGAAGTAGATACAAAGCTTCTATCGGCTCCAGAATCAAATAATATTTTAGCACTATGTTGATTCAGTAAGAAAGTACCCGTAGTGACATTGGGATTCTGTGGCGCGTTTCCATCTCCAAGTATGTAGGCTCTTCCGCGGGTAACATTGTTGGTGTTCTTTGGGCAGTGACTCTTGTAATGTCCCACTTCACCACAACCGTGACACTTCACTGCTACTTGGTGTGCATTTGCCCCTGTGGCCCTGCAGTCTTTGGTCACATGACCTATTCTTCGGCAGTTTCCGCAGACAGCGGTGCAGGGTCCGACATGATGCATCTTACCCTTGTTACATTGGGGTTTTGTTCCAGCATACATTTTCCCTTCAGTAGGTGCAGCCACATAAGCCCTGGCGGCCTCTTGACGGCGGTTTTGTTGCTGATTTCGGTCGTTACGGCTTTGCTGGTAGTCTCTTTTGCGGTTGTTGCGGTCAATGCTACGGTAACTCCTGTTGTAGTTGTAATAGCTGTTGCTATTTCAGTTGCTGCTGCCATGGTTATCATAGTTTCTCTTTTGTCCAATGACTGTAGAGTTAGAACCTCGTTTAAGCACTCGGTTCATCATTCGCTGAGCAAACACGAATGCGGCTTTGAGGGTTTTTGGGTTTGATGCGGTAACGTCTCCCTCAATACTTGAAGGTAGTCCTTCCACATATTTTTCCAACATCTTTTCCAAGTCAGGTACCATATGTGGACACAGAAGAGATAATTCTTGAAACCTTCGGTTGTACGTACTGACGTCATTGTTTCTCATCACTAACTGGTGAAATTCATCTTCAAGCTTCCTGACCTCTGTCCGAGGACAGTACTTTTTCAACATTTTATTTTTCAGTTCGGTCCAGGAGATTTGAAATGCTGCTTCGGTGCCCATTATTTTGACAGTAGCATTCCACCAAGATAGTGCATCTCCCCTTAAGGTTCCAGTAGCAAAAGTGACTTTGTTGTTTTCTGCGCAGCTGCTTCTCATGAATACTGTTTCAATGCATTCAAACCACTGTGCTAACTCTGTCACTCCTTCTATGCCTCTGTAGGTGGTTGGCTGGCAACTCACGAATTCCTTGTAAGTGCATTTACGCGGTGTAGATGCCTCACTTTCAGTCGTTGCTCCCATGGTATTGCTTGAGCGGGTTGCTGCATCGGCCTCGCGTGCTACGGCGATACCGGTATCAATCATCCTCTGAACCTCCTCAAGCGTCAGTGCTACGGTATGGTTGGTAGTTTCGTGTTCGATATGTTCCATTTTCTATTAATGTCACAAGAATACAGATTTAGAATTTGGATAGAATAGCTGAGTATTTGAACAATGTAATCATGGTGTGAAATGGTGATTAAATTGAATATTTTCAACAATTACGATGCCTCTATAATTTATCAATTTACGGATATGGGATTGTTAAGGAACAAACGATTTATCCATACAAACTGAAGTTCATCAACTTCCTTTACATATCTCCATATTATTTTTGAGTTTCTATTCTATATGTGTCCAAGTTTTTACAATATTTACACGATTAGAGAATCATAATAATAACAGGTAACATCACGACATGTCTGGATACAATTACAATACATACGAACAACCATAATACATAAGTTAACAGATATATAGTACATTACTACCAACATTACAACATTAATAACTTGATCAGTTGAGTTATACAACAAAACGATACAAGAGTCTTTATTAATCGCCACATGCGGCAGACTACAATGTCTCAAACTATACAACATGCTAACTATGTCTAATGATCCGGTCCATCCGTACGCCTCGTGAGCTCTGAGATCTGGTCTCTGAGTCTCTGTATCTCAGCCTGATGCTCCATCTGTATATCTCCCATGACTCTCTCCAATGTGTCGGCTCTACGCTGTGCAAGGTGAGCCTCCCAAGCTAAGTCCTGTCCCTCTCTCCGTATAGATATCGCGTAGGAACGGGTATCTGCTAAGTCTGTCTGCATCTGCCTCAAGCACTGCTGTACCACTGCTCTGTTGGAAGCCAACCTATGCAGAGTGTCACTGATAGTCCCCGGGGAATCCAATGGTACATGGTCGATCATCCGAAGGAGCGAATCAATCTGCTCTCCGTGACTCTCTAGTCGTGTTACCACTGTAGATGGTATAAGGGTGTGGGTGACTACTGGTCTAAACCCTTCCCAAGCATCATGGGTCTGAGCTGGGGGAGTGAAACCAGGAGGATAAGGCAGTGATGGTGAGGATGGGTGTATCTGGTCTGAGATGCGGGGTCGACTCGATGAGGGAATATCCTCCGCAGGAATAGGGTCCTGCTGACGAGGTGGCAGTGGGTATGTCTGAGTACATGTATCAAATAGATGGTCAGGGAGTAGGGATGGTGCAGTCTGATGGAACTCTAATGGTGTATCATCTGCAGGGAGCCATTGCTGACTCTCATAGTACAAGTCGTCAGGGGGTGGTATATAGAAAGGAGAATATGTGTCATAAACAAAGTGTGGCGGTAACGTAGGTGCTGGCAAAGCTGGCACATGGGGGTTCTCCAATAAAGGTATGGCGGCGGCTCCACCCTCCACGAAGGGCTCGATCGCGTCAGGCACGACCTCTGGTGCTACAGTACCGGGAAGTATGGGGGACGTGACTGATGCTAGTGATCCCTCGGAATCCGGATCCGATGATACACTAAAATGGGTGATGAATGACATGGTACTGTAATAATCCATATATAGTAAAAATAAGTAATTACTAACATCAAATGGTGTAATGTAAGCATGAAATGATCTAGTTGTGCACAGTAACTATCAAGTATGCAGAGGCTTATGTAAGATGATTCTGATGTATAATATACTGAGCGCGGCAGCAAGCAGGCATGGAGGACTTAAGGTAACATGGTGTAAAATTAATTTGTTTGAAAAAATGTAGTTATAGTCCAACGTTTAAAAACATTTGGTTCTCTATAACTGAAGCTCTGATGCCAATCTGTAACACCCCCAAATTTTTAAAATAGCAGCGGAAGTTTAATTGGGGTATTACTGTGAGGATCGAAAACAAAATCATAGAAAAACAGCCTGAGAAGGCATTTTTAATTTACATAGGTCCATAATACAAATTCAGTTACAAAGCGTTACATCAGAGTGCTAAAGTGATATGTGTCTAAATACACATATATTTACCTTGTTTAAACCCACATAAACAGCCAAAAACACTTTGAAAAGTCAAATAATACAGAAAATATCATAAAATGTGTTTTTATATGATTCAAGTGCAAAAGGAGTGAAAACAGATGAAAAACGAGCAAAGTTTCATAAATTGGCAAAATCAGTCCCTGAACTTTCAAAGTTGACAGAAAATACCCCTAGTTGTATAAAATGGAAAAAATAACATTTATGGTCCTTGGGATATTTAAATTTGGCATGTTTAACCCATGTGTCAACTTTGGGAAAGTTACACTTTCAACCCCTCGAATTTCAAAAGTTGTCAAAATTAGTCCCCGGGTGTTTCAAAAATGGAAAATTATGTTTTATACCCTTGTACTATTGACACTTGGCAAGAAATACCCTTGTGATAACTTTGGAAAAATTACAGGTTTAGCCCTTCAAGAAATCAGCAATTACAAGATTGGTCCCTATGAATTAACTAAATCCGGATCCAAATAATACCCCAAAAAAATCCAAATCCTTAAACCCAGCCTATACCCAATACCTATTACCCAAGCCCATTGTTAAATAAGCCCAAAACCCAACTGAGTTAACCACTCAGTCAACCCAGTCAAATCCTTCGTCTAAACCACCCAAACGCGCCAAAACCAGATAGTCATCCCCCCACCTCACCTTCCACAGCTGTCTCACCACCTCATTCCCCCTCCTCAACACGTTACCTAACACTCCCAAATGCAATTAATGCTTCTCCCCAACTCTCACTAACCACCACAGCTGGATTAGCCACTTGTCCTGTTTTCCTGCCAAAATTAAAATGAATGGCTAAGATGATGCCATGGCTATACAAGTGGTGGGATTAACTCGGAATCAATCATAGAAGCTTCTGTGAGTGCTATATAAAGAGGAGAAGACACAATGAAGAAGTGGTCAGTAGTTTAAGACCAAAGTAGTGTAGAAAAGTAGATAAATGTTATCTTAGTTTCAATTAAGGGTTTCATTGTAATTTCATGTTTGTTTCAAATCATTAGTCTTAAGTTACTGCTGTATTGTATTAATTTTCCAAGATTAATGAAGTTTCAAATTTTCACATGTTACTGTTAAATCCGAATTAAGTTAAAGTCTTGATTAAAAGCTTATTATCTGTCTATGTAAGCTCATTTAAGCTCTATATAGCTTATTGTGAGTTCATTGTAATTTACTTCAGCTCTGTATCAAGAAAAACCAAAAAGTCAACAAAAAGTCAAAATAGCTCAAAATAAGCAATTGGAAGGATTAAGCAGTTGTGATTAAGGTGATTGGGGTCTAAACTTGGTAAGTGACATTCCAAGCTCAGTTCTGATCTAGTTCTCCTCTGTTCTTATACCATTCAGTTGTAAGCAATTTGCTAATTTTCATTAATTTTGCATTTTACTGTGCAATATCTTATTTTTAGCTTATTGTTGTCATTTCATGCTTATTATTAGTTTTTAATCATATTTCATCAGTAGAATAAGTATCTATTAGCCTGTTCTTCATTTTTCTTAAAAACAGTCAAAAAGCCAAAAACAGTCACAATATTGTATAGCTTATCATGTGCTTATTTCTTAGTTGTTAATTGCTTATTAAGTGTTAAATAAGTCATATAATCAGTAAAAACCAAAAATCATTAGTTAAATTAGGTTGTGCTAGTTTAAAATCCAAACAGTCCCACATTAAGGGGTGTTTGGCTGTGCTTGGTTTAGGCAGTCAAAAAGCCTGTTACTGTTCATTTACCTATTGATCAGTTTTGATCTTGCATAAAATAGTCCAGATTAGTTGTTTTAATAAAATGTTAAGTTAATTTGAGGTTGTTTAAGTTTTTGCATTTGTGAGCTCATTATTAAAGCTTATTCTGAGCTGATAAGCTTAGAATAAGCTTGAGCTTATTTATTGCCTTTTTTCCTGTCACTTAGGGTCTAATAAGTCAGTATCCTAGAGTAGAATAGGATTCATTAAGAATTGCAAAGTCAAAAACCAAAAAAATCCACTCTGCTGCATCAGTATGCTAAGCAGAGTTGATTGCTGCATCATCTGATCTTGGCTCCAATTGGAGTTCAATTGGGGTGATTGATTTAGGGTTTTTAGGTTTTTTGAACACCCAGTAGTACTACCTAGGTTTTGCCCCCCTTTAGTTTCACTTTTCAGCTTATTAGACTGCTTAATTTAGGTCTGCAAGTTTGCTATTTTCCTGCTCTTTCTGTTTTAAATTCCACTACTGTACATGTGCTTATCTGCTGATCCTTAGTGCTTATCTGGTCATATTAAGTTATTTTGTGCTTTAATAAGTATATTAAACTTGTCCTGAGCATTTGGTTAATTTTTGTGCTTATTAGCTTAATTTGGGCTTATTAGCAAACTGCTTATTAGCCCAAATCTGCTTATCAGGCTTAGAAAATTTCCACTTTTATTTTTCCTAGCTTTCTAATAATATTTTAGATTTACTCAGAATTTTTCATAATTTTCCTAAGTCATTTAATATTTTTAATCTTTTTTATTAGTTTCTAGTGGTAATTAAATCATAATAAATAGAATATTAATCAGAAAAATATAATTTTAATTTTCATAATTTTATTTTGTCATTTATAATCTAGGAAAAATATAATTATATTTTTATACCTTAAGAAAAACAAAAATAGAAATATAGTGATAGCTTCTATTAAATAGAATTTATCTTTTTAAATTTTAATTAAGTAATTTTCATTTTTATAATTTTCTTAGCTTCTTTTTACTTAATAATATTTTTAGAAAAAGTTTTAGAATTTTCTTTGTTCATTTAGTATTTTTTATAATTTAAATTAGTTTTAAATAATTATTAAATAATAAATAATTAATAATAATTAAATAAAAAGTGTAAAAAATATAATTTAAGTTTTTAAATAAGTTTTAAGTCATTTTACATTTTTAGGTTTTAATTTCATAAATTTTACTTTTTTGTCCCATTTTAGCTTTCCTGTTACGCATTTTTTGTTTAATTTAATTCGCGTTTAATTTTCTTGTGTATATCTGTTTTTCATTTGTTATTTAGAATTATTAAAAAAGCAAAATAAAAAATATCCAATCACATCAGTCACTCTAATCCTAGCTTTTCACAGTTGCCCATTCACACCTCGTTGGGAAACGATTCGGGTAATTACTTGCCTGTCTTAACACTACACACGAACGTGAGTTTTTGCAAGTATCCTTTTTCACAAAGGGGTAATTTGTAATTATTCACGCGTATCCGTCGTTGCATAATATTTATATCTATTTAGCACGGATCAAATTTTGGCACCGCTGCCGGGGAGTTGTGCTGCGACTATTGTGTAGAGTTTTAGCGATTAGTGATTCGAGATCCTTCTTCCAGAAGTTCCTATTTCCCATAAACAATATAAAATACAAAAATATTTTTCTTTTCTTTTCTATATATATTATTATTATTATTATCATATAAAAAATTAAAAACCCAAAAACATTTTCCGTTTTCTTTAATAATAATAACAAATAAAATTTACCATCGAGAACCAAGACAGAGTACTACCTAACTGGGGGTACGACCATAATAAGTTCCCAAACCAAAGATTAAAACTTGCCTTTGTGTCGCTTGCGAATTCGGCTCACCTTTGATTGATAAACAAACTATAACGGAGGTTTAAGGATAGTTTGACATTAAATTGTCGAACTGAAAGAAGCGGGTTTTTAAGGAGCATTAATTGCCCACCTTTGCTTCTCCGCCACTCTGTGCGTTTTTCAGTCAGAGAGCTACCGTACGCTGGTTGATTTAAGGTTTAAGTTCCTTGTGTTTTGCTTTGATCTTGTTTTGATTGGAAAAACCCAAAAATATTCATCTTTTCCCTCTCGCCCTTTTTGATTCTTTATCCCTTTACCCTCTATCCATTTGATTCTAAACTTCTTATACCTTTCTTCTATGGCGTCTCTCGGGTACAAATGTTTGAATTGTGAAAGCCCATTGATTGACAGCCTTCGTTGTTCTAAGTGTGCGTGTGAGCTGTGTGGAGAGCATGTGCCAAAGGATTGTGGATCTTGTTATTGGTGTAAAGAATCCCTCAAAAGAGTGCTTAATTCCATCAATGATTCTCAAAGTCCCTCCGACTACCCTTCACAGCCCGAGATACGTGCTATTAATGACAAACCGTCAAGAATTAATCCAGACCTTTCACAATTTACGGTTAAAAGTTTGTCAAGAGAACGTACCGAGCTTAGAACGGTGACTAAAAAGGACGACTTGCCTAATCTTCACGTTTATCAAGAACAAGAACCAGAGACCATAACGGAAGTGGTGGAAATTCCTAGCTCTCAGAGCACACCACTTGTCCCACCTCCGGATTTTATTCCTTGTGTAGGTTGTGGTGAGCCGCTTTTTGGTTTACCATGTCGTTGGTGTACATGTGAACAATGTGGTAATGATATTCGAGACGGAAGTTGTTTATTTTGTGGTTCGAGGAATTCATTTGCTTATGATCCTAATCCAAACTCATTCAACGACTCGTCAAATTTTTCCAACTACCCATCACATCCATACGATCCAAATATCAATGATGCATCGTATCAAAATACACCAAACTTTTCTTGTGAGTATTGTGGAGGTTCACACCCGAGTTTTGATTGTCAAGCAGGAAATACGTCTGTCTATGAACAAGATCTATGTAATCAAAACTTCGGGTATGACCAATATCCATATGATTCACCGAATCAGTCACAGCAAATGTATTGTTGTGAGTACTGTGGGGGTCCACATTATGAATCCGATTGTCAAACGAGGACCCCGCTTGTCTATGAGCATGGCCCTTATGACAATTATGACTATTCTTGTCATGACCAACCTCCACAGCATCAAGCAATTCAAACTCAGCCTCAGCTACCTCTTGAAGGATCTTTCGAAGATGTATTCCAAAAACTTAAAAATTTTGCGGATACACTCAATGATTCGGCTGTTAGGCATACCCAAAATGATCGTCATGGTGAATCTAGGGAAGAGATACTTGCCATAGAACGAGCTGCACACAATCGGTTATTATTTAAACAGGCGTGCATGCTCGATGACGATGATGACGATTCTATGTGGGAAGTTTGCGAGAATTCATCAGCTGCAATTACACCTGTCCAGAAAAAGCAGGAAGACAAGACTATTGCAGAATTGCTAGCAGACGAGCAAATGGAACGTATAAAAGCCATTTGTATTGATGAAGAGGACGACGAGGAGAGTGCTATTCCTTTAAATGATACCATTTCTCAACTCCCTCAGTCTAGTGCACCCACATCCATATCACCTACTTTGGACTCCGAGGACTCTTTTATTATGGGAGATGAGCCTCTTAGCACTGTTCCTGAAAGGGAATCGGACGAATTCATAAAGTCTAGTGCTGAGAACTTTTTCCCAATCCCAAGTGAGTCTGAGGATATATCGGACAGTGATAGTGATTGTTCTTTTCGTAGTGATCATTCTCTTGACACTACTGATGATTTTTCCGGGACGTTTTCTAACGCTCTTTTCGATGATTCCTTCGGGATTTTCTCAAATCCCCTTTTCAATTCAAATGATGATTTTTCCTCTAGTGATGACGAATCACTTTATGATGAGGAAGTTCAAAATGAAAGTCTCAAAGTCTATTCGAATTCTATTTTTGAATTTGATGATGAGTGCTTTTCTATCAAAATAAATCCTCTCTTTGATGAAGAGTTAGAAAACGATGAGGTCAAGGACTCTGTTATTCATAAACTTGATGATGTGACCTCAACTGATAATCCTGATCTTTCTCCGACATATGTGACAATTCCTTCTGAGGATGGCCATTATATTGACTTCACATATGTCGTTCGAGTTTTTCTACCTTTCTGTCCTTATAAGGTAGCTTGTCCTTTCCCTCACTCGTTTGGGAATGAGAACAAAGTTTTTGACCCCGGCATCTCTTTTAAGCCGGATGTATCTCATCGGAGTGGATCTTTCAAGAGATTAAATGTTGATCTAAACATCTTGAACGAAAGTCCGATGGAGATTTTTTGTTCCACATGCTTCCCCAAGAACCAATAAATGCGGGGTCGAGTCAAGCTAGCGACTCGGTTATCAAAAACAGTAGTAAAACATGGGTTTTCACCCATGTCTCACCCAAGTGTGGGGGAGATGCCCACATGTTGTATATATGTATATATCAAAGTTCAGTTAAAAAAAAAAAGTGTGTATATAATGGCTATTAGTATTGCCTTTTCACGTTCTAAGTGTTGGTTTAACAACCGGTACTTTGAATATTGAGGGCAATATTCAGTTCTAAGTGTGGGGGGGAATTCTGGCGAATTTGTTCACATATGTACCTTTTAGTGCCCCAGTACCCCCATTTTGGCCAAAATTTTAAAATTTTTTCTCACTTAGAACGCAATAAATGGTTATCAGTCCGCCATGTCTAACCCACATAAGGATTGGCTAATCCAGGAGCAAACGGCTCTTGGTAAAGATATATCAAATCCGTTTATGGCTTACAATTTGCCGAAAATTGTATGGTATTCGACTCACCATATCTTTATAAGTGAAGAGTTGGCTAGCCCGCAAGCAAACGGCTTCTGGTAAAGACAAATCAAAACCGTTGACAGCTGATGATTTGCTCAAAATCATTTGGTTATCATTGTACCAAAGTATCACATACTAAAACATTGGCTACTCCAGAAGTAATGGCTTTTGGTAAAGAGATAAAATCCATTAAATTTTCATAAAAGATTGCTAGGGACTAGCAATAGTTTAGTGTGGGGGATTTGATATGTGTCTAAATACACATATATTTACCTTGTTTAAACCCACATAAACAGCCAAAAACACTTTGAAAAGTCAAATAATACAGAAAATATCATAAAATGTGTTTTTATATGATTCAAGTGCAAAAGGAGTGAAAACAGATGAAAAACGAGCAAAGTTTCATAAATTGGCAAAATCAGTCCCTGAACTTTCAAAGTTGACAGAAAATACCCCTAGTTGTATAAAATGGAAAAAATAACATTTATGGTCTTTGGGATATTTAAATTTAGCATGTTTAACCCTTGTGTCAACTTTGGGAAAGTTACACTTTCAACCCCTCGAATTTCAAAAGTTGTCAAAATTAGTCCCCGGGTGTTTCAAAAATGGAAAATTATGTTTTATACCCTTGTACTATTGACACTTGGCAAGAAATACCCTTGTGATAACTATGG
Source organism: Artemisia tridentata subsp. tridentata (assembly GCA_021014915.2). Taxonomy (NCBI): domain Eukaryota; kingdom Viridiplantae; phylum Streptophyta; class Magnoliopsida; order Asterales; family Asteraceae; genus Artemisia; species Artemisia tridentata. The sequence continues at coordinate 127,281,884 of CP139506.1, forward strand.
AAAAATTACAGGTTTAGCCCTTCAAGAAATCAGCAATTACAAGATTGGTCCCTATGAATTAACTAAATCTGCATCCAAATAATACCCCAAAAAAATCCAAATCCTTAAACCCAGCCTATACCCAATACCTATTACCCAAGCCCATTGTTAAATAAGCCCAAAACCCAACTGAGTTAACCACTCAGTCAACCCAGTCAAATCCTTCGTCTAAACCACCCAAACGCGCCAAAACTAGATAGTCATCCCCCCACCTCACCTTCCACAGCTGTCTCACCACCTCATTCCCCCTCCTCAACACGTTACCTAACACTCCCAAATGCAATTAATGCTTCTCCCCAACTCTCACTAACCACCACAGCTGGATTAGCCACTTGTCCTGTTTTCCCGCCAAAATTAAAATGAATGGCTAAGATGATGCCATGGCTATACAAGTGGTGGGATTAACTCGGAATCAATCATAGAAGCTTCTGTGAGTGCTATATAAAGAGGAGAAGACACAATGAAGAAGTTGTCAGTAGTTTAAGACCAAAGTAGTGTAGAAAAGTAGATAAATGTTATCTTAGTTTCAATTAAGGTTTTCATTGTAATTTCATGTTTGTTTCAAATCATTAGTCTTAAGTTACTGCTGTATTGTATTAATTTTCCAAGATTAATGAAGTTTCAAATTTTCACATGTTACTGTTAAATCCGAATTAAGTTAAAGTATTGATTAAAAGCTTATTATCTGTTTATGTAAGCTCATTTAAGCTCTATATAGCTTATTGTGAGTTTATTGTAATTTACTTCAGCTCTGTATCAAGAAAAACCAAAAAGTCAACAAAAAGTCAAAATAGCTCAAAATAAGCAATTGGAAGGATTAAGCAGTTGTGATTAAGGTGATTGGGGTCTAAACTTGGTAAGTGACATTCCAAGCTCAGTTCTGATCTAGTTCTCCTCTGTTCTTATACCATTCAGTTGTAAGCAATTTGCTAATTTTCATTAATTTTGCATTTTACTGTGCAATAGCTTATTTTTAGCTTATTGTTGTCATTTCATGCTTATTATTAGTTTTTAATCATATTTCATCAGTAGAATAAGTATCTATTAGCCTGTTCTTCATTTTTCTTAAAAACAGTCAAAAAGCCAAAAACAGTCACAATATTGTATAGCTTATCATGTGCTTATTTCTTAGTTGTTAATTGCTTATTAAGTGTTAAATAAGTCATATAATCAGTAAAAACCAAAAATCATTAGTTAAATTAGGTTGTGCTAGTTTAAAATCCAAACAGTCCCACATTAAGGGGTGTTTAGCTGTGCTTGGTTTAGGCAGTCAATAAGCATGTTACTGTTCATTTACCTTTTGATCAGTTTTGATCTTGCATAAAATAGTCCAGATTAGTTGTTTTAATAAAATGTTAAGTTAATTTGAGGTTGTTTAAGTTTTTGCATTTGTGAGCTCATTATTAAAGCTTATTCTGAGCTGATAAGCTTAGAATAAGCTTGAGCTTATTTATTGCCTTTTTTCCTGTCACTTAGGGTCTAATAAGTCAGTATCCTAGAGTAGAATAGGATTCATTAAGAATTGCAAAGTCAAAAACCAAAAAAATCCACACTGCTGCATCAGTATGCTAAGCAGAGTTGATTGCTGCATCATCTGATCTTGGCTCCAATTGGAGTTCAATTGGGGTGATAGATTTAGGGCTTTTAGGTTTTTTGTACACCCAGTAGTACTACCTAGGTTTTGCCCCCCTTTAGTTTCACTTTTCAGCTTATTAGACTGCTTAATTTAGGTCTGCAAGTTTGCTATTTTCCTGCTCTTTCTGTTTTAAATTCCACTACTGTACATGTGCTTATCTGCTGATTCTTAGTGCTTATCTGGTCATATTAAGTTATTTTGTGCTTTAATAAGTATATTAAACTTGTCCTGAGCATTTGGTTAATTTTTGTGCTTATTAGCTTAATTTGGGCTTATTAGCAAACTGCTTATTAGCCCAAATCTGCTTATCAGGCTTAGAAAATTTCCACTTTTATTTTTCCTAGCTTTCTAATAATATTTTAGATTTACTCAGAATTTTTCATAATTTTCCTAAGTCATTTAATATTTTTAATCTTTTTAATTAGTTTCTAATAGTAATTAAATCATAATAAATAGAATATTAATCAGAAAAATATAATTTTAATTTTAATAATTTTATTTTGTCATTTATAATCTAGGAAAAATATAATTATATTTTTATACCTTAAGAAAAACAAAAATAGAAATATAGTGATAGCTTCTATTTAATAGAATTTATCTTTTTAAATTTTAATTAAGTAATTTTCATTTTTATAATTTTCTTAGCTTCTTTTTACTTAATAATATTTTTAGAAAAAGTTTTAGAATTTTCTTTGTTCATTTAGTATTTTTTATAATTTAAATTAGTTTTAAATAATTATTAAATAATAAATAATTAATAATAATTAAATAATAAGTGTAAAAAATATAATTTAAGTTTTTAAATAAGTTTTAAGTCATTTTACATTTTTAGGTTTTAATTTCATAAATTTTACTTTTTTGTCCCATTTTAGCTTTCCCGTTACGCATTTTTTGTTTAATTTAATTCGCGTTTAATTTTCTTGTGTATATCTGTTTTTCATTTGTTATTTAGAATTATTAAAAAAGCAAAATAAAAAATATCCAATCACATCAGTCACTCTAATCCTAGCTTTTCTCAGTTGCCCATTCACACCTCGTTGGGAAACGATTCGGGTAATTACTTGCCTGTCTTAACACTACACACGAACGTGAGTTTTTGCAAGTATCCTTTTTCACAAAGGGGTAATTTGTAATTATTCACGCGTATCCGTCGTTGCATAATATTTATATCTATTTAGCACGGATCATAAAGTTTCTCCAAAGAAACATCATTTTAACTGAATTACAACTTTATTTTACTCCTTTATTTAGGATAGGGTACGCCTGCTCCATGCCCTGCCTTGCTCCACTAGTTTCCTGAGATACATGCTTAAAAGTCAACATAATGTTGAGTGAAATCATGGAGTTTGAAATTTAAATATCAGTTCGATTCACAAGTAAGATTGTATTTGAGATACAATCAGTTTAAAAGTTGATATCGCAGTTCATATATTGCCCTAAGTCTCATGACACGCAAACGTTAACAAAGTACCGTATAAACGGAGGTGTTCATCAAATTAATGATGAAGGTTTTGCCCTCGTGTAATAGGTGATTTGCCAATTCCTATTTCTCTCAAATATAATGCATCGCGACTAATACGACTAGCCAAAAAGCATTCCGTCCAAGTATTAGTGGGATAGGTCGTCAGCCTTTAATAGATCTATTCATTATATTCGCGTTCACCGCAGTGATTAATGGCTCATGATAAAAGGGTCTTGTGGCAATAAGGTAACTTAGGCATATATCAAGTCAGGTAGCATACAGAAAAATACTTGTGATCTGTTTATAGCATGTATCCCCCTCACGGAGTTTAAAAAGTATAAAGAGTTTAAAAAGTGAGGCCATGACTCACCTTAAGCGTTACTGGTGATGGTGCAAGTAAACTCAAGGGTGATTATAACAACTTCGATACGAAACCTGGTAAATATATAAATGTCTGAGAATCTGACTAATTACTTGTGATGTTTGTGAAGTGAATGGTGAACGATGAATAACAGTGGTGGATAATGATTCGAATTTCAAGTGTGGATGGTTTATGCTTAGCGTGCTTGCCGTTCAAAAGTAAGGATATATATATATATATATATATATATATATATATATATATATATATATATATATTGATGAGTGTCTAAATACTCATCATTTTTACCTAATCTGAGCTGCCAAAACTCTCAAAAACACTCAGAAATGCATCAAAATACTGAAATTATCCCAGAATTGTGTTTTATATGTTTCAGATGCAAAATGTTTAAAAACAAGTGAAAAACGAACAAAGTTTGCATAATTGGCAGTTTCAGTCCCTCAACTTTTAAAAGTTGTCAAATCTAGTCCCTGATTACTAAAAACTTGTACAAATATCATTTTAGGTCCTTGGGGATTCATAAGTTGTTAAAAAAGTCCTTTGAAGTTAAAAATTGCATATTTACAACTTTGGTCCCTCAACTTTGAAAAATGTCAGAAATAGTCCTTAAGGTTTTAAAATTGGAATTTATCAAAAATAAACCTTTGAACTAATCATATATGGCATTATTGGTCCTTGTGATATGTATTGTGAATTTACAGGTTGGGTCCTTCAAGTTTCAGAAAGTTACACTTTTGGTCCTTGTGATAATTTAGCTATAAAACAACCGGATCCAATAAATAAATTAAACCTTAACCCTTACTAAAACCAACCCAACCCATCCTATTTACTAAACCCAGCCCAACCAAGCCCAACTTCCTTAAACACCCAACCCGACCCACCTTTTTAGTTTAAACCCAGGGTCAAACTTATGTTTGACCCGTCTCTTTCCCTGAATACCCGCCAAACCACCAAACCATACCACCTTACCCATGGTTTCTCTGCTAAACCATTCCCCATCAAATCCCACTCACCTAACAATACAAGAAGCATTGAATGCTTCTTCTCCACTACCCTGATTTGCATTTAATGCTAAAACCTGCTCAATCCACTAACTCAATTTTGGCGCCAAAATGATGAATCAACAGCTGAGATCGATTTAAGGCAATTCAAGGGTGGGGATGTGTTCAGAGATATCTAATTAGGGTTTCCCATTTGTATTTAGTATAAATAGAGCAATGTAATAAATAATTCAGTAGTAGCTAATTTAGTTTAAATCGCATTTTACTTATTTCAGTTGTAATCTTGTAATTTCTTATTCCAGTTGTAATCAAAGTTTGTTTAAGCTATAAGAATCTTGTTTCATGTTATCTTGTTGTTTGAATTCAATATTGCTCAAGTTTGTATGTTCCTGCTAAGAAGTTAAGTTCGAACCATAACTCAAAAGCTCTCACAAGCTTCCACACCCTTGTAATAAGTTTATATAAGCTTAATATAGCTTACTATACCCTTATTTAGTGTACCTCAGTTCTAAAACTCAAGATACAAGAATGGTCAACCATGGTCAACATAAGCTCTTAAAAGCTTCCATGGGTTGTATAAGCTGATCAAGAAAGCTTTTTGTGGTTTTCTAGCTTGCTTTTAACAAGCTAGATAGTCCTGTTCTATGCATGCTATCCCTATAGCCACTCTCTCGGTTGTAAGGTTTTGATCAAGTTTAGCATTTTACTGCATAAATTGCTTATTGCTTGAATCTTGGTGTTCTTATATCTCTGTTGTGTTATTAAGTTGTAATATAGCTTAATATTGGTAGCTTGTTCATTGATAATCATAGTTGCTAAAATTCCATTTTGGCAGTCAATATAGCATTTGGTCTATCCCTGTGTTTCATGCTTGAATTGTTGGTTATTTATGCTCATATGATCATAGTACATGATAATAGAAAGGGTGAATTCAGTGTTTTGGTCTAAATCCAAGAGTTGCTTTGAATTTCTTGTTTGCCTGTTCTGATCAGGGGTGTTTGGATTTGCTGATATAACAGCAGACCCTTGCTTGATTGTTGTTGTTTGTTATCATTGCATGTCATATTAGTTGGTAATAACTCAGAGGAACCATAAAAACTAGTCTCTAATCAGCAAAAAGTCAAAATCACTTTTAATCTCATATAAGTTGATAACTGTTGGGTTTTTGACTTGTGAAATCCATCACAGTTGTGTGAAACCTGTTGCCATAGCTTAATATCATCTCATTGTAGCTTATCATCTCATAATCAAGCATTAGATTAAGTCCAAAGTTCACTAAAGTCAAACCTTGTGATTTTCTGCAAAAGTCAATTTCATCAGCAGTACCTTAATTACATCAGCAGTACCTTGCATATTTTTCCCAGCTGATCTAAGGTTAAATCAGACCTCAATTGGTTAGTTTCTGATGGGGCTTTTGTGTTTTTAAGATAGTTCATAAGCCAAGCTAAGTTTTGCCCCTTAATATTGCATCTCAGTAGCTTATTTCATAGCTTAATCTACTCTGCAAGTTTGCCTTTTTCTGCTTGTTTCTGTCTTGATTTTAAAACAGTCAAGGTGTTGATTGTGCTTATTTGTTGGATTGGTTATCTGAAATAAGTTGTTCTAAGCTTATAGTAGTGTATTAAGTCTCTCCTAATCAGTTGGTTAAGTTTAGTGCTTATTTGCTTATAATTGGGCTTATTCCAAACTGCTTATCTGCCCATTTCTGCTTATTTGGCCTTTTAAACTTTTCATTTTATTTTTCTTATCTTTCTAATAATATTTTAGATTTACTCAGAAATTTTCATAATTTTCTGAATAGTTTTGATATTTTTAATCATTTTAATTAGTTTAAAATAGTATTTAAATCATAATAAATAGAAAAATAATCAGAAAAATATAATTACAATTTTCATAATTTTCTTTTATCATTTGTAATCTAGGAAAAATATAAAAATATTTTTAGACCTTAAGAAAATCAAAAATAGAAATTAAGTGATAGCTTCTATTTAATAGAATTTATCTTTTTAAATTTTAATTAAGTAAATTTCATTTTTATAATTTTCTTATCTTTTAATTACTTAGTAATATTTTTAGAAAAAGTTTTAGAATTTTATTAGTTCATTTAGTATTTTTTATAATTTAAATCAGTTTAATAAGTTATTAAATAATAAATAATTAATAATAATTAAATAAAAAGTATAAAAAATTATAATTTAAGTTTTTAAATAAGTTTTAAGTTATTTCACATTTTTAGGTTTTAATTTTCATAAATTTTATTTTAGTCCCATTTTAGCTGTCTCGTTACGCGTTTGTAATTTATTTTATTCGCGTTTAATTTCCCTGTGTATATCTGTTTTTAATTGTTATTTAAAATTGTTAAACAAAAGCAAAATCAAAAGCAATCTAAATCATCAGTCACTCTTATCCTAGCTTTTCACAGTTTTTCATTCACATCTCGTTGGGAAACGATCCGGGTGATCACTTGCCTGGTTTCACACACTACACACGAGAATTCGTCCTGAGACTGTTTGTCTTTTATCATTTATTACGGTTGACCATTCACAAGTGGTTGACTTGTGTGATAGAGAAATAAAAGATAAGTGTTTTCAGACGGATCAAATTTTGGCGCCGCTGCCGGGGAGGTGTGCTGCGACTATTGTGAAGAATTTTAGCGATTAGTGATTCGAGATCCTTCTATCAGAAGTTCCTATTTCCCAAAAACAATATAAAATACCAAAAATATTTTTCATTTCTTTTCTATATATATTATTATTATAATTATCATATAAATTAAAAAACCCAAAAATATTTTCCGTTTTCTTTAAATAATAAACAATAAAAATTAACCATCGAGAACCAAGACAGAGCACTACCTAACTGGGGGTGCGGCCATAATAAGTTCCCAAACTTAAGATAAAAACTTGCCTTTGTATCACTTGCGAATATCGGCTCACCTTTAATTGATAAACAAACTCTAACGGAGGTTCTAGGATAGTCTGACATTAAATTGTCGGACTGAAAGAAGCGGGTTTTTAAGGAGCGTAACTGCCCACCTTTGCTTCTCCGCCACTCTGTGCGTTTATCTTTTAGAGAGCTACCGTACGCTTGTTGATTGTTGGTTAAGTTTACTTGTGTTTTCTCTCGATCTTGATTTTAATTGAAAAATTTTGCTAAGTGCATGCGCACTCGTTCTTCTAGGTCTACAAGCCCTCTTCGTGAGCTTGGAAAAATACCTCGAAGACGTCGTAGACGTTCTGCTCCGTCAGTCGTACCCGAGTTACGTACTGAACCCATTACCAATATCATCATGGCAGAAGACCGCCCTATGAATGAGCTTCTCCAAGCTCCCACCACTGGGTACGGAGATGCCATTGTTGTTCCAGCCATCGTGGCTGAGAATTTTGAGCTTAAGACTGGGTTGATAAACCTGGTAACCCAGCGGCAATTCTATGGTTTTGAAAGGGACGATCCTCAAGATCACATTAGATGGTTCAATAAAATCACATCTACCATCAAATGCAAAAGTGTCCCTGAGGAATCAATAAAACTTCTTCTTTTCCCGTTTTCCATCGATGGGGCAGCCCGGATTTGGCTTGACAAACAACCCCCTCGATCGATAACAACATGGGAAGATTTGGTTCAGAAATTCGTGAATGAATTCTTTCCTCCTTCTAAAACCACGCATCTCAAAAATGAAATCATGAAATTCACTCAAAGGTTTGATGAACCATTTGGAGAAGCATGGGATCGTTTTAAAGAATTGCTCCGCAAATGTCCTCATCACGGTTTCACCGATTTGATGCAGATGGACACTTTCTACAGTGGGTTAAACCCATCTGACCAAGATTCTCTTAATGCCTCAGCTGGAGGTAATTTTCTGAGCAAATCCACTAAGGAAGCCATTGCTCTCATTGAAAATAAGTCTAAGGTCCGCACTACACGAAACAGGACATATAATTCCCAGGCTAGTGCTGGTCCTTCCACTTCATCTCCCGTGAGTCAGTCCAGTACTGATACTCAGCTTGCTGAACTCACGAAGGTTATTCAAGCTTTGGTTTCCTCCACACAAAAGAAAGAGTCCGCTCCGCAAACTTCTCACACTGCTGAGGTTAAAAAAATAGAAGTTTGTGTTACTTGTGGTGGTCCTCACGCTTACTATAATTGTACTGCCACCAATGGCAATACATTTGATGTCAATGCTATAGCCGGAACATCCAATCAAGGAGGTAATCAATACCGTCCTCAAGTAGACCCAAACCACCGTGCTAGCAATCAATTCGGGCCACCCGGATTTCCTCCTCCCAACAATCCAAATAGGAGTAATCCTAATCAACAGAGAGGGCAGAACATGCAAAATCAATTTACTGCCCCAAACAATCAATACCCACCCCAAAGGGGTAATCAAGGGTATTCAGCTCCGAATCATCAAGGACCTCTCCCAAACGAACTTGATGACTACATCAAGTTTAATGAGAACAAAATGAAGGCAATACAAAATCAGATATCTGGATTGAGAAATGAATTTCAAACTACAATATACAAGCAAGGAACTGAGCTTAAGAATGAGCTTTCTAATAAAATTGATCATTCTCAAAGCGAAGTTAAGAATATGCTTACCAGTCTCATGAATCATATCAATCCACCTTCTACCTCGGGAGGTCTTCCTGGTAATACCATTCCAAACCCAAAGGGTGAACTGAAAGCTGTTACCACACGCAGTGGTAAAGCTTATGATGGACCCACTATTTCTACTACCACTTCTTCTCCTCTCCCCAAGGTAGTGGAAAGTGAACCTGAGGTGACTGAGGACAAGGAACTTCCTATTAATAACGGAGGTGCCGACAATGTCCTACCTCAAGTTGTCCAGAAACCAAAACCCAAACCAGGAGTTGTTTTTGAAATCCCTGTTGAAAACCCTAAATCCAAACCTTCTATTCCTTATCCATCACGTTTACATGAGCAAAAGCTCCGCGAAAAAGCCAGTCAACAAATGGAAAAGTTTTTCAAAATTTTCCAGGAACTACATTTTGATATAAGCTTTGCGGATGCTATCATTCTGATGCCCAAATTTGCATCCACAATCAAACACTTGTTAAGCAACAAGGAAAAACTGTTTGAAATGGCAAAGACTCCATTAAATGAGAACTGCTCAGCGGTTATCTTGAAAAAGCTTCCGGTGAAGCTTGGAGATCCTGGAAGATTTTTACTACCTTGTGTCTTTCCAGGAATGGTTGAATGCTATGCCTTGGCCGATCTTGGTGCAAGCATTAACCTGATGCCTTATTCAGTCTGGGAAAAACTTTCTCTTCCTGCACTCACTACTACCTGCATGACTCTAGAGCTTGCAGATCGTTCCACATCTCTTCCTCGCGGCATTGCTGAGGATGTATTTGTGAAAGTGGGAAAGTTCCATTTTCCGGCTGACTTTGTGGTTGTGGATTTCGATGCTGATCCCAGGGTTCCTCTCATTCTTGGGAGAGGATTCCTAAAAACGGGACATGCTCTCATTGATGTATTTGAGCATGAAATCACATTACGCGTGGATAACGAAGCTGTTACTTTTAACCTCGATCAAACTTCGAAGTACTCTTCAAATAAAGATCCTGAATCGGTTAACCGAATCGATGTCATTGATATTGTTTCAGAGGAGTACTCACAAGAGTTTCTTGGTTATTCTCATAATTCTGTGAGTGGGGATACCACCACATCTTCTTTACCTATCATTTCCGACTCTTCCCCTTCTCTCACTCCGTTTGAGGGAAGCAATTTCAATTTGGAAGAGATCGAGGCTTATCTCGAGTGTGATTCATTTCTGGAAGGAATTGATGACGCTGAGATTGATCTGGAGGGAGATATTCTTCTTCTTGAGACATTGTTAAATCAGGACAATTCTCCTCCCCTCCCTCCTGTTGAACTTCATAATGAGGAAATCAAATCGGTTGAGAAAAACGATGAATTTCCTGAGGTCGAACTCAAAGACTTGCCACCTCATCTTGAGTACGCATTTTTGGGGGGTGATGATAAATTACCCGTCATTATTGCTCAAGACTTAACTGATGAGGAAAAGACTGCTCTAATAAAAGTCTTGAAGTCGCACAAGCAAGCAATTGCTTGGAAACTCTCCGACATAAAGGGTCTCGACCCTGAATTTTGTACTCACAAGATATTAATGGAGGATGACTTCAAACCAGCAGTCCAACACCAGCGAAGGGTAAATCCCAAAATCCACGATGTTATCAAACAGGAGGTTATCAAACTTCTTGATGCAGGATTGATTTATCCCATCTCTGATAGTCCTTGGGTTAGTCCCATCCACTGCGTTCCAAAAAAAGGTGGCATAACTGTTGTCACAAATGAGGAGAATGAGTTAATTCCAACTCGATTAGTTACTGGGTGGCGTGTTTGCATTGACTATCGTAAGCTAAATGATGCCACCCGAAAAGACCATTTTCCTCTTCCCTTCATGGATCAGATGCTTGAGAGATTAGCGGGAAACGAGTACTATTGTTTCCTTGATGGTTTCTCGGGTTACTTTCAAATCCCTATTGATCCACAGGATCAAGAAAAGACCACATTTACATGCCCTTATGGAACCTTTGCCTATAAACGTATGCCTTTTGGCTTATGTAATGCTCCAGGCACGTTCCAAAGGTGCATGATGTCCATATTTTCCGACATGATCGGGAAAACGATGGAGGTCTTTATGGATGACTTCTCAGTCATTGGGGATTCATTCGAAACATGTCTCTCCCATTTAGAAAACATGTTGAAAAGGTGTGAAGACACCAATCTTTGTCTAAATTGGGAGAAGAGTCACTTTATGGTCAAAGAGGGCATTGTCCTCGGCCATAAGATATCAAAAAACGGGATTGAGGTTGACAGATCTAAAGTGGATGTCATTGCTAAATTACCTCATCCCACTACCGTCAAAGGTATTAGGAGTTTTTTGGGTCATGCCGGTTTCTATCGCAGATTCATACAAGATTTTTCTAAAATCGCCCGGCCTATGACTCATCTTCTTGAAAAGGATGCTCCTTTTATCTTCTCACCCGAGTGCATAAAAGCTTTTGAAACATTAAAGAAAAAGCTTACTGAAGCACCCATTCTAGTTGCCCCCGACTGGGATTTTCCCTTTGAACTCATGTGCGATGCAAGCGATTTTGCTATCGGTGCAGTCCTGGGGCAACGAAAAGCTAAACATTTTCAGCCTATCCACTACGCAAGTAAAACCATGACTGAAGCTCAAACTCATTACACCACTACAGAAAAAGAATTGTTGGCTGTGGTGTATGCCTTTGAGAAGTTTCGGCCATATTTGATCTTGACAAAATGTGTAGTGTATACGGATCACTCGGCTCTAAAATATCTCTTTGCAAAACAAGATGCAAAGCCGAGATTGCTCCGTTGGGTTCTCCTCCTACAAGAATTTGATATCACCATACGTGATAAAAAAGGAGCTGAGAACCTAGCTGCTGATCATCTATCCAGATTAGAGAACCCACACCAAGATGTTTTCGAGAAAAAGGAAATAAATGAAACATTTCCTCTTGAGACACTCAGTGCGGTTGCTTTTCGTGGAGATTCTACTACCCCATGGTTTGCCGACTTCGCAAATTACCATGCGGGTAACTTCATAGTGAAAGGGATGTCGACCCAACAGAAGAATAAATTCTTCAAGGATGTTAAACATTACTTCTGGGACGACCCCTACTTGTTCAAAATCTGTGCGGATCAAGTCATCCAACGGTGTGTTTACGGGCAGGAAGCTGTTGACATTCTCAAAGCTTGCCATGCTGGGCCCACTGGGGGCCATCATAGTCCAAACTACACCGCCAAAAAGGTGTTTGATTCCGGGTTTTATTGGCCCACAATTTATAAGGATGCCCAAGATCTCATCAAAACTTGTGAAGCTTGTCAGCGTCACGGAAATATTTCACAACGAAATGAAATGCCACAAAATGCTATTCAAGTTTGTGAAATCTTTGATGTCTGGGGCATTGACTTTATGGGGCCATTTCCATCATCTCGAGGAAACAAATATATTCTCGTGGCTGTTGACTACTTGTCAAAATGGGTTGAAGCAAAAGCTTTACCCACTAATGATGCCCGAGTTGTAGTAAAATTCCTGAAAGCTCTGTTTGCCCGTTTTGGAACTCCACGTGCAATAATCAGTGATCGTGGTACGCATTTTTGCAATGACAAATTTGATAAAGTCATGCAAAAGTATGGTGTAACTCACCGTCTTTCTACTGCGTATCACCCACAAACAAGTGGACAAGTAGAAGTTTCAAATCGGGGTATTAAAAGAATCCTAGAAAGGACTGTAGGAGAAAATCGTGCATCCTGGTCGGATAAGTTGGATGATGCATTATGGGCCTTTCGTACAGCTTACAAAACACCCATTGGGTGTACGCCTTACAAACTTGTGTACGGAAAGGCATGTCATCTACCGATCGAATTAGAGCACAAGGCCTACTGGGCCTTGAAACATGCTAACTTTGACCTCCAAACTGCGGGTGATCACCGTAAAGTTCAAATGAATGAACTAAATGAACTGCGTGATCAGGCCTACGAGAACTCTTTGATTTATAAAGAAAAGACAAAGAAGATTCATGACTCTAAAATCAAGAACCGCGTTTTTAACGTTGGTGATCGAGTCCTTCTTTTCAATTCAAGATTAAAGATCTTCTCAGGCAAACTCAAAACCCGTTGGACTGGTCCATTCACTATCACAAAGGTTTACCCATATGGTACCGTTGAGTTATCTCAAGCTGACGGTCCTAATTTCAAAGTGAATGGTCATCGTTTGAAACACTACTTTGGAGAGGACACACCATTCATGGTTGTCCCGGATCTTCAAACTTTCCCCATGAACCAATGAATGCGGGGATCGAGTCAAGCTAGTGACTCGGTGATCAAAAACATTAGCAAAACATGGGTTTTCACCCGTGTCTCTGTTTTCTTTCTCTGTTCTACCACCTAGTGTGGGGGAGATACCCCACATGTTGTATATATGGAAATTTCAAAAAAAAAATAAATAAATAAATAAATAAAATAAAATAAAAAATGTGTGTGTATATATCAAAATAAAAGGCTATTAATATTTCCCTTTCACGTTCTAAGTGTTGGTTTAACAACCGGTTCTTTGAATATTGAGGGCAATATTCAGTTCTAAGTGTGGGGGGGAATTCTAACGAATTTGATCAAATGTACCATCTAGTACCCCCATTTTAGCCAAAATTTTAAATTTTTTTTTTCTCACTTAGAACGAAATAAATGGTTATCAGTCCGCCATGTCTAACCCACATAAGGATTGGCTAATCCAGGAGCAAACGGCTCTTGGTAAAGATATATCAAATCCGTTTATGGCTTACAATTTGCCGAAAATTGTATGGTATTCGACTCACCATATCTTCATAAGTGAAGAGTTGGCTAGCCCGCAAGGTTATGGCTTGTGGTTAAGGCAGTGAAAATCCATGATTGGTAATCAGCTCACCAAAGATAATAGTGATAATTTATCTAAGAGTTGGCTAGTCCAGAAGCAAACGGCTTCTGGTAAAGACAAATCAAAACCGTTGACAGCTTGTGGTTTGCTCAAAATCACTTGGTTATCATTGTACCAAAGTTCTTACTTGAACTGAAACAATTGGCTACTCCAGAAGTAATGGCTTTTGGTAAAGAGTCTTTCAAATCCATTAAATCTTCATAAAATATTGCTAGGGACTAGCAATAGTTTAGTGTGGGGGATTGATGAGTGTCTAAATACTCATCATTTTTACCTAATCTGAGCTGCCAAAACTCTCAAAAACACTCAGAAATGCATCAAAATACTGAAATTATCCCAGAATTGTGTTTTATATGTTTCAGATGCAAAATGTTTAAAAACAAGTGAAAAACGAACAAAGTTTGCATAATTGGCAGTTTCAGTCCCTCAACTTTTAAAAGTTGTCAAATCTAGTCCCTGATTACTAAAAACTTGTACAAATATCATTTTAGGTCCTTGGGGATTCATAAGTTGTTAAAAAAGTCCTTTGAAGTTAAAAATTGCATATTTACAACTTTGGTCCCTCAACTTTGAAAAATGTCAGAAATAGTCCTTAAGGTTTTAAAATTGGAATTTATCAAAAATAAACCTTTGAACTAATCATATATGGCATTATTGGTCCTTGTGATATGTATTGTGAATTTACAGGTTGGGTCCTTCAAGTTTCAGAAAGTTACACTTTTGGTCCTTGTGATAATTTAGCTATAAAACAACCGGATCCAATAAATAAATTAAACCTTAACCCTTACTAAAACCAACCCAACCCATCCTATTTACTAAACCCAGCCCAACCAAGCCCAACTTCCTTAAACACCCAACCCGACCCACCTTTTTAGTTTAAACCCAGGGTCAAACTTATGTTTGACCCGTCTCTTTCCCTGAATACCCGCCAAACCACCAAACCATACCACCTTACCCATGGTTTCTCTGCTAAACCATTCCCCATCAAATCCCACTCACCTAACAATACACAAAGCATTGAATGCTTCTTCTCCACTACCCTGATTTGCATTTAATGCTAAAACCTGCTCAATCCACTAACTCAATTTTGGCGCCAAAATGATGAATCAACAGCTGAGATCGATTTAAGGCAATTCAAGGGTGGGGATGTGTTCAGAGATATCTAATTAGGGTTTCCCATTTGTATTTAGTATAAATAGAGCAATGTAATAAATAATTCAGTAGTAGTTAATTTAGTTTAAATCGCATTTTACTTATTTCAGTTGTAATCTTGTAATTTCTTATTCCAGTTGTAATCAAAGTTTGTTTAAGCTATAAGAATCTTGTTTCATGTTATCTTGTTGTTTGAATTCAATATTGCTCAAGTTTGTATGTTCCTGCTAAGAAGTTAAGTTCGAACCATAACTCAAAAGCTCTCACAAGCTTCCACACCCTTGTAATAAGTTTATATAAGCTTAATATAGCTTACTATACCCTTATTTAGTGTACCTCAGTTCTAAAACTCAAGATACAAGAATGGTCAACCATGGTCAACATAAGCTCTTAAAAGCTTCCATGGGTTGTATAAGCTGATCAAGAAAGCTTTTTGTGGTTTTCTAGCTTGCTTTTAACAAGCTAGATAGTCCTGTTCTATGCATGCTATCCCTATAGCCACTCTCTCAGTTGTAAGGTTTTGATCAAGTTTAGCATTTTACTGCATAAATTGCTTATTGCTTGAATCTTGGTGTTCTTATATCTCTGTTGTGTTATTAAGTTGTAATATAGCTTAATATTGGTAGCTTGTTCATTGATAATCATAGTTGCTAAAATTCCATTTTGGCAGTCAATATAGCATTTGGTCTATCCCTGTGTTTCATGCTTGAATTGTTGGTTATTTATGCTCATATGATCATAGTACATGATAATAGAAAGGGTGAATTCAGTGTTTTGGTCTAAATCCAAGAGTTGCTTTGAATTTCTTGTTTGCCTGTTCTGATCAGGGGTGTTTGGATTTGCTGATATAACAGCAGACCCTTGCTTGATTGTTGTTGTTTGTTATCATTGCATGTCATATTAGTTGGTAATAACTCAGAGGAACCATAAAAACTAGTCTCTAATCAGCAAAAAGTCAAAATCACTTTTAATCTCATATAAGTTGATAACTGTTGGGTTTTTGACTTGTGAAATCCATCACAGTTGTGTGAAACCTGTTGCCATAGCTTAATATCATCTCATTGTAGCTTATCATCTCATAATCAAGCATTAGATTAAGTCCAAAGTTCACTAAAGTCAAACCTTGTGATTTTCTGCAAAAGTCAATTTCATCAGCAGTACCTTAATTACATCAGCAGTACCTTGCATATTTTTCCCAGCTGATCTAAGGTTAAATCAGACCTCAATTGGTTAGTTTGTGATGGGGATTTTGTGTTTTTAAGATAGTTCTTAAGCTAATCTAAGTTTTGCCCCCTTAATATTGCATCTCAGTAGCTTATTTCATAGCTTAATCTACTCTGCAAGTTTGCCTTTTTCTGCTTGTTTCTGTCTTGATTTTAAAACAGTCAAGGTGTTGATTGTGCTTATTTGTTGGATTGGTTATCTGAAATAAGTTGTTCTAAGCTTATAGTAGTGTATTAAGTCTCTCCTAATCAGTTGGTTAAGTTTAGTGCTTATTTGCTTATATTTGGGCTTATTCCAAACTGCTTATCTGCCCATTTCTGCTTATTTGGCCTTTTAAACTTTTCATTTTATTTTTCTTATCTTTCTAATAATATTTTAGATTTACTCAGAAATTTTCATAATTTTCTGAATAGTTTTGATATTTTTAATCATTTTAATTAGTTTAAAATAGTATTTAAATCATAATAAATAGAAAAATAATCAGAAAAATATAATTACAATTTTCATAATTTTCTTTTATCATTTGTAATCTAGGAAAAATATAAAAATATTTTTAGACCTTAAGAAAATCAAAAATAGAAATTAAGTGATAGCTTCTATTTAATAGAATTTATCTTTTTAAATTTTAATTAAGTAATTTTCATTTTTATAATTTTCTTATCTTTTAATTACTTAGTAATATTTTTAGAAAAAGTTTTAGAATTTTATTAGTTCATTTAGTATTTTTTATAATTTAAATCAGTTTAATAAGTTATTAAATAATAAATAATTAATAATAATTAAATAAAAAGTATAAAAAATTATAATTTAAGTTTTTAAATAAGTTTTAAGTTATTTCACATTTTTAGGTTTTAATTTTCATAAATTTTATTTTAGTCCCATTTTAGCTGTCTCGTTACGCGTTTGTAATTTATTTTATTCGCGTTTAATTTCCCTGTGTATATCTGTTTTTAATTGTTATTTAAAATTGTTAAACAAAAGCAAAATCAAAAGCAATCTAAATCATCAGTCACTCTTATCCTAGCTTTTCACAGTTTTCCATTCACATCTCGTTGGGAAACGATCCGGGTGATCACTTGCCTGGTTTCACACACTACACACGAGCATTCGTCCTGAGACTGTTTGTCTTTTATCATTTATTACGGTTGACCATTCACAAGTGGTTGACTTGTGTGATAGAGAAATAAAAGATAAGTGTTTTCAGACGGATCATATATATATATATATATATGCACAATGATCATGGTTTTTATGTCTATCTTCCCTTTGTGATATCCTATAAAGGCATGAATTAAAGTAGATGTTAACTCGAAATGTTTATAGAAACTAACGAAGGTTAACTAATATGTACATAAAATGTGCAAATATGCATATGAAATAAAGATGTGGTGCAAAAATGAAAAATAGAATAAGAATGTCAAGTTATAACAGTTGGTACTTGTTCTTCCCAGATTTTGCATCTTTTACCCTAACTGTGATTCACGTTACGTCATTAGTCCTTGTCAAGTCCGAAGTCCAAAATAGTCCATATGTCCATATAAGGCTTGGAGTTTAATGGTATATCAATTTAAGTCCCTTAATAAACTATTTTCACAGTTTCAGTCCATAAGTTTCACAGTTTGGCAGGTTTAGTCCTTTTGGTTAAGTCGCATTACATTTTTAGTCCAAAAATGACAAAAAGGCAAGGAAAATTATGGCGATTTTTCCTAAGGCTTATTTAAGTAGTTTTTAACTTATTTTAACTGCTTATTCAATTATTTGCTTATTTTAAATGTAAACGGGCCTTTAACGAATTACTTAAGTGGCCCATTAAGAAATCTAGAGGCGGGGGCATGTAAACTGTTTTGGGCTTAAACTTGGGCTATTTTTCTGATTCTGAAAACGTATTACATGGGCCTGTTGGGCTTACCTATCGCAAAATCTTGTTGGGCTTTAAACAGGCCCAAGCGAAAAGTTAAAAATTTAATTTCTGGATTTTTAAGGTTTAGACTAGCGAGTATCATATGAAATGCTTAAATTCGAACGTGTTAAGGAGTTTATAAGGTCAAAGTTGAAACACGAAAAGTGTAGTTTTCCAGGTGAGCTTTCGATCTGTACAAAAATATTTAAGTGTTGTGTTTAGAAATCCAAAAATATATTTATAGTTTGTGGCCTTGTCGCTTAGTTTAGATCCGAAAGATGTTAAATATTTTCTAAGTCTTTTTACACCAGTCGAGTAGCTTAAGAACCATGGCTTTTTAAGTATTGTTGAGAGCTTATGATTAACGTTACAAATCATGAAAGTTGGAGTTAGTTAGGTTGTTATTCGAGACATGCGATCATATACAATCGTGTAAGATCCCGAAATAAATCGAGCATAAAGTGAGTAGTTCGAACCAGTTTTTAACTAGTAAAATCTATTATATTTTCTATCCCCTTTTTACTCAGTTTAACGTGTGGGTTTGAGTTCGAGTTTGAATTAGCGTATGTATGTGGGTTATTAAAGTCTCCATATTTTTGATGATGCATGAAGTAAGATTATTAAATATGAGAGTAGCGTGTGTGAGATGACTGTTAAGGTTTCCAAGTGGAAACTCGTTATTTTATATGGCTTTCCTTAAATATTTCATGCATGCAAAACATAAATGTGATGAGCTATGTGTTCGAATGAAGAGTGATGCATGAAATGTTGTCGTGCACTTTGGTGATCACATGTGGTTTTTGAGGTGAGCCGTCTTAACATATAATCCTTTACATTATTCTATCGTGACTATATGCTACAAAATAAATGGAGTGCGTTCGAGTTTAGCTAAATGCATGCAAGTTATGAGTGAGTGACATAACGTGTAAAGAATGAAGAAAGGTTAAGCACATACCACACCTTAGAAAAGGTGGTGAAGAGGTTGTGGTTGTTTGATCGAAGCACAAGAAGAGACAGTGGACTTGTAAGTATTCGAAAACGTTTTATACAGTTTTACTTCAACTTGTTTTGCTCCCCAACCCACGACAGGAAGTTATGAATCTTTTTAAGGTATGTTTTGAGAGTGAAAGAAAGTGATAGGTGGGTAGGGTAAAGGGGAAGATTGGATGGGTTATTTATAGACGAAATATCTCACATGTTTTCATTGACCCTTGACTTAATCATTGGAAATACTGTGTTAAGAGGACACCTATGTAACCTTGCTGTCCTAGATTGAGTGTAAGATTGATATTGGTAGCTGAGGTTTGTATTCTAGCTCTTGGAGTCTTCCTTCATTCGGTTTCCATTAATTATTGGCACAAGATTTATACTAGCGAGTTACATGTTTTTATTATAGTTCTTTTCTTCTTTGAAGTAGTAAATTTAGTTAAGAATATAGTTAGAAGGTTATAGGAAAAAGTGGGGTGTGATATGTTTATGTTTCGACGTTTATATTTATACGCTTGAGTCGAAAATGGGACAAACAAAATGAGTTTCGTTACTGTGCTAATACTCGATATTTCTAGCTGTGTTTTTGCACCATGGTAGTTAGTTGGGTGGTGTATTCGAAGGTGTAAAAATATGTAAGGGCTATGTTTGATATTTAAGAAATACGAGTGAGTTTTTGAAGGGTGGTGTCGATCGGGTTTAAAAGCAAACAAGGAAAAGAAGAATAAGTAAAGCGGGTAATGTATTGGGCTGGAATTGGCGATGGGCTGTGTGGGTTCTGATGGGCCGTGTGGTGATGGGTCGAAACAGTAAGGGTCCGGTTGGTTTTGTAGTTTAAGATTATAATTAGTGTATTTGGTGTAATTATTTTGGTTAAGTGTAATTGGTGGAAATGAATTGGTGTTAAATGTATTATAATAAATATGTTACGTTTTATCGTGAGTATGGTCACTTGTCGTTGATCGTGAAAATGTGGTGTCGTGTTGGAAATATTATCTCAAGTCCGACGTATACAATATGTATATATATAGAATGCATCGTGATATTATAAATGAAAATGGAAAAGTTTAAATTTCCCTGCAAAAATGGGCTTTATTAAATGGTAATATAAGATTATCACTAATCATTGAGATTAACTACAAGGGTTTTTCGTAGAATCCTACACCCCTTAACAAATAATTTAGAATGTTTAAAATACTTTTAGAGTCATTAAGTATTTTAATAGGTTAACCATTCTATTTCGAACCTTATTTTACATTTTTCATTAAGTACTAAAGTTTACTTACACTTGACAAAATATATTTTATTTTGACAAGCACTTAAAATAGACATTTTCTTGAACTAGTTACATTTAGACATTTGTCTAAACTAGTTACAATTCATTTTACAAGTTAACTTTCCTATATACTTAAGTCAAAAAGAAAATGGTTTATTACATCATGCCTTGGATCATCCTAATCTAGGAAAATCTAAGATGATATCTTACTTGGACTTTGGGAAGATGTTAGAAAATATTTTGCAAAGATTTGGTTAAGATTATGGAAAGATCTTAGGTAGATTTTAGAAAGATTTCTAAAGATTTTGTAGATTCTCTGTCATGGGACCACGGAACCAAAAATTATAAAGGGCGGAACCCTTTTTGGGTTCCGTGTGATCCGTGGGTTGCTGAGCCAAAATAGCTATAAATAGCAACCCATTGTTCACTCATTTCGTCTAAGTCTTGTTATACGGCGTATCTATCTAGAATGATACGACGTATCCTTTTTCAGTTCAATAGACTTTTTTAACTTGATCCATTTTGCTCCAATTTACGTCCAAAATAGCTAACTTTCACCAATTGCTTGTTTATAACTGAGATTTACAAAAGTAAGCGATTAAGTATCAATTCTCATATATAATAATACAAAACAAGCAATATATATAGGATAAATGATGCTAATTATATGTTGTTATTTGATATCATCAATTAGAATACAAAAACTAGGTTATAGATCATTAAGAGGTAAGAAGATCCGTTTCTATGTATTGTTGGGCAAGAGGTTTAAACCTCTTAACGCGTCTAAACAAAAAGGAGAAAAACAAACACCCTTAGGAGCTCTTAACGATTCAAAATTATAAGTCATTAAGAAGTACTAAGTGATTTTATTGGAAAAACAAACCAACCTAAGACTCAAACGTTGATTAAGTGATTTTATTGAATGTTGTATTACACTTTTACATCATCAACATCATTAACAGTTGAACTTATTAAGTTATGATGATACACCAAAGAATTTGATTATTCAACTAAGGTGTCGTTTATTTATTAAGAGACTCTGATTCTGAATCTGATTCGCACATTTTAATTGAATCTGCGACGGAATACTCTGAATCTGATTCAAATAATGTTGTTTGTTTTTTTAACATTTGCATGATTAGAATACAAAAACTAGGTTATAGATCATTAAGAGATAACAAGATCCGTTTCTATGTATTTTTGGGCAAGAGGTTTAAATCTCTTAACGCGTCTAAATAAAAGGGAGAAAAACACACCTTTAAGAGCTCTTAACGATTTAAATTTATAGGTCATTAAAAATTACTAAGTAATTTTATTGGAAGAACAAACACAACCTAAGACTCAAACGTACAGTCGACTACTAGAATACGATGGATGGACAACAATCCAGTCTGTCAAACACTACCCCACATGAAAACCGGACTTCATATACGCATAGCGTCGATGAACAAGTGCTTAATTTGATCTTTAAGTCCTTCTCCGTTTGTGTAATTATCATTATTGTGATATATGGCTTCCACCGTCCGTGCCAAGTTAATCACAACCATTATAAGATGCCTTGGAACATTTTTTGTCACGAGGGACTCTCGGTTTATATCTTTCCACGCATCTTCAATTTTCTTGTGCAACATATTATAGGCATTCTCCTCCGTCACATCATATTGCTTGACGTAACTTTCAACACTTGATGGGAAATGTTTTCGTTCTTGCTCTTTCTGCATATTCATTGACAAAACTTATTTGTCTTACATAAATTATTACGAAATCAGAAAAAGCAAAGTAAGTAATTATACCTTGTGGCCAGTGATATCATTAATATGTCTACCAAATACATTTACATAGTTGAAAATCGGGGGATTGGTAAGAGTCCATTTGATCGCCTCTTTTGTGACTATATTTCCCATGCCAAGAAAACATGATGAAAGCACCAGTTCAGAACCACCTGTCTTGTACGCAATCGATGCATGCTCTTCTACTGTAAGTATGTACCCCTCATTTACGCATTCTGCTTCCATCAAGTGGCCTTTAACAAACTCTTTCGCCTAAATATGTAATATGTCATAAGGTATATACAATTACGTTTGTATGAGCTATCTTAATTCAAAATAGCTATCATGAAAGAAAGTTGTGTGAACGTACAAACTCTTTGGCACAATTCATCAGATCTTCTTTTCCCTCAGTTGCTATTAAGTCTTCCATTTCTTTGAAGATATCCATTAGCTTTTGGTATATGAGTTTCATGTATTCTGGAAGCATATCCAAGCATGTAATCGACCACCTAAGGTAAAATAAAGATTAATTAATACATATTTATATTATTCAAGACTGTAGAGTGATGATCATTAGTCTAAGTTAGTATTTGTGTACATGTGCACGTAATTTATGTAAATGGTGCATGTTCGTACCTTTGAATTGCATCATTAAAGATCTTAAGTTCTTCGTAAGTACCATAACCATCGTAAGTGTCATCGATACACGTTAACAGTAAGACAAGCTTTGTCATGAAAATTCTAGCACGAGAATATTCTGGATCACCACATATACCTATTGCCCAAAAGTAGCTTTCAACCAGTCTATCTCTTATATAGGGTAAATTAGTCGGGGCATCGAGATCTTTCCACCACCTAGTATAAGTTAATAAACATGCACAAGGTTATGGAAGTATATATTGATCTTTAGTAAGGATTAGGAAATTAGAAAGAGCATAAAAATAACGAAAAGGAAAATTCAATCAGGAGGGCAAGTATGGGGTTAATATGCATGTACATGGAAACTTGGCTAAGCTCCTTCTTGTTCAAGGATTGAAGCAAGTTGAACCCTAACTTGGCAAGTTTAAGTAAGGACGCATTATGAGATTCTTGTTGTTCGTAGAAAGGGATATAGCGCAACGCCTCTAGCCTTGGTAACTTTTTCCTTAAAGGCTTCTTTAGCGCCTCCGTTATTTGGGTTGATAGAGTAAAGTTAAGAGTATCCTCTGCTATTTTCTCAAGACGTGATCTTGTAAATACAAGAGCATCATCAAGTACAACTTCACCTTTCACCCCCATATACGCCGCTTCATACAACTCAAGCATGCCTTGCACATCATTGGCCAAAGATTCCTTAAAATCTCCATTTTCATCCTTATAGTTATTGAAAATATCTGTGGCAATTCACAAACAAAAAATCGTTAGCAATTGTTTGCAATATTATTTTATTGAACGTAAATGGATACACTCATACTCACCACATGAAACATAAAACCCTTGTTGTCTCATGAGTCGAAACCAAAGCGAAGAGCTACCGCCGCTCCATTTATTACCATATGTATCATAAAGGGATTGTAAGGCATGCTCAATCTCCACTTCAAAATAATAAGCTATACCAAGGCGTTGGATAGAATCAATCAACTTTAGCAAATTAGTATGTTCTACTGGATCATCCAGGGCTACCTTTATATCTTTCCACACTTTTTGTATCAAATCTTCAATTGTTTTTTCCACCCCGGCTTGTACTACCTGCTACATATGCTGATAATGGTCATTGGAATTGATATAAAGATTGAAGCACATAATATATCGTTATTCTTTAATGTTATAAAGTAATATCTGTAGTTCTGTACCTCGTCATAGATAAGAAACTGATCACCCCAAACGCTTGGAGGAAAATTGGCAAAGGGGCGATCAATGGCTTTGTTTGCTCCAACCGCACTTTTCTTATAAGCATTTGGTGCAGGAAAAAATCCCAGGTGGGACACGCTCCTGACATGCACACGCGGAACATCAAAAATTTGGGATCTACTCCCCCCCTTCTCGGCCTTTGATTTCAGAGAAAAACTCTGGATGCTCATCCCAGACGTGGCAAGCATTTTGAGTAAAAAAAAAATAAAAAGAACGTACTTTTTCGTATGTGCAATGTTCTGATTAATTTGTTATATAGTAAAGGTAAGATTATGTAAAAGTTAAATTGATATGGAGTGGTTTAAGAGTAATTGTGTAATAGAATAATGTGACGATAATATGAAAATGCTTGATAAAATGTTGAAAGTTTTTGCAAATCCTTATGCTCTTATTAACTACTCCGTAGTTTTTAAGTTGAGTTGGTCTTTGGTGTAACTTGAGGCTATTTATAACGTGTTTATAAGGATGATGTCATAAATGATATTAAGTGATGATGTCATAAATTTAATTAAGTAATATTTAGTGATGATGTCATAAATAATACTATCTTCGTCCCAAAATTATTGTTCCCTATTGTCTAGTACAGAAAGCATTTATTAGAACGGTTAAATGAGGTCTTTTAAAGCGGTATTGAACCGCTTTATAATAGAGGGTTGTAAAAGATGGGGTTATTATTTAAAACGGTTTTTGACCGTTGTAAAAAATGAGTTCTTTTATAACAATATGGGACAACCGTTTTAAAATAGCAATCACTAGAAAAAGTTTATCTATCATATTTTATTGTGATTTTCTTATTTTATTAGATATTAAAAAGAAATTTCACTTTTTATTTGCCAGAAATGATTTTTTTTCGAACATTAACATGAAGCCTTCCACGTATTTGCCAGAAATGAATTACCATCACCACATAAACAATCTTAAGAACAATCAATTTGATAATTACATCGAAGTCTCAAAAATGCTTATTCCAACAAATTCCAAACAACCAAGTACTAAAAAGTAAAAACCCATGAATAAGAAAACATCATATAGCAATAATCAGCAATATTACATATAACGATAAATGATGCCTCATTTCATATGAGTATCTGTGTATACATATAAACAAACTAAATCCACATTTTTAGATCTACAAAGTGAGAAAGAAAAAATAAAACAAGATCTACAAGTTGAAGTTGAAGGCTCATCAGATTCATGTCCAAATTGATAAGACCTGCAACAATATAAAAGTCAAACATTAGACCTTAAAATCGAATCATTAGATCTAAAACAACCAATATTTAAAACTAAAAATATAGAAGAAAATTAAATCTCTGTACAACAAACGAACATTACCAGATCTGTTGGCAGATTGGAGTTTGTATGTGGGTCACAATTTCGACCAGTTTAGTTGATGATGCTAGTGTGCTTTCGGTTCTAGAAAGAGGCGGTGGTTATTAAGCTAGTGGAGGCTACATGTTATTTGTATGTATGTGTTGAGAGAACTTTGAAGATGAGAAAAAATAGATAAAGATATGTGGGTACTGATGAGTTTAATAAATAGAGAGAAATAAGGCTGAAAAGAGAAAGGAGGGAAAATTCCCGCTCATTTGAGGTGAAAAAATCTTGAAAATTTTTATATATTTTAAAACGGTAATAATCAACCGTTGTAAATAATAAAATTAAATTATAAAATATTAAATTATTTAAAACTGTTCTAATTAACCGTTACAAATAACAAGTATAAATTATAAAATATTAAATATTTTAAAACAGTAGTAATCAACCGCTGTAAATGATAAAATTAAATTTATAAATATGGAATCTTTTAAAACACTTATATTTAACCGTTGTAAATAGTAAGTGTAAATTATAAAATATTAATTCCTTTTTAAAGCACTTGTAGATACCCGCTTTAAATAATAAGAAAAAGTTAGATAAAGCATGCAACCGTTTTAAATGAAATATTTTATATTACTTTTTGTGTGATATAATGTTTTTCAAATTATTTAATACGGTTTAATTGAAAACCGTTTTTAAAAGTCCGTTATAAAATGGTCTTTCTCTACTAGTGTTCCCTATTGACTATAAATATTTTTATTTGTGTTATACAATACTTAATAAAAATTATACCAATTAAAATACATTTAACATTCAATCCGTTAATATATTTTGCATCATGTATTATGTAATATAAACAAAAATACTTAAGTCAAAGTTTAAAAGTAAAGACGAAAATAGTCGATAAGGGACAATAATTTTGAGACGGAGGGATTATTAAAGAAACGTGATCTAATAGAAAGAACTCAAAAAATTCGAGAAAGCCTAGAAAATCTACTCCGTCGAAATATAATAGAAAGCCTAGAAAATCTACACCGTCCCAATATGATCTAAGCCAGGAAATTTGAAAGTAGCAGTTTTGTACTGTAAAACATTGAAACATATGTTGGTATTTTAGTGTAAAATAGATTGAGTTTAATATGCAAATAAGGGTCGACACTTATTTGGATATTAACTGGACTAACGGGGGTTCCAAGGGGGCGTAGCCCCCTTGGTGGGGGTTCGGGGGCAACGCCCCTGAGAGAAGCAGGGTCCAAGGGGCGGCAGCCCCTGGCAGGGTCCAAGGGGCAGCGCCCCTGGCTGGGGTCTGCTGCTAGTGCAGTTCCTGCTGCTGGTTCCTGGTTCCTGCTCCTAGTTGTTTTACGCTTAATATAACTGTTTTGCAGTTTTAGACCCTAATAACCGACCCATTAACTGTCTTATATATTCTCTATTTCGAATAGAGAGAAGACAAGGCTGATCAACCATATTTTGATCACGTTTTACTGCAAACATACAATCATTCACAAACTTGAATCAATTAGATTTTATCCGGTCGTTAATTGGTATACACTCCAATTTAATCGATCTGAAAGCGTACTATTCGTGACTTCTAATTGCTATCAGGATACCAATCTCACCCCAATTATACCACATAAACAATGCAACATATAGAAAAAAGAAAAAAAAAAGTATTTAGGTAAGTCCCCCCCAAGTGTTATAATCTTTTCCCAATTAAGTTGTTTATTCTGATTGGAATTTAATAATGTGTAAGTGATAATGGAGATTTCTGGCTGATGATGAACAGCACATGATGAACAAAATATTGTTTAAATAATATTTATATCTCATGGCGATCAACATTGATGGAAGAGGTGATGTAACTATAAGAGCAATAGGTGTCATGGGCAAGTAAATCTTCTCATTCGGGTCTTACGGGGTGCCACGTCACAATGACATACCTCTCTTTACAACCCCTCATTTCCATAACATAGCACAACTTACTTATTTGAGTCCCACTGCTATCTATTTTTACTATTTTTTATTCAAATATTCAAATAAACAAAATTCATTTCATAAAAAATAAAAATACATTACAACATATTAAAACACATACGAAACATAAAATAAATACACGAAAAAAAAAAGATAAGAAATTTAAAACACAAATAACAATACGATACGAAAACACAAATTATCCAACGATTCTCATGAAGCTTTTATATAGATTTGTAATTGTCGATGAGATGGTGGACATTTTGTACATGAGTAGTAAACTAATATGTTAGTACACGACCCAAAGTTCATTAAACCAAAATTTCGTTAATTACCATTAACCGACCCATATGTATCTAACCTAAAGATATAAGGACCAATCCCTCATTTGTCTCACGATAAACAACCCTAAATCACTCTCATCCTAAACACACAACCACCCCATCTTCTTTTCTCTCTAGTACATATCGCAACCACAAAAACTTTATCATTTCTTCTTTTCTCAAATCAAATGAAGCAACACCACCATTAACCAACCTTGTTCTTTCAGCTTTAATCCTTATATACACGAACCAAGGTACTTCACATATATATACACAAGTCAAGAAAACTAAAAAAAAAAAAAAAAAAAAAAAAAAACATTTGATATTAAAAAATGGCCCACTTGTCAGGATTTTTGGTTCGCCGTCTGCACGAGGAGGTGGTTGATGGCGAGCCACGACAAAGGGTGGGGGTGTCACGGCGAGCCATGGCGAACGTGCCACATAAGCACGGCGAGCGATGGCAAAACCCACACTGATTGCTCTAATTGTTGAAGATTAAAATATATTGCTGATAAAAAGTATATTGATTTTGATGCATGAGTTTACTAGTTTACTTTGATGAACATGAGTTTAATTTGACTAGAAGAGAATAGAAAGTGGGGAAGAAAGACGTGGGAGGTGTAAGGAATTTGTGGGTAAGTTTGAGTTGATAATGATAGAGTAATTTTTCTATAGGAAAGTTTTATTCTAAATTTTTTATTTGAAATGGAAAAAATGATTGAAAGACCTAATTTATTTGACTAACTCCATGCCTAAATATATGTGGCATGATCCTGATGCTTTATGAAAAAGTGGGTCCTTTAGCTGCAGCCATCAGGATGATGGCACATAAGCTTAGGCATGAATTTAGGCACATCTTTTAGGCCTTCCAATCACTACTCGAAATGGAAAATGGTACCTTCTCCTTGATACAGTAATTAGGCATGTTAATCAGTATTCTTTTAGATTATTTACTTCAAAAATAATTGAAGTAAGAGTTGTTTATATCAATTGCTATGTTTCGTGGGCTAAAGGTATTATGTCTAAGTTTCTACACAGTACACATGCGCCAATTAGTGACTATAGACCAATGCTTTGAAATATGGTTCGACCCGGCCGGGTAAACCGTTAAACCGATTCCGGCCAAAAAAAGGGGTCATATTAAACCGGGTCATAAAAAATGGTTGAACTAGTTAGACCCGCTGAGTTTTAAGTGAACCGAATCAACCCGGTTCTCGAAACCTGGCCGGGTTTTCATGTTTTTTTTAAATAAAACAAGTTAATTCTCGAAACCCGGTTAAACCCACCGGGTTTTAAGTGATCCGGGTCAACCCGGTTCTCGAAACCTGGTCGGGTTTGGGGTTTTTTTAATAGAAAATTGGGTTGACCCGGTGGTCGAACCAGTTGAACCGGTAATCCAGTGACTCGACCCGGTCGATTAAAAACCCGGTTTTCAAAACATTGCTATATAATTTTCTAGTTTTATACGTCAAAATTTGGTATTTTCAGTAGTTAAGTTTATTTGAGAGCTAATTACATAAATCGTCCTTGTGGTTAGGTTATAGTTGCAAGCTTCATCCTTAACCCTCAATAATTACACAAATCGTCCTTGTGGTTGTCCATTTTGAGTTGACCGGTCCTTTGACCAAAACGAAGTTACTTCTGTTAGTTAAGTACAGTCATCATGTGGCGAGGTTAGTCCATTTAGCCAACAATCGTTTGCAACGTTAGTCCTTTATTCAACGATCATTTGCAACTTTATACTAACACCCACCACCACCACTTACCACCATCCCCACTGCCACCCACCACCATCACTTACCACCCAACCCCACCAGAATCACGTTTTGCATCAAGGGTCGAACCAGAATCACGATTTCGCAAGTATGATTATTTGTCGTTATACACCGTCGCTTTGCGCGGGTATCGTCTAGTTGTCATAATTTCTTGAAAAACATCGTTACACATTTCTATCTACATTGGTTTTAAGTTGATAATTTGAAATACATTCTTTGGCTCTTTGTGATTCTTATATTATCTCGGTTTGATAGTTTAGGGAGAGGGCCATGACCTTTTCTTTTGAAGATAGCAACAATATAAACATTTTCAAACTACAAATTTTTTTGACTTGGTTCTTAGATACTGATGCAGGATTTCTGACCAGGTTTAATATTTATAAAGTTCTCGTCTACCTATGGTCAACCTAATGCACTAACGGGTAGTATACCCGGTCGTGTGTAGTGTAGTATTCGGTTATATCAATAAACAAATACCATGTGTTCGTTTAATTAGCTTTTCCACCGACTAAAAGATTCCATCTTTATTAATCTATATTCATTGATCGATCATAACAAAAAACTTAAGGTTTTATTATTCGGTCACACCAAGAACAAAAGCTATGTGTTTTGTTTTTTTAGTAAACAAGCACTAGCATATTAGCCTTTTTTTTGCAACGTGTAGTGTGAGCATCCCATAAAGGTGACTTATTTTAGTCACTAAAGGGTTTCAAGATTTAAGATTCAAGATCAAGAATAAGATTCAAGAGGATCACTTGTCTTAGTAATTCAAGTAATAAAGGTTAATACTTTTATGTGGTTTACTTGTTTATTCATAATCAAACTAGATCAATCCACTGCATACTCGTGGTGATTAATGGTTAATCGGTTTGTTAAATCCCAACATAATGTTGGTTTTTATATAAAAAAATAAATATATATATATATATATATATATATATATATATATATATATATATATATATATATATATATATATATATATATATATATATATATAGAAATTCATTAAATCAAAAAAGTTATTATAAAACATGAGAGCTACATATAATTTATTTGAAATTTAAAAAATAAACTTTTGTTTATTACTTTTTCTTTTTTTAGTTTTATGTTTTACAAAATCGACACTTGTATTTTTATACATATTTATTTTGTTGGAATAGAATAGATTATGTTGACCAAATTGAAACCAACTTTCAATTTTATTGGTCAATCAAAAAGTTTAGTTTTAAAATTTAGTCATCTCATTAGTTAATAAAAAAAAATTACTTTACTCATTTTATATATTCTTTTATTATACTATATCATAATTGTCGTGGAGTACGTTGTCGTTTTGATGATGGGTTTCTTGCCAAAAATCATGGGCTTATATAGCCCAGCTTTCTTAGCTTTTTTATCCTTCGACAATGACCCAGGTTTTGATAGATCAATTATAATTTGGTGCTGGAATCTTCCCGAATACTCACACACATACACACATTCATATCAGATAATCAAAAGGCGCATGCTAGGGTTTGATAGTTTTGATGTTTTTGTTTTGTGCTTCAAGATTCTATGATGGTTAAAAATCAATTTTCAAGGTACATATCCATAGAAGGAGGTGGCTACTCGATCGATTGTGGCCGAAGATTTAGCCGCGAGGTTTTGAACGCCGTTCTGCTGTGATTATTGGCTAAAGGAGAAGCTGGTTTTTGTTGTTCATGTAAGCACGAAGGTATTTTAATCATCAGGTAGGTTTTTATTTACTTAATTTATGTCTTTTAGATTCAGATTTATATAATAAAAAAAAAATTAGGGTTTTTTTTTTTTTTTTTTTTTTTTTTTTTTTTTTTTTTTTAAATGTTTTCATTAATTGGAATTTGAGTTTATTTACAAAAAATTAGGGGTTTCGTTTTGTATGTTTTTAACAAATTTTTAATGCAGTGTAATTGATTGTAATTGAAATGATGATTTTTTATTTTTCAGGCCTTTTTAGTAACTCAATTCAGGTTCTTGGTGCTTATAACAAGGTATAATCTTTTTATTTTTATATAAAGGTCTAATCTTTGTGTTTGGTTTTTTTTTAGTGTTCAAATAGTCCAATAAAAAAAGAAAAAAACACATAAGCAGCTTTAGACCCTGTTTTAGGTTGGTTCATGATTTGTGATTTGTGATGGAATTTGCTTTGGACGGATGCAGATTGGAAATAAGGATGCGATTGAGAAAGAGCGACCTCAAATCCTACGAAGGCAGCATGTGTTCCGCAGTTGCAATGGAAAAAGTCAAAGCATGCTCTCAGTAAGAGATACCTTATTATCCGTTCATCTTTATTTGGCCCTTTTTTTGTGTTTGATTCGTTTAATAATGGCCTTATCCACTCCACCGCTTCTACTTTCCACCGGGTTCTAGAACTTGGTAGGAAGAAGAAGACGCGGACTGTGGCTGCTTATTTGAGTTCTTGATATCATTGAATCTTTTGATGTTTAGGTGATGATGAAAATATAGTTACAAATAAAGATGTTTTTAGTTTTGATGTGTGGCTTGCAACTACAAGGCAGTGACCAGTGATGATTTTATTGTGTATTGGTGGCTTAGACATAGATAGGTGTTTGGTTCATTGAGTTTCAGCAAGTGTTTCAGGTTAGACTATTTTTTCTCATTGTGGTTACTTTAATACACTATGATAGTATATAATAATTATGTTTGCATAGGATTATAACGAACTAGATATTTTGATGACTAACTGGTCATTTATGCAGGTGTGGATATTAAAGACATAGGCGAGCCTGACTTCTATTCGGAATCAGGTACATATCCATCTATATTGTAAACGAAACAATCTGGAATTCCTGAATTTTTAAAGGTATGCCATGATACTCGAAACGAACTCCCGTCTTTAATAATCAGTTTTCCTTGATCTATCGCTAGCTTTATTTAAGCTTCATATTTAACTCTTATTGTAGTGCAGACATATTAGATTCCGTTGGAAGTGGTTGTTCACTCTTTGCGTCATCGACCAAAGCAAAGTCATACTTGGTTGGGAAGCCTCTTTCTTTTGCTTTTTATGAGTTGAAACTATAGATATGTGATGAAGCGAAAAGTGTACCGCTTTTAGGGGGTCATTTAAGCCCTAAATCGTATTTATTTGATCAAATATTGCCCTAAATCGTTCCTTTTGTCATTTTAGGTACTTTGGAGAAGAAATCTGGAAAAGGAAGCATTTTGGACGTTTTTGGAGCATAAAAGTGAAGAATTCGACAAAATGCCAAAGCTGCTGGAAAAGTACACGTGACGGCGTCAAGGATTGCTCCTGACGGCGTCACGACTTGGCAAAAGAGGTGGATATGACAAATACACGTGACGCGCCAGAAAGTTTTACAAAGGAAGTCTGACGGCGTCACCCTTTAAGGTGATCAAGGCCGTCTCGTGCTAAGACAAAGAGAGATGGCCATCAGGATTAAAGAGTGACGGCGTCACCCTTAACCTTGACGGCGTCAGCTCCTGATAGGCCAGAACGGATTTTGGAGGATTAAAGAAGGACGGCGTCAAGAAGGCCATCAAGAAACCCTAACCGCGGCGAGGTGACGGCGTCACCTCCTACAACGTGACGCCGTCAGCCCCTAAATTCTATATATAGTTTTGCAATTTTTATTCATTGTGTGCAACTTTGTGAGGAGAAACCCTAAGACGATTTTTCTGCCATTTTTAAGGGTTTTATACCCTTGTATCTCCCATGTTCAATTGAAGATAAGTAATCAATTAATCATTCAATATGTCTATGTGTTGTTTGATTATATCTTGTTCTTGTCTTTTATTTAACATGCTAGGCTAGATTTATCTTGTGTTTGCTTAGATCTAATGAAACCTAACTATTGATTATTGGTTGTTGGTGTGTTATTAATTGTATTGGATGATTGTTTATCGATGTTAGGCTTAAGAAAACTGGCTAACCTCCTATACGGTAACTTGCTTGAACGTCTTAAGAAACATGAACCAATGCGTACTAAGGTTATTATGGTTGTATTTAATGCATGAGCGAATTCTAGTGATCCCATGTTAGGAGCTTCTTAGCCGGCTCGACATAGGAGTGAAGTAGGAGCTTGTAGAGTTGGGGAAGTACGTACGCCACCCCACGATTGGTATTAAGGAATACACCCGTCATCCACGCAATTAATACACACTAATCAACCGGTAAAAGATAGTTAGGGAGTAAGGAAATCTAAGTAAACACATTTCTCCCCATATAAGTTCCACAACCTTTTTATTTTCAGTCATTTTATTTTATTTGCAATTGTAGTTATTTGGGTTAGTTGATTAGCAACTAATTCCGCCCACTCCTTCAAACCCGAGATTTTACTTGCTTTCATAAAAATATAAAAATACAAAAAAAGAATCTTCCCTCACCCTTAGACCTATTAGAGTAGTTTTTCAATCCTAACGACACTATTCCCCTAGAGAACGATCAATCCCCCGGTACTTGCCACTACACTATACTACATCGGTCAGGTACACTGCCTGGTGGGGATTGCAAGCCTCTTGAGATCCCTCGAGAGGTAAAACCTGTTGTAAGGTCGCAAAACCACGCATGAAGTTTTTGGCGCCGCCGCCGGGGAATAGTTATTGTTTAGGTTGAATTTTTATTTTATTAGGTCTACTCACTAGATTCCTTTCTAGTGAGATTTTTATTTTATTTTTCTAGGTTTTCTTTAGTCTATCTTTTTTCTTCGTTTCTTTGTTCGTAACCATTACCATCCGACATCATGGAAGGTGGTAATATCCTCGATCCCAACAACCCACCACCACAACAAAACCCACCTCCTAGAGCCCGTACCTTAGGAGACTACTCCCGTCCTAGCCACCATGGCTATCGAAACACCATTGAGCTCACTCAAGGAGCCAATGTCACTCCCTTGCGATCCGACACCATCCGGTTGGTGCAAAGCGGATGCGCATTCCATGGACTTCGTTCCGAAGATCCTAATCAACATCTCAAGGACTTTCTCAAAATCGTTGATTCCATAGACCTTGATGTTGCCACTCGAGAGACGACCCGACTGCGTCTCTTTCAATTCTCTCTGCGGGACCAAGCTAGTCAATGGCTAGAGCGTCTACCCGCAGGATCCATCACCTCTTGGGATGATCTCACCACTCGTTTCCTTGCTCAGTTTTTCCCACCAGGAAGAACTACCAAGCTAAGGAATGATATCTTGATGTTCCAACAACGTCAAGGCGAAACCCTCTACGAGGCATGGACTCGATTCAAGGACTTACTCCAAAAAGTCCCTCACCATGGCATAGAACTTTGGCTCCAAGTCCAAATCTTTTATGACCACATCTATCTCTCCACGAGGCAAACCATTGACCAATCGGCCGGTGGTAAGCTACGTGATCTAAGTGCGGAACAATCATGGGCTCTCCTGGAAGATCTTGCTCTTTATGACAACGAAAGTTGGAATGATCCCCGTGATTTGAATAAAACGGTCAAGGCAATATCTTTGCCTTCGAACAATTCAAGCACTTCCAACCGTAGGATCATAGAACTTGAAGACCAAGTCAAGTTTCTTATGAAATCCTACGAGGCTCCTAAACCATCAAGCCAAGTGAACAAAATCACTTCTTCGTGTAAATTATGTAGTGGTCCCCACGACACTCGTGATTGCATGGAACTCCCCAAACAGGCTTTCAAAGAATTCGCATCCTCGCGCATCAATAAGGCGGGAGATAAGTGGCTCACCACTAATTATGGACCCAAGAATTCCGAAGATAGGTATGAGGCATGGAAGAGTAAGCCAAATTTTAGTTTGAACCAAACTCGAAGCGTATCATTCAATGACTCTCCCCCACTCACCTGGTCTGAACATTATCCTCATCAGCATACGCATAAACAACAAAATCACGAGGAATCACTGCAAAAATTCATTCTCTCTCAAGAAACACAGCTCTCCAAACTTGAGAATCAATTCAGACAACAGCAAGTTGATATGAACAACAAGGTTGATAACCTGTTAAAGGTTATCAATGATCGCATTGCTGGCAGGTCAAATTGTGAGTTGGCACGAGTTAATGAGATCAAATCTGTCACGGTGACTCACCAAACACCCCCTCTTGTAAAAATCAAGCACCCTAGTAAACTCTTCAAACACATATCACAAAACGGAAAAGAAACTAGAGATACTCATACCCCTTCAAAACCACTCCACTTCGTGAACACCATTACAACAATACCTATTCTTAAACCCAACCTGGACCAACAATCAACCGAGAATGTGGACAATGAAATGGAGGGTGAAGTTCCCGAAAAGAACACCGAGGCGCCCGACGACTATCTAGAATCACCAAAGAACTCTAGTACAAGAGAGGTGAGTGATGAGGAGGGCTCGGAAGAGAAATCCGAAATGCCTCATGAGCTCCCAGGACTGCTAGACCGCCCCCTGGTGGAGGAACTTGAGAGGAGCACAGCAAAGCTGCCTATGGGATTTGGAGAGAAAATAGAGGATGGCGCTCCCAGGGTCTTTAAGATATCTTGCACCACTAGGAAAAAGTTTATAAAAGATGCCTACATAAACCCCAACTCTTCTATGAATGCAATATCCCTTTCTCTATATAACGAAGCCTTCACCAAACAGGTCAAATATGAAGGGTTTAATATCATCGGGGTAATAGGAAGGGTACCAATTGTTATAGAAAAGTTCCTCTTTCATATCGAGCTAACTGTATTTAATGACATGAACTCGATCATCAGCCCATCCTTAACTAGCCTTGTTCTAGGCAAACCATTCATAAAAACAACGGGAGTGATACTCGATGAGGATGATAGTAGTGCATTATTTACCGATGGTGTCAGGAAAGTGATTTTTCGGGATGGCAGTAAAGAAGTGTATGAGTATCAACCATCAGCAATTTGCAACACATGGGGGCTACACGGTAGAAGGCCTGGCCGAATTAAGCGACGTGATCCGAATAATCTCAAAATACCTTGCATGATTGGTCACAAGCATTTTTATAATGTTTACATTGACACATGTTTACCCAAAAATGTGATGTCCTTGTTTCATTATAACAACATTTGCAGATGGGGGATGATTCATAAAGGGAAGGATGACATCGGCATAGATGATGATGTACAGGTGTTTGTAGGAAATATGACATTCACTATGAGCTTCGTAATCGTCGATAATATCGAAAAGTACATCGATCCCAGGTTATCACAAGTTGTTTTTGGGGCACCTTTTTGCAAGGCCACAAGCTTGGCTGTGGACGAGCTCAATGGGATCATGACTTTCACCGATGGGATTAGGGAAATCTCATACCAAACGCCTTACAAGATGAGAGAATTCAAGGAGATTGATTATGGAGGGCTCGATGGGTTAAGTTCCCAACTCGTGTTATGTGATGATGATGTGAGAAGAGGATGTAAGGACACTTTTGACCTGTCGAGTGGATTCTTTAAGCATGTTAAGGAGCTTAGTTCTAAATACCAAAACAATCCTTTTGATCTCGAGGACCCGAAATACCTTTACTATGAAAGTGATTCTGATAGAGAATCAAAGGGGAACCTAGAAACCGTGACCAATGATGGAATCACGTAATGTACGGTGACTTTGAGTCTAGCTACAAGACTCGTTAATAAAGAAAAGCGCTTCTTGGGAGGCAACCCAAGCTTTATTTGCTTTGTGTGTTTATTTATTTGTTTGTTTGATTTTATTTGCTTCCGTATGTATGTTTAATTTTTATTATTATTGATTCATGTTCGAAACTAAATTGTGAAAATGCTTTATCTTGTTTTTAACTTCGTCTTAACTACATATAAAGGTATTTTGCAAAAGATAAGTGTAAGGGAAATCCAAATCGGTTTATTAGAACAAATGAACATGAATCATAACAATATTAAATTAACATACATATTAGTAATTGTTTGAGTCAAATGCTTGTATCGAGTCATAATGATGTTTTGCAGGATTTCCAGGAAGTAAGGTATAGGTTTTTCCAGAAGTTTTCCAGAAACTTAACATGAGAATTCTGTCAGATCATTTCTGACGGCGTCAGACCCCAGTCTGATGGCGTCAGGTTTTAATTTTCTGAAATTTTTGAAAGTTTTGTTTTTCTTCCGGAATCATAAAAAGTTTTTATTAAATCTCTAACTTATAAACTCCAGGAATCTGCAAAATAATCATTCAACAAGCATTATATCCTTATACATATTTATCCCGCCGATGTTATGCAGGTTTTCTTGTTTGTTTTCTCAGGTTTAACAGGTTATTTTGGACAAGGAGATGTATGTGGAATCTAGCTTTTGGCGCTGCTTTAGTCTTGAAACTTCAACATTACCTTGGAAGAAGATCTAACCATGTTACCCCTTTATCCACCGAGCGAATCAGGGGAGTATTTGATTTCATTCTTTTACCTTATTTACTTTTACATCTTGTTATTTGAACATTGGGGACAATGTTCATCTTAAGTGTAAAGGGGGGGGGGGTAAAGTACGATACTTTAGAGAATGCAATTACGCTTGATTTTTCGTTTGTTTAATGGTAGATGTGTAATAAAACTGAGAGAAATACCTGTTAAGGCAATTTTAGTGCCAAATTTAAAATTTTTTACAACATATAGGAGTGAAACTTTGGTCTTAATGAGCGTCTCATGGATAGGAGTTATATGACTAGCACAAAACCGTACCACTAAAAAAAATTTCCACCCCCAAATATGTGAGGTTCGCCCCTAGAATTGGTAGGAAAAGCATTTATGCTATGATGTGTGTACCGGTAGCACTTAGATTCTAGAACTTGCGTTAGGACCATTCCGAGGCCACAAGTGAGACTACATTCGTGTAGTTAGATTTACTACATGATAAGAGGCATTAGGATTAACCCATTGTTTTACACCTGTGTTTTTGTTATAATTACTTTGGCTACATTGGTCAAGTAATTCTCCCACACCCTTTGCGTTGTACTCATTTTTAGTACACGATACCCCTAGTACACCCCTCAGAGCCTATCTTTTCGTTTCGACCTTTAAGCATTTTACTTAAAGTAAGAATTTGTTTACACCCCACTTAAATGTACACCCAAATCGCCTTAGCCTACCTTGTATGCACTCATTTTTAGTGCATTATTGTGACAACATTTGTTTAAACCCCAAGTTAATTATCTAATTGATTACATGGTTGCTAAGTCGAGTCATATCCTTGTACATATTGTTTTGGGACGATTGGGACTCATGGGTAAAGTACTAGTGTAATGGAGTAATGGGGAAGAACAACATTATTACCCCCATATGTGCTAAATATTTTAAAAGTACTCCAAGTGTTTCGATTATCTTAATTCGAGTCATTAGAATAGTTAATTGTAAAGTATGTAAAAGTTCAAGTGTAAGGGGGATACAACCCCCCTATGATGTATTATTTTGGATGGTAGGGCAAGAGTGTATGAAAAATTAAAAAAAAAAAAAAAAATAAAAAAAATAAAAAATAAAATTCAAGAAAAATACCAAAAAAATGAGAAAAAGAAAAGTAGAAAAAACATACGGACTACCATCCCGTTTCATTTTATGTTTATTTTATCTTTTTGTTATTTTCTTTCATTAGCTTAAGTCGAGTCTAGTCTTGGCTTAGCAACGCCATATTGTACATGTAATTAATCAAGATCTTTAACTCGCCACCAGTAAAATATCCTTTATCCAACAAAACCGTGTTTATCATATCCCTACACCTAACGTTATAACCCGTTTAAAAACCCTCTTTGATAGTTTATCTTAGGTTCTTACGTCTAGTGGAGGAGGTTTTTGATCCTTTCCCAAGCCTATGGTAATCTATTTGCTATGACAGGTAGTGAGAGATATTATCCGTTTTCATTTATGAGATATACTTTTATGACACCTGAGAGATGTGAGTATCTAAACACTACTTGTGAGGTGCTAGTTTGTAATCTCCGTGCTTATTATGATTAAAGTGGAACAACTATTTGTTGTAATTACTTTTATATTAGCGTTAAATGACCCCTAACTTGTATTTTGATTAGAATAAAAGCGCATTTGCTTGAGGACAAGCAAATCTCAAGTGTAAGGGTATTTGATGAAGCGAAAAGTGTACCGCTTTTAGGGGGTCATTTAAGCCCTAAATCGTATTTATTTGATCAAATATTGCCCTAAATCGTTCCTTTTGTCATTTTAGGTACTTTGGAGAAGAAATCTGGAAAAGGAAGCATTTTGGACGTTTTTGGAGCATAAAAGTGAAGAATTCGACAAAATGCCAAAGCTGCTGGAAAAGTACACGTGACGGCGTCACGGCTTGGCAAAAGAGGTGGATATGACAAATACACGTGACGCGCCAGAAAGTTTTACAAAGGAAGTCTGACGGCGTCACCCTTTAAGGTGATCAAGGCCGTCTCGTGCTAAGACAAAGAGAGATGGCCATCAGGATTAAAGAGTGACGGCGTCACCCTTAACCTTGACGGCGTCAGCTCCTGATAGGCCAGAACGGATTTTGGAGGATTAAAGAGGGACGGCGTCAAGAAGGCCATCAAGAAACCCTAGCCGCGGCGAGGTGACGGCGTCACCTCCTACAACGTGACGCCGTCAGCCCCTAAATTCTATATATAGTTTTGCAATTTTTATTCATTGTGTGCAACTTTGTGAGGAGAAACCCTAAGACGATTTTTCTGCCATTTTTAAGGGTTTTATACCCTTGGATCTCCCATGTTCAATTGAAGATAAGTAATCAATTAATCATTCAATATGTCTATGTGTTGTTTGATTAGATCTTGTTCTTGTCTTTTATTTAACATGCTAGGCTAGATTTATCTTGTGTTTGCTTAGATCTAATGAAACCTAACTATTGATTATTGGTTGTTGGTGTGTTATTAATTGTATTGGATGATTGTTTATCGATGTTAGGCTTAAGAAAACTGGCTAACCTCCTATACGGTAACTTGCTTGAACGTCTTAAGAAACATGAACCAATGCGTACTAAGGTTATTATGGTTGTATTTAATGCATGAGCGAATTCTAGTGATCCCATGTTAGGAGCTTCTTAGCCGGCTCGACATAGGAGTAAAGTAGGAGCTTGTAGAGTTGGGGAAGTACGTACGCCACCCCACGATTGGTATTAAGGAATACACCCGTCATCCACGCAATTAATACACACTAATCAACCGGTAAAAGATAGTTAGGGAGTAAGGAAATCTAAGTAAACACATTTCTCCCCATATAAGTTCCACAACCTTTTTATTTTCAGTCATTTTATTTTATTTGCAATTGTAGTTATTTGGGTTAGTTGATTAGCAACTAATTCCGCCCACTCCTTCAAACCCGAGATTTTACTTGCTTTCATAAAAATATAAAAATACAAAAAAAGAATCTTCCCTCACCCTTAGACCTATTAGAGTAGTTTTTCAATCCTAACGACACTATTCCCCTAGAGAACGATCAATCCCCCGGTACTTGCCACTACACTATACTACATCGGTCAGGTAGACTGCCTGGTGGGGATTGCAAGCCTCTTGAGATCCCTCGAGAGGTAAAACCTGTTGTAAGGTCGCAAAACCACGCATCAATATGGTAGACTTAAATCTTGCTCACATTTGATTTTTGTGATGATCAATGACACAGGTTCAATGCATCACTAATACTGGAAACATTAAGAAATAAAAGGATAATGTTTGTTGGATAATCCTTAAATAGACGCCAATACGTATCGATGGTGTCTTCTCCAATCGGTCGATCCCGATAACGCCAAATCCATGGGAAATTCCGGTTGTTTTGAGTGTTTTTACTGCTAAGGTAACATTTTTATCACACAAGTATAAACTAAACCCAAAACTTTTCTGATACGTTAAATAATGGTTCCGTGAATGCTTTTGTTGATAGACCAAATCCCTTTTTAGCATAATACTTTTAAATAACTTGAATAGAATTGGGTGATTAATATATTGTTTTTGTGTTGTGTTAAATTAGTATTTCTATTTTGAAGAGAAGTTTGTGGGACAAGCTGCATTGAATACGAGAAGATATGTTGGGATATTTGCTGATGCGGGTTTGGAGGCTGAAATGGGTGTATTTGGGGGCGGAAAGCGGGTTGTT
The DNA here is from genome assembly GCA_021014915.2 of Artemisia tridentata subsp. tridentata. Taxonomy (NCBI): domain Eukaryota; kingdom Viridiplantae; phylum Streptophyta; class Magnoliopsida; order Asterales; family Asteraceae; genus Artemisia; species Artemisia tridentata. The sequence continues at coordinate 127,323,535 of CP139506.1, forward strand.
TATGTCTTTGAAAAGGCTAAATTTGGGTGCTAAAATAGGGCCTGAAGTGGGTGTGTTTGGATGCTGTAATGGGTGCGTTTAAGGGCTAAAGTGGGGATTGAAATGGGTGGGTTACTGGGTTTGGGGCCTGAAATCGGGGTGTGTAACTGCTAAACTGGGGGCTGAAATAGTCGGACTTCGGTGCTGGAATGGGAGCTGAAGTAGGTGCGTTTGGATGCCGAAATGGGACTGAAATAGGTGCGTTTGGGCCTGAAGTGGGGGCTGTAATTGGTGGTTTATTTATCATGATTATTTGTTACTATAGGATTACAATGCTACAACTGATCGTAAGAGATGATACCGGAAGAAGATTTAAGAAAAAGATGATTGTTCCTACTATGTGTGCCTTCTGAGTTTGCTATACTGTAAAAAAAAAGGCCCATTTTAAGTTTTATGTGTCTTATAGTTTCTTTGAAATTTTTATGAAAAATGAGTACTTGCTACAAACTGGGTTTTTTTTAGCCCTGGAGTGAAAATTGTGTTCGTGAACGGGTTTGTAATGCTAAGTTCAAGGGTTTGTAAGTTGTGGTCAAAGGTATTGCCTCAATTTTTTCCCCTTTTTTACCAAATTAAAATTAGAATCTTAAGATATCGTAAGAATTCTGAAGGTATACAGTTGAATGCTTTTTAATTTCAAAGATTACTTTTGTTTGCGCTTACAGGTTACATCGGTTCAGTTTCTTTCCTGGACACTGATAAAAGAGTGTTGTGGTGTTTGTTGAGGCTATTGTGCAGGCACAAGAGTTTGTGTGAAGTGTGCAAAAGGTTGCAAATTTTGTGACTAATCTGAAACCACAACTTATTTTTTGTTATTATTGATTGAAATTTATTTGTGTGCTAGGGCACACGCTAGCCTTTTACGTACAACTCAGAAAGGTAGCCGAATTAGTTTTTCAGCAGACGGAAATAAGAAGGGCGTGAGTGACACAGACCTTGGAAGAAAAACTACATAGGGTATATTTCTTTTTTAATTTATCACTTTCAATATCCACATTTTGTGCTTTTGGATTCAGCTTTGCGTAATTTATTGTTATACAGGTGAACAGACAGAGAGCAGCATATCGGTGTAAAAATGGCAGGTTGGGTAAGGAATTGCGTTGAAATGAGTATGCTTAGTTCGGCCCGGTTTCAACAACAGTTAAGTGTGGAATGGTTAAGGTCAATGACAACGGTTAGATCAGATTTCTAAACAAAATAATGTAATAAGCAGAATCTCTTGAGATTAATGATTTCCGATAACATCTAACCTTATCCCAAACACCTCCTTGATACATATACAAATATACCTGGGCTAAAGAGAAGGCGAAAAAAGGACAAAGCAGCTGAGGCGAAATCAAAAGTTCAGTTTAACGGATGGCAGAAAGGTACTTACAATTAAATATTACTAAAACACGTACTCCGTAATATGTTTGGAACCTAACCTATGTATCATCAAGTTGACGGCGTATTTGGATTAGTAAATTTAATTGCCTTACGTGCGTTTTTGATTGTTGAAAACCAGATAAATTCAGTTATTTGGCGTACCACACAGTTCAAGGTTCTTGGACAATGGGTCAAAACTTAAACATACACATCCATGCCGAGGATGGCTTTCAAAAAATGTAGTACTTTACTTCACTTCCCCTACTTATTTCTCAAGAATTGCAGCAGGTACAAACTTATACTTTTGTCATTGCGTAGGATTAAACTTATATGAACCTTAGTTACTGCAAAAAATTATAAAATTTTCACCCAAAGTAACGAAAGTTTTTGGATTTTTTTTTTTTTTTTTTTTTTTGGAAATTTAACAGGTGCCCTCAACTCTGTCCACACGCTCTCACTGCATACACTCAAGAATTGACAAAACTCACAGCAACCATTGTCACTGGAACTTCCATTAAAGATGGCCAACAACCTTCAACATCTGGTTTAAAGTGTAAACAGACAAAGTTTTCCTTATATTCTTCTTTTGGGACATGCTTATAAATCATTATTGTGGCCTGTGACCTGCAACAGTTTGGATGAAATTTAGGATCATCTTAAATCCTTGAGTTATGTATTTTGAATGTTGTGTTGCGGCTACATTTTCGGTTATATATGTTATTAAGTGTATTGCTTATCTATCCAAAAAGCAAATACAACGGCAAAACCGACGCCATTCTCGCTATATATTAATTTCCGTGGAGTACTTTGTCGTTTTACATAGGGATTTTCCCGCCATTTTTTTGGGCTATTTGGCCTGGTCTTTGTGGTCCGTCGGTGGTAACCCAACCCAAAATATAAGTTGCCCTCTATAATTTCATACCTCCCTATCTTCTCAAATCTTCTAGAATCATCGCCACACACACACACACACATGCAAGAAAAGTATAGCGGGATTTCCAGAATCTTCATCTCATCGACAAGTTACCAACAACACTCACACCTGCAAGAAATCAGACCGGAAAAAAAGATCACACCCTGTCGTGCCAGTGGTACTTTCTTCTTTTTTGTTTTTCCCCTAATTTAAGATCTAATAGTTTCTTTTCTAAGGTGAGTGGGTTTTGTTATATTTTTGTTTCTTGAAGAATTTAAAGTGATGTATGTGTTGTGGGTTGTTAGATTAGATGAGATAAAGATGATTCTTTTACAAGTAACTGGGTTCCAAACATAGATCATGTTTCGTAAAAGCTAACATACAATTATTTTCTTCTTTATTGTAGAGAGCCTGGTGTTGGTCATGTGTTGCTGAAATTGAGTCTCAGAAAAACATTGAGGTTAACCATTTTCATTTCTTGAGATTTCAATATTAAAGATTGATACTTTATATATTAGTTGTTAAAGATTGTTATAAAAATATGTGTAACAGGAAGAGATTGCTAACTCGAGGTGGCCGTCTTGACGGCGGCGGTGTAGCAGTTATTTCGTTGGTATTCCATGATTTAAGTTTAAAAATGCAATTTAAATGTGTTCTAAATGATCTTTAATTGGTCGATTATTGTATTTTAAACTTTTAGTTTAGTCTTGACATGGGTTATAATGAATTTCATTGACTTTTGAATTATGAAGTAGGAAATTTGAAACTCTAGAGGGATAGATTAAAGGTGATTGATTGTTGTGGTTAAGTGATTTGATTTTGTTTTGTGTTAGGTTACCCGTTACCAGTGGAGTTGAGTGCATTGATGACAATGTTGTCGTTGCATAATGCTATTGCATACGTGTTTAAAGTCGGAGTTGCTGATCGAGTCACGGAGCTGGGGATTAGTCCCTCAAAGGTCTGTTTTTTATCCTTAGTTTATTACTGTAATAGTTATATGAAAGTGTTTGGTTTTAGTATTTGACTTAAATGTGGAAGGGTTATTTGCCGTTGCATTTTGAAAATAGTTATATGATATCGAATAAACAGTATTAGGTTGTAAAGGTGTAGTAAATTTTTGGCTTCATAAGATTATTGCTTTATTGGAAGTATTTTTGATCCCGATACTAAATTCCATGTGCAGAAGCTAAAGAAAACGGATCCTATAAATTTTGAAATAGTGAGTTTAGACTTCCTTCATTTATATATTGAGAAACAAATTTATACGTCTGAACTAGATAGTTATTGTGGCAAATGTAATGGATAAATTTATTCATTGCTTAATAAAGTGGTGTGATATTACAATCAGTGATGACCTATTTATATTGTAACTTTTTTTCTTCTTTTGAAAAGCAAAGATGGATGAGATTAAATTTAAACTCACTCAAAATCATGAACATGGAAAAAAAAGTAGCGAAATGTAGTTGCTAGGGAGTACTATTGCTTTTTTTTAATGAATGCATCCTCGATTTATTATTGTCAAAAAAACTTTAATCACGCTTTGTTTTAACATGCAGGTCTTATTGCAAATGAGAAATGTCACGGTCGGCTTATGAAATATGGCCTTCAAACCAGTGTTTAATTGTGTCCTGTTCATGGTGATGGCACTTTAAGAATTCCACACAAAAGAGATGATAATTATGAATGCAGAGTTATGAAGCTTCTTCTCAAACAGCAACAACGTGTAATATAATATTCCACGCCAAAGAGGTGATAATAACGTTACTCTTTCTAGCTTATTCATGTTTTCCAACATTTTAATATATATTTATTTCTTCCTACATAATTGTAGGTTACTGTTACACGATGTCGTTTTTAGTTTTTGATTGCGGTTTTGAGTAATTTTTTATTCTGATTTGCTGGGTAACACAAATCCACAAGCAACAGTTCATCAATAGCAGCAGATTATAATATTTATCACAAATTAAATAAAAGAAACAGTTCAGCAATATCATTTATTTTTTGATGAACAATAGTTTGTTGAAAATTATGGGCGTTCTTTAGAAATATGTAGTTAATGTTTCGATTTTTAATGTTAAAAATATGAAATTTATGGCTTTGTCTCTGTGGGCTTGTGATTTTAGGTTGTATTCTTGACGACAATTATGTTAAATGGGTTGAAATTGGTGAAACTGAGATGGGTCCTTGATGTTTTTAGTATGTAGTATTGTCGGTTACTTTTGAGGGAATGTAACGTATTTTGGGTTCTATCTACCAAAATCTATACAATTTATTGCGTCGGAGTGTAACATAACTATTCTAATTTAAAGTTATGTAGCTGTTGTACTTGATTGCTTATTATCTTGAGATGCTTGTGTTCAAAAATAGGTTGTTATCTGTCTTGGAAGTGGACCATGGGACCAGTTATTTGGCGAGGCAATTCTCCAGCCTTTGCTGTAGTAGCAGTTTGCAGCCATTGCTATTCCACGCTCCAGGCTAGAAAAGTCCAAAAATCGACAATGATAACGTACTGTTATCTTTTGATGAGTGAGTCAGGTGTCGTTGTATTATCCTTTTGTTGGGTTAAAAAAAGTCTACTGCATAAACAATTGTTCAGAATTTTGTTGGGTAACACCCTTTACCAAATTTTTTTTTTTGTGTGTAATGCTTACAATTAGTTGCAATAATACAATCGTTATATATATAAACAGATTGCTGTCTTGCCTAAACAGTTGTAAAGGCATTCAAATTATTCCTTTTTTTTAACGATGTGCACCAGTTTGAGCAAACAACCCGTTAGCAGTTTGTATATGCAAATTTCTCCCTTTGAGCACATAAAGCAAATACTATGCGATTTGAACAAACACTACAAAATGATGAAAAGTGTCCAGAAAGGATGCATTTGGTCATATTTGTACATTCTGGTCATTAGCTGTGGAGTACGTCAGGAGGCCGTGTTTACCTTCAAATAATTCCGAATACAAATAACATCCCCGCTCCCCGATAACTTTCATAAAAACATCAAAACCCAAATACAACGGCTATCTGCTTATTATAAATTTATTACATTCTAATATTCGACTTTAATTTGCAGGGTCTTTGTTCTTTTGTCTCGCTGCATTTGGTACTGCTTCAAGATTTACAACCTGAGCCTTATTTGTTGCAATTCTGATATGCACCAACCTAGCGGCTCTGTTGGTTGGAACAAATTGTTCGTAGGTAAAATTTACACCATTATTTGTTGCTTTACTCTCTATTTAAGATACATGTCATTTTCATTTAATGTTTGATCAACTTTTTAAAAAAAGTATACTAAATTTACGCATAGTCATCAGTTTTCCTTTTTCATATTATTGTACAACTTTCTAATCAATTCGTGGATACAAAGAAGTGAATTTTATAGGTTTTTTTTTGTTTTTTTTTAATATTGGGTTTAAAAAATGGTCGCAGATGGTAATGAAAGGAATCATTTTTATCAAGTTTTGGGGTTAAAGGGGTGCGGTGCAGACTTGTGGTGTCATTCAGGACTGTCATTCAGGTGGAGTGTAGTCCAGGGGTGTGGTTCAGAGGTTGCGTCTCAGAGGCTTATCATTTTCAGCAAATAAGCACTTTGTAGTCTTACTTTTACATGGTCTATTTGAGAAAAAGGATACTGAGAGCAGTAAGATAGTCGAGATATGTGAAAGGTAAATTTTAGTATAATCTGTGATAATTTATTATAACGGCACCTTATTTGCTTATGTTTGAATTTTTACATGGTCTGTTTGCATATAACTGCTTATTGGTACTCAATTTGGAACTGGCAGATTTTTGTGGGAGAGATTCACTTAGTGATTAGTCCACAAGCAAGCAATGCAATGCAATGCAGGTCTGTTACTACATCTACGATCCATAAGTAAGATTTCAACTTCATTTTGTAACTCGGGTGCTTATACAAGTCCTGGGATACTTGATTATGGGGCTGGTAATAATATAGGAGCATGGAAATACATATTGTAAATATATTTCTTATATAATATCTCACCTGCAACTATTATACAACCTTTTTTTTTATCTATGTTACTTATATAAATATTTGATCTTTATGATGGTTGATCAGGAGGAAAATGATCATTCTCAACATTATGCTTTGAAAAATACTTTTGATAAAAAAACATCATAAACTAGATACGACAAAAAAACCACCGCTAGGCCGCAACGCGGCCGGCCATCGCCATTCTAGTTATATAAAAAGATTTTATATGACTTTCCTATCGATAACTTTAAAAGTTGTGGTTAATTAAGAGATAAATTATTTTACACAACCATCAATTTAAATGATTATAAGTAGATGAAAATCAAAGAACTTTGACTAAACTAATTAAAATCACTAAAACCGTCTTTTCTAAAAACTTAAATTATTTTTGCAAGCTAGTTGCGTAATCCCACATGTCCCATTTGCTTACATACTAACGTGGGTTGATTTGGGATGTCCCTTTCGTTTTCAAAATCTCTGTTTGACGCAGCTTTTCAAATGACTGCCTGGATTATCTTAAGATACATAATAAAGATTTGACTATTACCAAATAGTCTAGTGATAAATTATTAGACTTTTTCAACGAGTACTAGTTACACATTTTGGGTTGGTTAAGGAATGGATAATAAAGGTTTGACTTGAAACCTCAAAGCTTTTATGATTTCTCAAAATTATTACTATTTATAGACAGAAAGAATTTCGTTTTCGATGGGTTGTCAAATAAACTATACTAATATAGGAAACTTAAACACCGACCTATACTTATAAATGCAACTTGGTAATATAGGAAATTTCATGAATCTCGTTTCTCTGAAAACATAATTGGTCGTCAAATATTGTTTTCATCTTTTTAAAATATATATCAAAAAATGTTTTCAAACGTAACCTTAAAGCAATTTGTTTATCGAGATTTTAGTTTTGGAGGTAATAGCTAACTACTCGTATACCTTAAGAGTTCCTTGGTATCTATTGTTAGTAAAGCTTCAAACATCTCCATCAGAAAATCAACTTCCTCCTGGAATCATAATAATTAAGTTACGTTAATTTATTTCTAATGTGGGGAAGTAAGTTCACAAAGCTAGATAGATATTGATATTATTCTATTCTTGAGTATAGATGTCGAATCAAGCAGAACCATTCATATCTATAAATCGCACGAGTTATATAATCCAAGTATATGATATATGCAGTACCATTATTCATTTACTAACTACAATTAACAAAAAGATAGTAACACCTAAATGTTATATATTTTGATAATCTTTGAAGTTAATTTTTAATCACAACTACATAAGTCTAACTTTATTATAAACAAGTTGAAATAATTTGAATCATGAAACCATAATGATCAAATTAAAGTAACTAGCTAGCTTCACTCAATATGTATAAAATGAAAACATTAACACACAAAATCTTGTCTATTAGTTAAGTACTACTTACATTACATATATTAACACACAAAATCTTGTCTATTAGTTAAGTACTACTTACATTACATATATGAAATAAAGGAAGCAATATACTCACTTTTGGTCTATTCCAATTTTCAGTGGAAAATGCTGTAAAAATGGTATCAAAACTACTAACACAAGATGTAATCACCCAGCCAACCACCCATTTGGTGATCTATTCTTTTATTATAACAATATACACAACAGACTTGTCCCCAACACAGGTTCAAGCCAATACAATACAAGAATAAATATAGTAGTCCCTCTATTAGGTGCTAGTTACAAGAACACACACTCTAAACCAAACCTGAATCAAAACAAGAACTAAAACCAAACTGACAATCAAGATCAAGAGGATCTTGATATAAACTAATCACTACACAACTTGAACTAAAACCCAGAAACCAAGATGATGATGGTCAACCTTGAGAGAGAGAGAGAACTTTGTGTGTGTAAAACTGTGAGAATGAATGAATGCCAAAACCCTAGCTCGTATCAATCAATATATAGCCCAAAGTTGCACATTACACCCTGCACTATCACAAACTAAACAAACACAGCTGAAAGTTACATTAGAAGAGAATACACTAAGAAAAGTTACATATTAACCCTCAGAGTTTCAGAAGTTTGCTAAAGTGTATAATTTAATACCCTTCCTCAAACTTATGAAACAAACAGGTTTAACATGCCAAGTTTCTTAACCAGAAAAGCATGTTGCACAGACCCAAGACCTTTAGTCAAAATATCAGCAATCTGATTTTTAGACTCAACATTCACAGTTTTAATCAAGCCTGAAGCAACCTTTTCTCTTACCAAATGCACATCAATATGAAAGTGCTTAGTTTTCTCATGCATAACAGGATTTGCAGCAATCTGAATTGCAGACCTATTGTCACAACAAAGATCTACTGGTAACAACCCATTTTCACCCAAATCCTCCAACACTTTCAAAATCCACATAATCTCACAAGTAGCAGAGGCCATACTTCTATATTATGATTCAGCAGAAGACTTAGAAAGTGTGGCTTGCTTCTTGCTTTTCCAAGAAACAAGATTACCATTAACAAACACACAATATCCTAAAACTGACTTTCTTGTCAAAGGACATTTAGCCCAGTCAGAATCAGAATATGCAACAACACCAAATCCACTTTCAGTTCTATCAAACCCAATACCACTTCCAGGTGCAAGTTTTAAGTACTTTAAAACTCTCAAACCAAGATTTAAATGAGACTGTAAAGGAGCATGCATATATTGACTTAAACAATGAACAACATATGAAATATCAGGTCTGGTCATAGTAAGATATATAAGTTTTCCTACCAGCTTTTGATAACTAGTAATGTTTTTCCCCTCAGCGCCTTCAAGTTATGGGTTCCGTATCAGCGGGTGGTTTATATCCCTCTGAGTCTTTGTCCCCCTCAGCGCCTTCAAGTCCTGATGGGTGTTTTTTAGAAGTATCACGAGGCACTATTTGTGATGATTGATGGACCCCCTTCCCATCAGGGTTGTTCTGCCCTTTTGGGGATTCAGGGTCCTTGACTCCCTGAGACCTTGAGTGTGATTTCTCAGGGACGTTAACGGGATGTGATTGGGTGTGGGTCCCCTTCCCAGTTGAGTAGTGCTGCCCAACCGAGGATTCAGGACCCTTTTCTCCCTCAGGCCCTGATTGTGATTTGTCAGTGCCTTCATCGGGATGTGATTGGGTGGAGGTTCCTGACTCTAGTGACTTGTTTATGTCAGTAGAGCCTTGAGGAAGAGGGGGTTTGCCCGAGGACACTGAGGATGATTTCTCAGTGCCCTCCGTTGGCCTTTTTTTTGGGTCAAGAGGGTCTCAGAGGTCTCGGCCATATTTAACCCTTGTTTAGGGTTGTTTGAGGCATCAGTCTCAGTGGCGAGTGGTTTGGGTCTAACCACCTTACTGGACTGACCCTTCTTTGTCTTCTTCACCTTCTTTGTAGGTGAAGGTACTGGAGAAACAGCGTTCTCCCCCTGATTAACCACCAGCATGTAGTTGGTCAGGGCAATGGGTTGTACCTCAGTAATGCCACTCGTATAATTGGTCTTATGTAGGACGTCAGGTTTTGTACCTTCAACGTCAGACCTAACATAGTCAGGGCCTAATAGGTCCTGAAGCACGCAGGAAATAAACCTAGGATAAGACATAAGTCTTTGCCTAGATTTCCCTGAGAGCTTGGCAACAAGGTCATGGAAGATTATTCCTCCGACATCTATTTTTCTACCCTCCAGGAGACTGAACAACATCAATTGTTGTGATGAGTTCAACTGCTCAGTGGAGGATTTATTCCCTCCAAGGACCTGAATGATGAAGGTCATCAGGATCCTCCAAATAGGGTGGAACCAGGTTTTAACTATTGGAGCCTTCTCTAATAAGGCTCCTGCGGCCATTTCAGGACGCTTAGGGTCATGAGGTCCTAGAAAAAGCAATTCTGCTTTAACCTCTTGGTCAGTAGGGTTGGGCTCAAAGGCCTCAGCGAAATCAAGACCAGTGGCCTTGATGAAGGTTTTGTAATCCAGGGAGATGGTCCTTCTCCCATTCATCACTGTGAATGTGATGATGGATTCTTTGGTGTCCTCTGGGCCGGTTGCCATTGAAGTACACCAGAATTCCCTCAAATAGTCATGGTAGATGACTGAGGGGGTCTTGGTGAATGCCGTAGCAAGAAAGCAGTTTTGAAGATACTTCACTACATTCTTGTACGCATAGAACTTTTGAGGATAGGCAAAGTTTCCTACCACATTGTTCTTTGTGAGGTCTACACCCTCCAATGTGAATTTCACATTAGGGGCGTATTTGATAGCTTTAGAAGAAGCCATTTGTGTTGGTAGGTCTGGGTTAACAAATGATTCTGGGTTTTTAAAGGCTAAGAACACACACAAGATTTAGTTTTTTTGGAAGAAAAGGGCAAAATTTTGCTTAAGATTTCTAAAAAACGTGTGTGTGTCTTTTTGTATGGGGGTATTTATAGGGAAGTGAAGTGGAGGGTAATTTGGGTATTCAGCAGATTTTATTTATTCAAAAAGAATGTTTGAAAACTGTTTTGAATTAAATGTTTTGGGATCCGCATTTAATGCCACCACTCCACTTTCCCTGGTTTGGCGCAACAGTCGAGGTGAACAGTTGAGCAGTTCTACAAAAGTGTAATTTGCAGAGTTGAGTCATCACATATCTGTAATGTGATTGGAGAGGCATTTAATGCCAAGTGAGAATGTGAGGGCCCAGAGGTGGAAGCCAGAAAGGCAAAAGAACAAATATTCTTATATTAAATAAGAATTCAGTTACCAACCTCGGACATTTACTAACTAGATACTTAGAGCATTTAAGTTAGTATTGAATGTCTCTTGAGGGCCCTGAATGACTTTTCATTCAGTGAAACTATTTCTCAGGACTTGGGTTTAGTCACTGATGTTTCTAGAGTTCAGGAATTTGGGTTTAATTCCTGGGGTTCAAAGGTTCAGGGACTTGGGTCTAGTTCCTGAGGACCAAGATTTCAGGAACTTGGGTTTAGTTCTTGAGGTTCAGTGATTCATTTCACTGAAGAGCACATTGAGTCAGGGACCTGGGTTTTCAGAATTTACACTTATTTGGATGGAATCAATCAGTGGTCTGATTCTCAATATCCAACATTCCTAGTTCAGCTTTCAGTCTTGTGAAAGTTGGTTCATCCAATGGTTTGGTGAATATATCAGCTAGCTGATATTCAGTAGGAATGAAGTGTAATTCTATGTCACCATTCATGACATGGTCCCTGATGAAATGATATCTAATATCAATGTGTTTTGTTCTCTGATGAAGAACATGGTTGTTTGAGATGGCAATTGCACTTGTGTTATCACAAAAGATGGGAACCATCTTGTAATGAATTCCATAGTCACTGAGTTGACTTTTCATCCAGAGTACATTTGCACAACAACTTGCTGCTGCAACATATTTAGCTTCAGTTGAGGACATGGCAACTGACTGTTGCTTCTTAGCACTCCAACAGACTAGTTTTCCACCAAGAATTTGGCAGGAGACTGAGGTGCTTTTTCTGTCCATGTTGCATCCAACATAGTCAGAGTCTGAGTATCCTTTAAGATCAAGGCCTGAACATTTTAGATAGTATAATCCAAGGCTTGGAGTACCTTTCAGGTACCTGAATATCCTTTTCACAACAGTGATATGAGATTCTCTTGGGTCAGATTGATATCTGGCACACAAACAGACTGAGAATTGGATATCAGGCCTTGATGCAAGTAGATACATCAGTGATCCTATCATTCCTCTAAAAGGAGTTTGATTCACTGGTTTTCCAGTAAGATCAGGACCAAGGTTACTTGGGGGTACCATGGGAGTCTTGACTGAGGCACAGTCACTGAGCTCATACTTCTTCAGTAGGCTTCTGAAATACTTCTCTTGACTGATAGAGGTTCCTTTATCAGTCTGCTTGATTTGCAGACCAAGGAAGTAGGTCAGTTCTCCCATCATGCTCATTTCAAATTTCTTTGCCATAAGTTTTTCAAACTGTTTGCAAAGTTTAAAACTTGTTGAGCCAAAGATGATGTCATCAACATACACTTGTACAAGTATGACATCATTATTTATCTTGTAGATAAATAGTGTGTTGTCTATCTTGCCTCTGACAAATTTATTTTGGATCAGGAAGGCTGAAAGAGTTTCATACCATGCCCTGGGAGCTTGTTTCAGTCCATAAAGGGATTTGTTAAGCTTGCAGACATAGTCAAGAAACTCATGGCTTTCAAATCCAGGAGGTTGCTGAACATAAACTTCTTCTTTCAGTGAACCATTTAAGAATGCACTTTTAGCATCCATTTGGTACACCTTGAAATTCATGTATGTAGCAAATGCAAGGAAGATCCTGATGGCTTTCATCCTTGCTACTGGTGCAAATGTTTCTTCATAGTCAATGCCTTCTTGTTGATTATAGCCTTTGGCTACAAGTCTGGTTTTGTTCTTAATGAATATGCCATTTTCATCAGTTTGTTTTTGAATACCCATTTCATGCCAATGACTGAAACATCTTCAGGACACTTGACCAAGGTCATTAGCTTGTTTCTGTTAAATTGTTCCAGTTCATCATGCATGGCCTGAACCCAACTTGGGTGATTAAGTGCTTCCTTGACACTTTTGGGTTCTATTGTGGAAATAAAGTCCACAAATAGGCATTCATTGGCTGAGGCTGCTCTCAGTTCAGCAGCCATGCTTCTTGTGAGCATGCCTTCAGTAGGCTCACCAATTATATTGACAAGTTCTATATCCTGAGACCTAGTCCAACTGTCCTGAGGTCTTGGAAACCGATTAGAGCTTGTAAAGGCCTGATGGGTAGGATCAAGATCAGATACATGATGATCTTCAGTATCTTGAGTGTCTGAGTGGGTTGACTCATCACTGTGATTGTTTGTTTCCTGAGCATTTTGTACTGACTGAATGATTTCATCGGTACTTCTTTGTGCTTCAACAAACTCAGTGATGGTTGGGTAAGGAAGGTTATGGGGAATGATGTAATAGGAGATGTCAGCATTTGCTTGGTACTTAGTGGAAGGACCATTTTCAGGATGTTGTTCATCAGGAGGGTATCTTGATGATTCATCAATTCCTATCTCTTCCACTGAGTTGTTAGAGACACTGATTGCATCAGTGCTCTCATCAAATGTAACATGAAATGTTTCCTCAGTATGCTGTCACCTAGTGTTGAACACCCTGAAGGCCTTTGAGACAAGGGAGTATCCCAGGAAGTATCCATCATCAGCTTTGGCATCGAATTTTCCTAAGTGATCCTTGTTATTATGAATAAACACAGGACACCCAAAGACATGGAAATAGCTGATGTCAGGGATTCTACCCTTGAATAATTCATAAGGAGTTTTGCTATGTCTCTTGACAATGATGGATCTGTTTTGTGTGTAACAGGCAGTCTTAGCTGCTTCAGTCTAGAAGTGTTTGGAAAGGACTGGTCCATTTAGCATTGTCCTGGCTGCTTCAATGAGGGTTCTATTTTTCCTTTCAGCCACACCATTTTGTTCAGGTGTGTAAGGTGAGAAAAAATTTTGTGAAATTCCTTTCTCATCACATAAACATTCAAGTTCATAATTTTTGAACTTTGTTCCATTGTCAGTCCTAATCTGTTTGACCTTGATGTCATTTTGATTTTCAATGTTCCTGACAAAGGACATTATTGTTTCAGCTGACTGACTCTTTTTTATCAGGAAGTATACCCAAGTGTATCTTGAGTATTCATCCACAATGACCAGAGTATACTTCTCATGGTTAATGGATCTAGGACTAATTGGTCCAATTAGATCCATATGGAGAAGATGTAGGCAGTTCCTGATGGAAAAGTTGGTTTTGGTTTTAAAGGATGCTCTGTGATGTTTACCTTTTTCACAAGCTGAGCATGGTTTATCCTTTGAAAACACAAAAGATGGTACGCCAAGGACCTTGTTTTGTTTTACAAGGTTGTTTATGTTTTTGAAGTTCAGGTGGGAGAGTCTCTTATGCCAAAGCCAGTTGAGAGTATCAGTGGCCTTGGTAAAGAGACAAGTTCCATTCTGAGTCAGACTGGACATGTCCAACACATAATCATCATGTCTTCTTGGTGCAATAAGGACAATTTCCTTATTAGCATTGAAGATGATTCCTTGTTTATCATCAAACTGAACTATGTATTTAGCATCACATAGTTGACTGACACTAATCAAGTTGTATTTAAGACCATTTACATAAGCTATCCTAGTAAAGACTATACCATTGTAGTTTACTGAACCATAACCTTCAGTGAGACATGATGAGTTATCAGCAAATATCACTTTGGGTCCTGATTCATTAACATACTTGTGCAGATACTCCTTCACACCAGTCATGCTCCTTGAACATCCACTATCTAGATGCCAAACAGGATCCCTGGCATGTTTCTGCACAAATAGTAAACTGGGTTAGTTCTTTCAAGGACTCCACTTCTTGGAGGGCTTAGCTTTGGGGTCTTTTTAACATTTACAATTGATTTATGGTCAGTGGTGAAGTGGACTGAGCTACCACAAATTATGCATTTGATTGCAGATGTAGACTCAGTAGACTGAGAGGCTGACTTTGTCATACCTCTTCTGGCCTGAATGGCCTTATCACATCCTGAGGTGTCATGAGTGGAACTTCCACTATTTTCACAAAAATTGTCAATTTGACAATCCTTAGGATGGTGGTCATTGAACCCACAGTAAGGGCAAGGTGCAAAAAGTTTTGCCTTTTGTTTCTGTTTCTGTTTAGAATCAGAAGGGTAGTTTAAAGACTGAGCTTTAAGGCTTGCCATCTTTGATGTGACTGAGTGTGTTTTATGATCAGAGGTCCTGTGATAATCCTTTTTGCAAATCATGCAGTAAAGAATTCTATAGCAATCATCAGTGATATGATTGGTATAGTTACACAGTTCACATCTTTTCAGGGGTTTTGAGGGTTTGTGTTTGGTTCTTGAGGAAGCTGGTTTTTGTTCCTTCTTGGATTGAGAAGGTTTCTCAGAAGATGCAATCTTCTCACCCAGCTTCCTGACCATTTCAGCCAACTGATCAAATTTTGAGTCAGGGCTTTGGGTTATTACTTCAGAAGGGACTGAAGATGATGAGTCATCAGTATTTACTGAGACTTCAAGTGTTGGTCTTTTCAGGATTGTTTTTCCCATTCCTGACCTCTCCTTTGGAGAGTGTTGAGAGTAGACCATTGGTGGGAGGCCTAAGTTGGGTGCAGCACCCTGAAGGGTATTCAGTGGTGGGAGTGGTGGATATGATTCTGATTCAGACTCATTCACTGACTCAGTATTACTGAGTTGTTCAGTGAGTTCAAGCTTACTGAGTTGTTCAGTAAGTCCAAGCATATTTTTCAAAGCCTGACTTTCAGGAAGCAAGATCTTTCCAGTCACTGGGACTTACATAGGGGTTAACCATGTGATGGTCAATTCCTATTGTTTTCCTAGGGATTAAACCCACAGTATCAAAGACCTTGGGGTTCTTTTTGGTCCAGCCTTGGATGACAGCCTTTTCTTTGTTAAGTTCAGTTTGTAGGGCTTGGTTTTGTTTCAAAATTTCAGTGTTCTGAATTTGTAGAGTAATTGTTTCTAATTTGGCTTGCTTCAGTACAAGCAATTCATCTCTACATTTATTCAATTCTGACACTATGTTGTTATATTTTGAAAACAGGTTAAGCCTTTGTTCCTCAACAAATTTAAGATCTACACAAATATAATTCATGTAAGACTGCCAATCAGAATCATCATCCATAGAAAGTAAAATGTTTACCTTCTTCATGGTGATGTTTACCCACTCTCCATTCCTTGCATGGCTTTTCCCAACAGCCACCTGATCACCTTCAGAGAGTGCCATCAGTGCACTCACTCTAATTTCCTCATCTGAGGAGACCTCTTCTTCATCCCAATCATAAGCTTCAGCTACTAAAACTTTGTTCTTTGTCTGAACAGGTTTGGATGTTTGAGCAGCCTAAGACATAGAGGGATTAGTTTCAAGAATTGCAAGCTTAGCCTTAGCTTTCCTATATTTTGCTTCAAAGTCTTTTTGACCCTTGTTTTGAAATTGTTGGGTCGACTGAAACATTCTAGGTTGAAACTTGCTAGTCCCTGAGGAACTATTTCCTGAAAATTTGTAAGAGGGTTCTGAGATGGTTTTAGAATAACAGTCCCTAGCAAAATGACCCTTTTTACCACAATTAAAACATTCAGTGGTTTCATTTGCTTTTCCTTTAGAAAAGTTGGACTGGTTTCTTTTGATGAAACGTTTTGAACTAGCAAGGAGTGCCCTCTCTTGGAATTCCAAGTTTAAATCTTTTAGGTACTCATCACTAGTCCTTTCATCAATTTCATCCTCAGAATCCTCTTGAAAATCCTGCACAACACCATTAGTATAAAAAGCAGTTGATATGGGTGTGGAGGTCAAGGCCTTTTTGGACTCAAGAGCTTTTAAGTCAGGGTATCTCCTTGAGATTAAGTTGTCTTCATAGACAAACTTCCCATAGATCTCAGGGAGCTCAAGGGTCTGAATGTGATTAGCATTCCTCTGGACTTGCGAGAAGTTTAGCCACTTCTCAGGGAGACTATTGACAAAGCTAACATTTGTCTTATGCTTAGACAAAACTACACCATCATTTGATAGTTCGTTTATCAAAGTTTTGTATCTGGTATAAGTCTGAGAGAGACTTTCAGAGTCTTTTGCCCTGAAAGTATTATACTCAAGTTTCAGGTCCATGACCCTGTTTTCCTTGGTATCTGAGGGACCCTCAAAGCTATTGACCAAGTCATCCCAAGTTTGCTTGGCTGTTGAACAGTTGATGACTGATTCCATTATATCGTCAGGAAGACATGATATAATGATGCTTTTCAGGCGTTGGTCTTGATTGACCACCCTCCTCTCATCAATGGTCCATTGAGCCTCAGGCTTGTTTAGCCCTTCAGCAGTCTTAGGGACATAAGGACCATCTTTGACACAAGTGATGTAGTATGGTTTCATACCAGTCAAGTAGCAAAGCATTCACTTTTTCCACTTGCTAAATTTACCAGCTTCAAGTCGTGGGGCAACAGCTGAAAAGCTTCCACCCTTTTTGTCGACTAGCTGGGGCACATTTGCATCAATCATAGTATGATCTTGGTTTTAAAAACCTTGAGCACTCTTGGTTAATTTTGAAAGATTTTATAAACCAGAGGCTCTGATACCACTTGTTGTTCCCTTAACACGCTTAGAGTTAACTAGAAAGTTAATCTATTTGTGTTTATGACTAATACAATGTAATGATTAATTCTAATAGTTAATGAAACGTTAATATAAAAAACACACAGTATTTTCAACGTTTAATTTCTTATTAGAAATGAATCAAAGAATCTATTACCCAAGTGTTTTGCAGAACAAACACTTGGGATTGAATAGACAAGGTATGGTGTCTCCTATCTAAACTCAAGCAATGCTTAAGTGGTAACAATTCGACCCACTGAGCTATCTCAGGGATACGTTACTCTTTATAGGAGAAAAGGGGTATTTGTGAAATTCTAAGCTTTAATTGCACAAGAATACCTTACGCACTTTTCTCTTATCCGTTTGCTATTTATAGGCAAACATGTTAAGAGTACTGAAGATTAAAACTAGATAAACAAATAGGAAGCGTGTCTGACAACTACAATATTAGTTGTCATTTCCAAGAACCAATGGGATTGCGCCAAAAAGTCTTCGAGTGTCAGACCTTACACTTCTTCGACTTTTAGCCACTTTGTCTGACCCAGATAAGACTTGTTCTTATCTTCTTAAAACCTTCCCTCATTATCCCGCCTTTTATTCAGGCTTTAGGTTCTTCAGTCATTTGTCTTCAGTCTTCAGTTATTGTTGATGAGGAGACTTGGGGTTCAGTGAGATCTTGTCTAACGCTCACTGATCCATTACCTTCTTCGTCTCAAGTAACACTTCAGTGAGTACCGCCTCACTGTGTGGTGAATCTTTCTTCTTAGACTCGTCCTGAGCATCTTGAAGGTAACTCACTGAGTGACTGTTCACTCAGTGACTTAGAATGTTTTTGGTTTAATTTACACTTAGCTTAATTTGTATTCAAATCTTGTTTTAATGACTCTTGGGTACTGAAGGACCCAACACTTACTACCAATTGGCTTTCTACCAACTGGTAGATCAGTTTCTTCCCAAGTATCATTTTCATGTAAAGCATAAATTTCTTCATTCATAGCATTAATCCATTTAGGATCTTTACTAGCTTCTTCATAAGTACTTGGTTCAATAGTTTTATTCAAGTTAGATACAAAACAACAATTCTCAGCACTTAACACAGAATGATTAGCATACTTATTCAATCCATATCTAACCTTAGTATCCAACACATAATCATTTAGTTTAGCATGCAATCTAGAAAACCTAGAGGACTTTCTATGACTAACAGACCCTTCCTTAATTTGATTATGAAAAACATTTTGAAACCTAAGACCATCAGAAGAACTTGAACCAACATTTCCCTCAGAATTTTTATTTTCATCTAAAGGAGTTGCAGGGCTCTCGTCATTCACAGATTGCAATAAACTATCAGAATGATGTATCTGTTCATTAATTTCAACCTGATCATTGTTTACTACAAAATCTGGTTGATGTACCCTACCATCTCTACCAACAGATGTTGCTTCCTCACTAAGATTATCATCATTGGGAGTAGGGACATGAGTTTTGGTTTTTCACACAGACTCTGACTCAACAAAATCAAAAAAGTTTAAATTTGAAACTTCAAAATCAGAATTAGAATCACTGTTTTGACTCATCTTATATGAAAAAATGGTTTCATAAAACTTAACATCCCTAGAGTACAAAACAGCTCTGTTTTCAAGACTTAAAAGTTTGTATGCCTTTTTTCCACTAGCATACCCAATTAAAACACATTTTTCAGACTTTTCAGAAAACTTACCTGACCCTTTAATAATAGCAGCAAAACATAAACATCCAAAACTCCTAAGGTGAGACAAATTAGGTTCCCTATTATATACCAAAGAAAAGGGTGACTTACCCTTCAAAACAGAGGAAGGAAGCCTGTTAATCAGATAAGTAGCAGTTAGAACACATTCAGGCCAATAAACAAGAGGAATCCCCCCCTGAAACATAAGACTTCTGGCCACATTAAGCAGATGCCTGTGTTTCCTTTCAGCAACACCATTTTGTTGAGGTGTATATTCACAAGTAGTTTGATGAATAATACCCATGGTATTCAAAAAATCAGACATTTTATTATTCATAAACTCAGTACCATTATCAGATCTTATCACTTAGATCTTTTTATTAAACTGTGTCAAAATCAAATTATAAAAATTTACAAACATTCCAAAAACTTCATCCTTAGTTCTAAGCATATACACCCACACAGATCTACTATAGTCATCCACAATGGTCAAGAAATACCTAAAACCCTCCCTACTAACCACCTTGTTATTGCAAATATAACGATATTTAATCTATACAGTCTCGTTTGTTTTGATTGATGACAAACATGTAACTTGATACATAATGTAAAATGTACAAGTAACTCGTAATCATATTTTGTCTCAACATACATTCAACATCTCTGAAGGATCGAGTGCTTCTAGCTTGATTGAGCTTGGTTAAACGAGAATCTCTAGGAGTAAGACTTGTGTCTATGCGGAAACTAAACACAAGAATATAAAGAAGAAAATAACTAACAAAGGTTTTGATCCTCTATGGATCGGATTATGAACTAAGAAATTGTGTTATTGAATATTGTAAAGTCGATACAAAACTCATAGACGGGTGTTTGTTTTATACTGGCAATCAACCCTAACCCTAACCCGTCATACAAGAAAACGTGTAAAGATATAAACATGATCTCTTCTAAAAATAAATCTAACAAACTTTCTAAACATACGGGATAACAATTACTAAAACCCGCAGTAATGACTACTATCAGCAGAAACAAAAATAAACTATCGACAGTAATGAACTTCAGCAGGAACCATAAACTATCGGCTGGAACCAGCGAATAGGAGTAAGACTTGTGTCTATGCGGAAACTAAACACAAGAATATAAAGAAGAAAATAACTAACAAAGGTTTTGATCCTCTATGGATCGGATTATGAACTAAGAAATTGTGTTATTGAATATTGTAAAGTCGATACAAAACTCATAGACGGGTGTTTGTTTTATACTGACAATCAACCCTAACCCTAACCCGTCATACAAGAAAACGTGTAAAGAGATAAACATGATCTCTTCTAAAAATAAATCTAACAAACTTTCTAAACATACGGGATAACAATTACTAAAACCCGCAGTAATGACTACTATCAGCAGAAACAAAAATAAACTATCGGCAGTAATGAACTTCAACAGGAACCATAAACTATCGGCAGGAACCAGCGAACACTACCAGCAGCAATGAGAAAACTTTATTTCTCAGAGATCCTAACAATCCTCCCCAAATCTTGAAGTTGACTAGGTTAACTTGCAAGATTCCACTTGATAGAGCTTGAACTTCTCAGGCTTGAGGATTGCGATAGAGCAGCAGCAATAGTAAGTAACCAGCAGCAACACTTGGAACTTCCAGCAGCAACTTCGATAGTTCAGCAGCAATAGGAAATCATCTTCAAAAGAATAAGCTGGTCACCATGACATTCACTTGAGCGTGACTGCTACTATGACAATATGTACATCAAATCACTTTAAGTTTCATACTATTCTCATCACTTCCAGGTGTGTTAATGATGCGTGGGTTTTGCAACCTTACAACAGGTTTTACCTCTCGAGGGATCTCAAGAGGCTTACAACCCCACCAGGCAGTGTACCTGACCGATGTAGTATAGTGTAGTGGTAAGTACGGGGGATTGATCGTTCTCCACAGGGAATAGTGTTCGTTAGGTGTGAAAGACTACTCTAATTAGGTCTAAGGGTTGAGGAAGATTCTTTTTATGTTTTTATATTTTTATGAAAGCAAGTAAAATCTCGGTTTTGAAAGAGTGGGCGGAATTAGTTGCTAGTCAACTAACCCAAAATTACTACGGATGCAAATAAAATAAAATAACAAAAATGAAAATGTGGTGAGAAACTTATGTGTAGAGAAATGTGTTTACTTAGATTTCCTTACTCCCTAACTATCTTTTACCGGTTAATTAGTGTGTATTAGTCGCGTGGATGACGGGTGTATTCCTTAATACCATTCGTGGGGTAGCGTACTTACTTCCCCAACTCTACAAGCTCCTACTTCACTCCTATGTCGAGCCGGCTAGGAAGCTCCTAACATGGGATCACTAGAATTCGCTTGTGCATTAAATACAACCATAAAAACCTTTAGTACGCATTTGGTTCATGTTTCTTAAGACATTCAAGCAAGTTACCGAATAGGAAGTTAGCCAGTTTTCTTAAGCCTAACATAGATAAACAATCATCCAATACAACTAATAACACACTAATAACCAATAATCAATAGCTAGGTTTCATTAGATCTAAGCAAACACAAGATAAATTTAGCCTAACATGTTAATCAAAAGACAAGAATAAGATAAAATCAAACAACACATAGACATATTGAATGATTAATTGATAACTTATCTTCAATGTAACATGGAAGATCTCAAGGCAAAAAGCCTTGAAAAAGAAGCTGAATTCGTCTTAGGGTTTTCTCCCAAAATTCCACACACTAAGCTCTCCCTTAATGACAAAAAATTAGAAAACTTTATATAGATTTTTGGATCTGACGGCGTCACCTTATGGAGTGTGACGCCGTCACCTCGCCGCTTCTAGGGTTCCCGGATGACCTTCTTGACGCCGTCCCTCTTTAGCTCTTCCAAAATCCATTCTGGCTTATCAAGGCTTGACGCCGTCGAACCTTGAACGTGACGCCGTCCCCTTTTGATTTAAGCCATGACGCCCTTGATCAAGTTAAAGCGTGACGCCGTCAGAATTCACATGCTATTTTCACTGGCTCATCATGAGTAAATTTCACGTCCATCTTTTCTTGCCAAGGCATGATGCCGTCTGGGGTAAATTGTGACGCCGTCAAAGGTAACTTTCAGCCGATTTTTGAGACTTTGTCGTTTTCTTCACTTTTATGCTCCAAAAACGTCCAAAATGCCTCCTTTTCCAGATTTCTCCTCAAAAGTACCTAAAATGACAAAAGGAACGATTTAGGGCGATATTTGATCAAATAAATACGATTTAGGGCTTAAATGACCCCTTAAAAGCGGTACACTTTTCGCTTCATCAAATACCCTTACACTTGAGATTTGCTTGTCCTCAAGCAAATGCGCTTTTATTCTAATCAAAATACAAGTTAGGGGTCATTTAATGCAAACATAAAAGTAATTACAACAAATAATCGTTCCACTTCAATCATAATAAGCACGGAGATTACATACTAGCACCTCACAAGTAGTGTTTAGATACTCACATCTCTCAAGTGTCATCAAAATAAATCTCATAAATGAAAACGGATAATATCTCTCACTACCTGTCATAGCAAATAGATTACCATAGGCTTGGGAAAGGATCGATAACCTCCTCCACTAGGCGTAAGCACCTAAGATAAACTATCAAAGAGGGCTTTTAAATGGGTTATAACGTTAGGTGTAGGGAAAAGGAAAACACGGTTTGGTTGGATAAGGGATTTTTTTACTGGTGGCGAGTTAAAGATCTTGATTAATTACATGTACTATACAATGTTGCTAAGCCAAGACTCGACTCGATCTTAAGCTAGAAACAAAATAACAAAAACATAAAATAAAATAAAATGAAACGGGATGGTAGTCCGTATGTTTTTTTCTATTTTTTCATTTTCTCATTTTTTTTTTGTGTTTTTCTTGATTTTTCGATTTTTTTTTTTTTTTTTTTTTTTTTTTTTTTTTTTTTTTTTTTTTTTTGCATACACTCTTGCCCTACCATCCAAAATAATACATCATAGGGGCATTGCATCCCCCTTACACTTGAATTTTTACATAACTTTACAAATACTAATCTAACGACTCGAATTAAGATAATTGAAAAACTTGGAGTACTTTTAAAACATTTAGCACATATGGGGGTAATAAATGATGTTCTTCCCCATTACTCCATTACACTAGTACTTTACCCATGAGTCCCAATCGTCCCAAAACAATATGTACAAGGATATGACTCGACTTAGCAACCATGTAATCAACTAGATAATTAACTTGGGTTTAAACAAATGTTGTAACAATAATGCACTAAAGATGAGTGCATACAAGGTAGGCTAAGGCGATTTGGGTGTACATTTAAGTGGGGTGTAACAAATTCTTCCTTTAAGTAAAATGCTTAAAGGTCGAAACGAAAAGATAGGCTCTGAGGGGTGTACTAGGGGTATCGTGTACTAAAAATGAGTACAACGCAAAGGGTGTGGGAGAATTACTTGACCAATGTAGCCAATGTAATTATAACAAAAACACAGGTGTAAAACAATGGGTTAATCCTAATGCCTCTTATCATGTAGTAAATCTAACTACACGAATGTAGTCTCACTTGTGGCCTTGGAATGGTCCTAACGCAAGTTCTAGAATCTAAGTGCTACCGGTACACACATCATAGCATAAATGCTTTTCCTACCAATTCTAGGGTGAACCTCACATATTTGGGGGTGGAAAATTTTTTTAGTGGTACGGTTTTTTGTGCTAGTCATATAACTCCTATCCGTGAGACGCTCATTAAGATCAAAGTTTCACTCCTATATGTTGTAAAAAATTTTAAATTTGGCACTAAAATTGCCCTAACAGGTATTTGTCTCAGTTTTATTACACATCTACTATTAAACAAACAAAAATCAAGCGCAATGGCATTCTCTAAAATCGTACTTTTACCCCCCCTTACACTTAAGATGAACATTGTCCCCAATGTTCAAATAACAAGATGTAAAAGCATAAAGTAAAAGAATGAAATCAAATACTCCCCTGATTCGTTCGGTGGATAATGAAATTACACGGTTAGATCTTCCTCCAAAGTAATGTAGAAGCTCCATGACTAATGCATCGCCACAAGCTTGATTCAAAACATTTCCTTGTCCAAAATAACCTGTTAAACCTGAGAAAACAAACACGAAAACCTGCATAACATCGGCGGGATAAAATCTATATATAAGGATATAATGCTTGTGGAATGATAATTTTGCAGATTCCTGGAGATTATAAGTTGGAGATTTTAATAAAAACTTTTTAAAAACAAAACTTTCAAAAATTTCTGAAAATTAAATCTGACGCCGTCAGGTTATAAACCTTGACGCCGTCAGAAATGACCTGACAAAAATTTTCATTTTAAGTTTCCGGAAAATTTCTGGAAAAACCTTTACCTTACTTCCTGGAAATTCTGCAAAACATCATTATGACTCGATACAAGCATTTGACTCAAACACACACTAATATGTATGTTAATTTATTATTATTACGATTCATGTTAATTTGTGTTCTAATAAACCGATTTAGATTTCCCTTACACTTATCTTTTGCAAAATACCTTTATATGTAGTTAAGACGAAGTTAAAAACAAAATAAAGCATTTTCACAATTTAGTTTTGAACATGAATCAATAAGAATAAAAATTAAACACACATACGGAAAATAAAATCAAACAAACAAATAAATAAACACACAAAGCAAATAAAGCAAATAAAGCTTGGGTTGCCTCCCAAGAAGCGCTTTTCTTTATTAACGAGTCTTGTAGCTAGACTCAAAGTAAGGCTCATCTAGTGTCGCTTATGCTCACGTATCCGAGTGTGAGCCATCTAATTGTTGCCTCATCTTTCTTGTATTCATCATTCAGCTCCAAACATCCATGATAGTATCTCTTATTTTTCTCATGTGGATATTTGAGCCCTTTCCTCTTATCATTCTCACTTAACAAATCAAGAGGCATAAGTCTATTGCAAGATTCAATGGAGAAGTTTTTAAACCTAGGATGTGCTCGGGGCATTTGGTAAGTAAAATCTTCATCCCCATCCGAGAATGTAATTAACCCGTCCACAAGTTTTTCGTCAAGGTTGGTCAACCTTTTGAAGGGTTCTCCAAAAATGACTTGAGTTAATTTGTCATCAATAAATTCTCCTAAGTTCTCCATAACCATAAAATCCACCAAATACACAAAACTTCCAACGAATACGTGCAGTGGCTCAATCCTAGCAACAATGTTATCCCCTTGATATTCTAGCTCATCTACCATGATTTTATTATAATTAGCGCGAGAGATAATGTTCATAGGCAAAGATGAGTTAAGATAAGCATAAAAACTATGATAACCAATCTTACACGGAAATTGCATGTTAAAGAGGCTATCCTTTTCGATCTTAGTCCTAGGGTCAACATACTTAAAGGGATCAATTTCCTCTTTTCCCCATTCCTCGTTAACTACTTCTCCATCATCAGCATCCTCATAGGAGTCTGAATAGTAAAATGGACTAACATAGTCATTCTCATGGTCAGACTCCTCCATCTCAGAATTGTTACCGAAGTGGTGGTCGGGTGAAAGGTTGTTGTTTGCTACTATGGGGGCGGGAACTGGTAGTTGAAAATTTGCACGGCGAAAAACACGAATAACAGGGATCAAATGACCAATGTTACTCATGAGGTAAGTGGAAGGTATCACAAACAAAAGTACAAAGAAATAAGATAGACTAAAGAAAACCTAGAAAGATAAAATAAAAATCTCACTAGAAAGGAATCTAGTGAGTAGACCTAATAGAAATAAAAATTCAACCTAAACAATAACTATTCCCCGGCAGCGGCGCCAAAAACTTGATGCGTGGGTTTTACAACCTTACAACAGGTTTTACCTCTCGAGGGATCTCAAGAGGCTTACAACCCCACCAGGCAGTGTACCTGACCGATGTAGTATAGTGTAGTGGTAAGTACGGGGGATTGATCGTTCTCCACAGGGAATAGTGTTCGTTAGGTGTGAAAGACTACTCTAATTAGGTCTAAGGGTTGAGGAAGATTCTTTTTATGTTTTTATATTTTTATGAAAGCAAGTAAAATCTCGGTTTTGAAAGAGTGGGCGGAATTAGTTGCTAGTCAACTAACCCAAAATTACTACGGATGCAAATAAAATAAAATAACAAAAATGAAAATGTGGTGAGAAACTTATGTGTAGAGAAATGTGTTTACTTAGATTTCCTTACTCCCTAACTATCTTTTACCGGTTAATTAGTGTGTATTAGTCGCGTGGATGACGGGTGTATTCCTTAATACCATTCGTGGGGTGGCGTACTTACTTCCCCAACTCTACAAGCTCCTACTTCACTCCTATGTCGAGCCGGCTAGGAAGCTCCTAACATGGGATCACTAGAATTCGCTTGTGCATTAAATACAACCATAAAAACCTTTAGTACGCATTTGGTTCATGTTTCTTAAGACGTTCAAGCAAGTTACCGAATAGGAAGTTAGCCATTTTTCTTAAGCCTAACATAGATAAACAATCATCCAATACAACTAATAACACACTAATAACCAATAATCAATAGCTAGGTTTCATTAGATCTAAGCAAACACAAGATAAATTTAGCCTAACATGTTAATCAAAAGACAAGAATAAGATAAAATCAAACAACACATAGACATATTGAATGATTAATTGATAACTTATCTTCAATGTAACATGGAAGATCTCAAGGCAAAAAGCCTTGAAAAAGAAGCTGAATTCGTCTTAGGGTTTTCTCCCAAAATTCCACACACTAAGCTCTCCCTTAATGACAAAAAATTAGAAAACTATATATAGATTTTTGGATCTGACGGCGTCACCTTATGGAGTGTGACGCCGTCACCTCGCCGCTTCTAGGGTTTCCGGATGACCTTCTTGACGCCGTCCCTCTTTAGCTCTTCCAAAATCCATTCTGGCTTATCAAGGCTTGACGCCGTCGAACCTTGAACGTGACGCCGTCCCCTTTTGATTTAAGCCGTGACGCCCTTGATCAAGTTAAAGCGTGACGCCGTCAGAATTCACATGCTATTTTCACTGGCTCATCATGAGTAAATTTCACGTCCATCTTTTCTTGCCAAGGCATGACGCCGTCTGGGGTAAATTGTGACGCCGTCAAAGGTAACTTTCAGCCGATTTTTGAGACTTTGTCGTTTTCTTCACTTTAATGCTCCAAAAACGTCCAAAATGCCTCCTTTTCCAGATTTCTCCTCAAAAGTACCTAAAATGACAAAAGGAACGATTTAGGGCAATATTTGATCAAATAAATACGATTTCGGGCTTAAATGACCCCTTAAAAGCGGTACACTTTTCGCTTCATCAGTTAACTCCTGTGAGAGGTGAATTATTGAAAATTAATGGATTTGATGTCTCTTTACCAATAGCCATCACTACTGGAGTAGCCAATGTTTAGGTGTGTTAGACCATGGTACATTGATAACCATCTGATTTATTAGCAAATCGGCAACTATAAACGGATTTGACTTGTCTTTACCTGTAGCCATTTGCTTAGGACTAGCCAATTCTTAGGTTGAAGATAACCTTTGGTGAATTGAGTACCAAGTATGGTATTCTACTGCCTTTACCACAAGCCATACACTTGTGGGCTAGCCAATTCTTTGGAAACCCCAAAGGAGTAAAATCCATGGCGAATTGAAAACCATTTCAACTCTCAGGAATGAACCATGGGTGAGTTGAAGTACCCTATAGCTTTGAGCAAGCTATTACAGCTATCAACAGATTTGAAAATCACACCAGAGTTGTACCCTCATGGTGAGTCAACTCTTTCTTGTCTGTGAGACATGGTGAGTTGAATACCATTTGCTGTGTAGGTATAAACACCAACACTGTACCTGCAAGATGTTACTCAAAACCAACTTATTAGCACACAAAATACATTTTTTTTTGAAGTAATAATGATAAAGAGAAAACAAAGAAAAACAAAAATAACAAAATATACAACAGAAAACCTCCCCTGAGGCCAGAAAGCCTCCCCTTAGACTTTGTCCTCCCCTCAAACTCAGTACCTAAGGATTTACCATCCCAATATGGACCACCAAATGGTTAAACCTTGGTCCATCAAAAGCCTTGGTCAGCAGATCAGCCACATTATCATCAGTATGAATCTTAATCACCTGAATAAGATGCTTCTCATAAGCATCTCGTATGAAATGGTGTCTTATCTCAATATGCTTTGTCCGTTGATGATAGACAGGATTTTTTAACAATGCACATAGTACTTTGATTATCAATGAAGATCTTAGTGTTCATGAAGTTGAACCCATAATCTAACAGCTGATTTTGCATCCAAAGAACCTGTCCACAGCCGCTAGCAGCAGCAACATACTCTGCCTCAGTAGAAGATGTAGCCACTATAGTCTGCTTCTTGCACTGCCAAGAAACCAACCTTCTACCCAGAAACTGACAACCCCCAGTAGTTGACTTTCTATCAAAGTTAGCACCAGCATAATTGATTAGTATAATTCCCCCGGGTCGTTCTCCCAACGAAGGTTTGACGGCGTTTGAATCGATTCGGTGTCGTGAAAATGTGAAGTGAATAAGTGAACATGAAAGTTTATTTTGGTGTTGTTTAAACTAAAATATGAAAAATTAAAAGCAATCTACGATAACAAATAAAAGCACACAAAAAGAAATAAAATAACGCAAATCCCGGGCTATTCCCGAGACTTTTAAAACTAATAGTGAAGATATAAACCTAAAATGCAAGACTAAAAACTCAAGGGACTGAAAATGTAATTAAAATAAACTAAATTATAAAAGAAAATTAAGAAAATAAAAGTTTATAAAAGCCAAAGGACTAAAATTGTAAAAACTGAAACTGTTATAGACCTTATAAAAGACAGGGACTAATTTGTACTTTTCTGAAACTTATTTAATACTCAAAACGTTTTTAAACAAAGACAAGGACTGAACTTGTTAAAACCGAAACCTAGGGACTGTTATGTAAAAACTGAGAATTAAAAACGTTTTACACTAAAAAAAACACCCAGGTTCGATCCCTGGTTACTACAAATTATCTAAACTATTTTTTTTTAATTTTCTTCTTTTGAAATTCAACTAACATCTAACAAACACTAATTTCTTGAAAAGAACAAGCTTAAATGAGTTTGAATAAGCTGGAAAACAGCTCGAACTCAAAACAGTTGAGTTTTTTACACTCTTCTTGAAAACAGTCAAACAAGCTCAAAATAAGACTCAATTAAGCTAACCAAATAAGCTGAAAATTGAAAACCAAAAGCAGAAACTTATAAACAGCTATCTTGACTAGCTTTTGCCCTAAGAATCTTTCACTAAACTCAAATAGATTGCAAGAAAACTACTCATGAACTTGGCTCAAAACTGAAAAGCAGGGCAGACATATAGCAGACAACTAACTTTGAGCTTAATATGAGATAAGCTAATGAGTTCCAAAATAGAATTTTCTTTTTTAACTAGAATTACAAGCTGGTAAGCTACTCAAAACACCAATCCAAACCTATTTCCAATCACTAATGAATCACACAAGTGCTCTAGAAGTTCATGCTATTTCTGGTTACACTATTTTTTTTTGACTTTTTGATTTTTTTGAAAACTTTGACTTAATTCAAATTCTAATGGTCTAAAATGAATGACTAAGTAAAACTAAGCTACTATGCAACTGATTAAAGCTAAATAAACAAGTTATGTAACTAATTATATGATTATGCTACTCTAAAATATGCAACAGTTAAACTGATAAGGGAATTGAAAAGCAAATTTGACTTTCATCAAACAAACCTACTGTATTTATGCTATTCTTACTCTAATATGACCCTAAGTGATAAGTCAATACTACTCCCTACCTCTGAAACACAAGTAATCACAGCCAAACCTTACTGTTCCAAACACCCTTTTATGATCTGCTTATGACTTATCCTAACAACTGATGCAATTATGTCCAACAAACCTACACCTAATTCAGCAAATCTTATTGATCTAAACACTCCTACAACTAGCACTTTATAATACTCCTACTGATTCTAGTCCTCAAATCTTACTTCTAACGCTCAAATTCAATCACCAACCACTAGTATAAACTAATTCCATCACTTAATAACCACAATGAACAACCTCAGATAAGATCCACAAATTATAAAAATGAACAATATGAGCACAGTTTCAACAAGTAAAGTGTAAAACTCATCAAATAAGCTCAAATATCATATATTCTACTAAAATAACATTCAAAATAACAATGAAACAATGATCACTCAAATCTAAACCAGATACTAACAATTTGCAAAAAGTACTTTGAATTTAAATCTGAACTTACAAAGCAATTACCCCTCAGCATGAACAGAGGGGGTTCACTAAGCTTGCCTGTCTTTTGACAGGCCAATTGGACTCCTTATTGGCTGCCTTTACTCCTCAAATAAGCTGGCTTATTAAAATAAGCTGAGTTTGACTTTGGTTGACTTCTAGTAATTTTTGTGGAAAATGAAACAAAACAGGCTCACACAAGCTATGAAAGCTTGAATAAGCTTATATGAACAATAAAAGGCTGGTTGCAGCCGGATTTGTTTGAATTAAAACCCCTTCTTTTTTTTTCTGATATTATTTTTTTTTCTTTTATATAAGATGCAAAAACTTAAGAGATAACTTTGAATTTAAACTAAAATTGATTTAAAGTAGCTAATAAAACAGTAACACAAGCTTAAACAATAACTAAAAGTAAATTGAGAATTGAAGAACAATAAGTAAATACGGATTGTATAAAAGGTAAACTAATATTTCATTAATAAAAATCTTGATTACAATAATTTGAGACTGAAATTACAATTGAGAAACTAAAATAGCAGAGTAACATTACTTAAATTCTACACCTGGAATGAGGAGAAATCCTTTTCTATTTATAGAGCTCGAATGAACCTTCTGGGTCTTCCAGCTCATCAATCCGTGTGCTCCTTAGTTCTCTATCACCCTTAGATCATCCTTGCTCTTCAATCTTTAATCTCTACCTTACGATCAGATGATATGACGTGGTTTGGCCAATCAACTACACCCACGTGTCATTCTTTTGGTGTCAGTAGCTTCTAGAAATCCCAATGATTGGGTAATTAATCCTAAGGTGGGGTAATTTTGATGTATGGTTATTTAGGGTTCATGGTAAAAGGATTTGGGGAAAATGTTGAGCGTGGGTGGTGTGGGAGAGGTAAGGTGTGTTTGTTTTTATCTTTTGACTGGGTGTGTTAAGGGGTTTGACCGGGTTTTTTTTTTTTATTTCGGGTTGGATCGGGTAAGGGGTTAAGAGGTGGGCTGGGCTAGGTGGTGGATTGGGTTGTTGGTTTGATTTTAGGAATTGGATCCGGGTTCAATAATATTTAAGGTTTTAAGGTTTTTAAATTTCAAGGACTAAAAGTGTAATTTCTGATTTCTTAAGGGACTGAATTTGTCAATTCAACAAAGATGATCTAAGGGTGATTTTTGACTTCTTGACCAATGATGGCTTTCTTGGATCCGGTTCTGAGTCCATTCCACAACTCGTGCTCGTTTTCTTGATTTTCTTGTGTCTTTGCCGGTTTTTTTGTAATATCCGTCCCTGCATATACAAAACACAAAAACACACTATCTATTGGCATTATGGTCGGGTTTTTGGTCATTTTGGTCCGGTTTTGGTCAAGAAAAGGTATGTGTTTAAGCACATACCAATAATCACTGTCACTATAAGCTTCCAACATAAAAGGAGAATCTTTCGGGTACCAAAGTCCCAACTTAGGCTGTCCTTTCAAATACTTGAAGATTCTCTTGACTGCATTTAAGTTAGAAGTCAAGGGTGTAACCTGATGTCTAGAACATGCACTGACAGCAAACATGATATCTGGTCTAGAAGCTGTCAAATACATGAGTGACCCAATCATGGACCTGTATAGATGAACATTAACAGCATCATCAGGTTCATTATTAGATTTAGGCTTTGAAGGTTCAAATGGGGTTGTTGCAAAATTTTCAAAAGAGATCAAGAAATCTTAAGTTCTAAAAACTCCCAATTTTTCCTTTTATTCTATTTTTGTATTTTTCTAATTATGCATGTGACAGCTTTGTCGACAATCATTATCTAACGATAACTTTTAGGGTCTTCGAGCAGGAAACACGACTCATAAAGAAGTGACCATACGGATAAAATTCATCGTCCCTGATTTTTCACGAGTCCCCAAACTAAGCTTAAAAACGAAATCATTGTCATTTACAAGTTAGATTGCCAACACTACTCAGAAAGCTAATTGTGGACTCCTTGTTCCCAAATTCCTATTTTCCTCTATTTATTTTATTTTTGGTGAGAAATGAATTTCTTCAAATTCTCATTTCGATAATTTTTAAGCCGATAAAGATATCTAATTTAGACGCTAAGTAGTTTCCAAACCTTCCCTCGAAAACCGTTGCATACAAAAATGAGGTCCACATCAAGGTCTCTGATTTAACACGATTTTGAGGATATCCCTTTTATTTGCGACCGAAACAACTCATCTACGAGTCCAGAGACGGAAGCCTTTATTAGGACACCCCCGGAGTCGAAGTTTGGCATTTTTAACATTATTAAGCACATTAACGTATTTAATCCTTGGCCCTTTATAACAATCACAACATCGGCTGCGAACCGGCAAGATGTGATAGTCTATTATGACCTTGGAATTTTTCCTCTGCCTTTATTAGAAGTCTACAACATCGGCTGCGAACCGGCAAGATGTAGAAAACTTTTTATGGCTTTGGATTATTATTATACATTATCATATTAATTAATTATTTGCCAAACCCCAAGTCCTACGGCTTTTATAACAATCCCAACATCGGTTGCGAGCCGGCAAGATGGAATAGTCTATTACACCGTAACACTGGCAGTACCTTGATGTGTACCTAACTTCCATAAGCAAGGATTCTCTAAGGAAGAAATAAAAACTAATTATCGCCAAAACCAAAATACCTTTAATTATTCCTAAATTACTATTATTGAGTGAAACAAGCTTATGGGAACAAAAAGCCACAAATAACTTCGATGAGCTTTAAAGAGATCCAACTACTCCACGTTAAGCAATCTAATTTATAAACAACTCTATCATTTCTCGTTCTTCGCAAATTTAAAATCTTAAATAATAAGATCCGCGAATGCTTAGCCGAATAATCAAGCCATGCATATATAAAGTCAATACGGGAACTTGCAAACTCTTAAAAAGAATTCGCGTTTTCTAGCTCCTTGTGTAAAAGACTAGCACGAGCTTATAGATTATAGATGGTTAAGGGGACAAGCTAGGGCTTAACACGCCCGGTCAAGTCAGAATTTTATTCCTACTCTCACCAGCGGAAAGTCAACAAAATTGTCAAAACTTATTATATTTTTGCAAAAATTTTTAAATTTTTCTCATTTTTTGGATTTTTTCAATTTTGGAGGAAAAACGGGGTTGCATGAGAAAACGGCAAAAATGCAAGGAAAAAATCAAATCGACAGATTACCAATTTGTGTCAATTATAGTCCAAGGAATTGCAAAGGAAATATGCAAAACCCGAGTTGTTTGTCCCGACGAAGATCGAATGGAATTTGTGTTCCCGGGACGTGATTCGTGTAGTGAATGTGAATAAGAGTGATTGATTTTGGTTTTTATGCTACAAATAATGAAATTATAAAAGAAAACTACTAATTAAACTAAAGGTACAATTAAACTAAGCATTTAATATTAAAAGCGAAAATTGAATTTTAAAAACGTTACGCGACGAAATTTAAAACGTAAATAAAAAGTGATTTTCTAAATTTCAAAACCTAAAAATATAAAAATAATTTTCCTATATTAAATCTGATAAAAGAAAATTTTTGGAAAAAGAAAAATATTTTTTTGACTTTTTAATAATTTTTTATGAATTAAAAACTAATTAAAACTATTTAAATGATTTAAAAATATTAAAACACTTTGGAAAATTCTGAAAAATTCTGAATAAATTTGAAATCAAAGAAGTAATCTAGGAAAAATAATTTCAGAAAGCTATTAAGCCTAAATAAGCTGAAACAGTGCAATAAGCTATAGGGAAATAAGCTAAAAATAAGCTAATAAAGCCAAAAATTAACAGAAGCACAGGGATAGATAAATCTTGCTACTGGAAACTAGAAACAACTAAATAAGCTCAGAATAAGCTCAAAAAGCAGATAATTCAGCTGAAAGTTTAAGGCAGAAATATGGTGAATCAGCAGACTTGCAGCTTAATTATAAGCTAATCAGAAACTTTTGTGGGAAATCCAGAAATAGAAACTTAAAGCTTGTATCTCAGACTACTCAGAAACCAAAGATGCCCAAATTTAGATTACTCTAGCTATCTTAAATCAACCCTAGGTCAGATTGGTGTGGGCACTGAACTGCTGAATGCAGACTAGATCAGCCCCATTGGCTGATTTGCAGACATGATTTAGTTAGAGAAATAAGCTACAATATTGAAATTAAGAACAGAAACCTACAAATACTACTACTAGCTTTTTATGAAATCAAAGTTCTAGCAAAAAGCTCAAGTGATGAAACTGATAAAAAGCCTATAACAAACCGAATTCAGCAGACTATTGCAGGTCTGCATATGCAAATCTAAGACAGCAGAGATATTTGTCTCTTAACTCTTTCAAAAACTGATGAAATAGTGCCTATTCTTTATTTATACTTAAAACACCAAATGAACACTAAGTTACTAGGAATAATGGTCTAAATAAGCTAGGCTTATAAAGAGCTTATGATGACAGATTTAGCTACAAGTTTATAAACTTCACTGATGCAAAACCTTAAAGAATCTCAAATCAACTTAACTTCTGAAGAAATCAACTAAATTACCCTTAATGGAGCTTGATCAAACTCAGACACAATGCAAATAAACAGTGCTACTCAGAAATTACCCAAACTGACCCATAAGCTAACTTCAACCAAACAGCCCTACACTGATCTGATTTTAGCAATATAAAACTGATAAACTCTAAGCTACTTGACTACTGAACCTAATATATAAACTAATAAGCAAATTCTTATAAAAAAAATAAGCACTGAAAAAGTTTAATTAAGCAGATTTGACTTTTAACTTTGACTATAAGCAATTTTTGCAGGAAAATTGGAAACAAATTAACATCAATAACTAATCTATCTATCATACATCAAAACATTATCAAATAAGCAGAAATATCCAAAATAAGCACTTACTTAAAAATAGGCTGATGAACAAGAACTTTGACCAAAATTTGACTTTGATTAAAAATTAAATTCAAGTACACTGGATTGAAAATTGAAATGAAATTACAAAGAACAGCAATAATAAACTACATTAATCCTACTCCTAAACCCTAAATCTAACCTACTAACTAGCTGCTAGACTTAAAAAAACTCCCTATACGTGTGAATGAGGAGGCTATTTATAGCCATCCACAGAACCTTCCATGGAATCCCACGAAGCAATCCAAGCCATTGATCAAAGCCTTGCTCTCCAAGCCTCATTTTCAACCGTTCGATTAATTAGATGAGGTAGCTCCTCCAATAAGCAGCTTCCACGCGTCCCCTAAGCTGTCAGGTCCTTCTAGAATCACTAATGATGAGGTAATTATTTTAGGTACGAGGTAATTTGGGTGGGTACAGTAACTAGGGTTCTACGCAGTGAATTTGGGGGTTTTATTTGGGCGCGCGTGTGAGTGAAGGTGTGTGTGGGTTTTTTTATAATATTTTGACTGAGGATTAATACTGGGTTTGACCGGGTTTTTGTGAATGGTTCGGGTCAAGAGAGTTAGTACGGGTATGGTGGGTTGGGCTTGGTTAGGATTAAAGGGTTGGTTGGATAAGGTTTTAAGGTGGGCTGGTGGACTAGTAGTGAAACCGGGTTTAAGTGATTTTAAGGTTTAAGGGTTTTTAAGTGTAAAGTTTAATGGAACACTCTTGTAAATTCTGGATTTTTGGGGAACCTTTGCTGCCTTTTTTCAAAAGTAGATCCAAGGGCTGAGTTTGAAAATCTTTGATACTTGGAGGACCTTGATTGACTTTTTGACCAAATCTTCTTTCCCGGTTCCGGTTCTGAGCATTTTCCGTATCCCGTGCTTGTTTTCTCGATTTTCTTGTGTCTTTTGTCGTTTTTCACGATATCCGTCCCTGCACATATAAAAACACAAAAACGCAATATATTTGGCATTTTGGTCGGGTTTTTGGTCTTTTTTGGGTCCGGTTTTGGTCAAGAAAAGGTATGTGTTTAAGCACATACCAAATTCCCCCAGACTAAGCTATTGCAATGTCCTCATGCAATGTTATAAAAACACGTTTTTGAAACCGAAAATTTCCAATCTCTTTTTACTAACTTTGAGAAGTAGCAAAATTTTCAAAAGAGATTAAGAAATCTTAAGTTCTAAAAACTCCCCATTTTCCTTTTATTCTATTTTTGTATTTTCTTATTATTTAAGTGACGGTTTTGTCGACAATCATTATCTCACGATAACTTTTAGGGTCTTCGAGCAGGAAACACGACTCATAAAGAAGTGACCATACGGATAAAATTCGTCGTTCCTGATTTTTCACGAGTCCCCAAACTAAGCTTAAAAACGAAATCATTGTCATTTACAAGTTAGATTGCTATCACTACCCATGGAAGTTAATTGTGGACTCTTTGTTCCCAAATTCCTATTTTCCTCTATTTATTTTATTTTTGGTGAGAAATGAATTTCTTCAAATTCTCGTTTCGATAATTTTTAGGCCGATAAAGATACCTAGTTTAGACGCTAAGTAGTTTCCAAACCTTCCCTCGAAAACCGTTGCATACAAAAATGAGGTCCACATCAAGGTCTCTGATTTAACACGATTTTGAGGATATCCCTTTTATTTGTGACCGAAACAACTCATCTACGAGTCCAGAGACGGAAGCCTTTATTAGGACACCCCCGGAGTCGAAGTTTGGCATTTTTAGACATTATTAAGCACATTAACGTATTAATCCTTGGCCCTTTATAACAATCACAACATCGGCTGCGAACCGGCAAGATGTGATAGTCTATTATGACCTTGGAATTTTTCCTCTGCCTTTATTAGAAGTCTACAACATCGGCTGCGAACCGGCAAGATGTAGAAAACTTTTTATGGCTTTGGATTATTATTATACATTATCATATTAATTAATTATTTGCCAAACCCCAAGTCCTACGGCTTTTATAACAATCCCAACATCGGTTGCGAGCCGGCAAGATGGAATAGTCTATTACACCGTAACACTGGCAGTACCTTGATGTGTACCTAACTTCCATAAGCAAGGATTCTCTAAGGAAGAAATAAAAACTAATTATCGCCAAAACCAAAATACCTTTAATTATTCCTAAATTACTATTATTGAGTGAAACAAGCTTATGGGAACAAAAAGCCACAAATAACTTCGATGAGCTTTAAAGAGATCCAACTACTCCACGTTAAGCAATCTAATTTATAAACAACTCTATCATTTCTCGTTCTTCGCAAATTTAAAATCTTAAATAATAAGATCCGCGAATGCTTAGCCGAATAATCAAGCCATGCATATATAAAGTCAATACGGGAACTTGCAAACTCTTAAAAAGAATTCGCGTTTTCTAGCTCCTTGTGTAAAAGACTAGCACGAGCTTATAGATTATAGATGGTTAAGGGGACAAGCTAGGGCTCAACACGCCCGGTCAATTCAGAATTTTATTCCTACTCTCACCAGCGGAAAGTCAACAAAATTGTCAAAACTTATTATATTTTTGCAAAAATTTTTAAATTTTTCTCATTTTTTTGGATTTTTTCAATTTTGGAGGAAAAACGGGGTTGCATGAGAAAACGGCAAAAATGCAAGGCAAAAATCAAATCGACAGATTACCCCCCCCCCCCCAGACTAAAACGAGACATTGTCCTCAATGTCTTAAAGGTAAGGGTTCTCCTACATAAATCTAAGGCCATTTATTAATTATGCCAAAAGATAGATGTAAACGATAAGATTTTAGGATATCGATAAGCAGCGAATGATGAAACTCGAGTAGCGTGAAGGAAACTACGAGCACGAGAGTCTTCATCATCGGGCATTCCTGGACACATTATAAGAAAAACCACGAAAAACAAGATATGGAAGAGGATCCTCTCCTCTTTATTAAGAAAATAGAAAGAAGATAGATGGATAAGCATGGGGTGCCTCCCACGAAGCGCTTGTTTTTGTTAACCGAGTCACATGAGCTTGACTCGACCCCGAATTTAGTTGTTCATGGGGAAAGTTTGGAGATCCGGGACAACCATGGATGGTACGTCCCCTCCAAAATAGTGCTTCAACCTATGACCATTCACCTTAAAGTTTGGACCGTCATTTTGAGCTAACTCGACGGTTCCATATGGAAAAACTTGAGTGATGGTGAATGGCCCAGACCAGCGGGTTTTGAGTTTGCCCGAGAAAATCTTTAGCCGAGAGTTGAAGAGGAGGACTCGATCACCAACATTGAAAATGCGGTTTTTAATCTTAGAGTCATGAATCCTCTTTTTTTTCTCTTTGTAGATCAAAGAGTTCTCGTAGGCTTGATCCCGAAGCTCATTTAATTCATTAATTTGGAGCTTACGGTGATCACCCGCGGTCTTAAGGTCAAAATTGGCATGTTTCAAGGCCCAATATGCCTTATGCTCGAGCTCGATGGGCAGATGGCAGGCCTTTCCGTAAACCAGCTTGTAAGGAGTACACCCGATGGATGTCTTGAAAGCGGTTCGAAAAGCCCATAAAGCATCATCCAATTTGTCGGCCCACGAGGCTCTATTTTCACCAACGGTTCTTTCAAGGATACGTTTCAATCCACGATTCGAAACCTCGACTTGTCCGCTTGTTTGCGGGTGATATGCGGTAGAAAGTCGGTGAGTGACACCATACTTGAGCATAACTTTTTCAAATTGATCATTGCAGAAGTGAGTACCGCGATCACTGATTATAGCACGAGGAGTTCCGAATCGGGAGAAGAGATTTTTCAAGAACTTAACAACCACTCGGGCGTCATTAGTGGGGAGCGCTTTAGCTTCAACCCACTTTGACAAGTAGTCGACGGCCACGAGGATATAACTTATTCCCTCTTGAAGACGGGAATGGCCCCATGAAATCGATGCCCCATACGTCAAAAATCTCACAGACTTGAATTGCATTTTGAGGCATTTCGTCTTTTTGCGAGATTTTTCCTTGACGTTGGCAAGAGTCACAAGACTTTACCAAGTTGTGGGCATCGCGGTAGATTGTTGGCCAATAGAATCCAGAATCAAAGATTTTTTTAGCGGTGTAGCTGGCACCATGATGTCCCCCCGTGGGTCCATTATGGCAAGCCGTGAGGATGTCAACAGCTTCTTGGCCATGCACACACCGTCTTATCACTTGATCGGCACATATCCGGAATAAGTAGGGATCGTCCCAGAAATAATGTTTAACATCTTTGAAAAACTTCTTTTTCTGCTGGGACGACATCCCTTTTACCACAAAATTCCCCGCATGGTAATTTGCGTAGTCAGCAAAACATGGGGTACTCGGATCATCTTTTAAAGATATTTTCCCAAGTGTCTCGAGAGGAAATGTTTCGGTGATTTCCTTTTTCTCGAGATCACTCTGATGGGGATTTTCTAATCTGGACAAATGATCAGCGGCTAGATTCTCTGCTCCTTTTTTATCACGAATGATAATATCAAATTCCTGGAGCAGAAGAATCCACCGCAGTAACCTCGGTTTAGCATCTTGTTTTGCTAAGAGATACTTGAGAGCAGAATGGTCCGTACACACTATGCTTTTTGATAAGACAAGATACGGTCTAAATTTCTCAAAAGCGTAGACAACGGCCAACAACTCTTTCTCAGTAGTAGTGTAGTGAGATTGAGCATCGGTCATTGTCTTGCTAGCATAGTGTATCGGTTGGAAGTATTTTGACTTGCGTTGCCCCAGGACTGCACCGATAGCATAATCGCTTGCATCACACATTAGCTCAAAGGGCAAGTCCCAGTCGGGGGCAACCAAGATTGGAGCTTCAGTCAGTTTCTTTTTGAGAACCTCGAATGCTTCGATGCATTCGGGAGAGAAGAAGAACGGAGCATCTTTTTCAAGAAGATGGGTCAGAGGCCGGGCGATTTTTGAGAAGTCTTGAATAAATCGTCTGTAGAAACCGGCATGACCAAGGAAACTTCGGATTCCTTTAACGGTAGTGGGATGAGGTAGCTTAGCGATAACATCGACTTTAGCTCGATCGACCTCAATCCCAGATTTGGAAATCTTATGGCCGAGGACTATGCCCTCTTTAACCATGAAATGGCACTTCTCCCAATTTAGAACGAGATTGGTGCTTTCACACCGTTCAAGCATTTTCTCTAAATGGGAGAGGCACGAGGAGGAAGAATTTCCATAAACCGAGAAGTCATCCATAAAGACCTCCATCGTCGTCTCGATCATATCATGGAATATGGCCATCATGCACCTTTGAAACGTGCCCGGAGCATTGCACAAGCCGAAAGGCATGCATCGGTAGGCAAATATTCCATAAGGACACGTGAAGGTGGTCTTTTCCTGATCTTGGGGATCAATTGGTATTTGAAAATACCCGGAAAAGCCATCGAGAAAACAATAGAACTCATTTCCCGCCAAACGCTCAAGCATTTGGTCCATAAATGGTAATGGGAAATGGTCTTTACGGGTAGCATCATTGAGTTTTCGGTAATCAATACACACTCTCCATCCGGTGACGAGACGTGTGGGGATTAACTCATTTTCTTCGTTTGTTACAACGGTCATTCCACCCTTTTTAGGCACACAGTGGACGGGACTAACCCATGAGCTATCCGAGATCGGATAAATCATCCCTGCGTCAAGAAGTTTAAGAACTTCCTTTTTTATGACATCATGGATTTTTGGGTTAACCCGTCTCTGTTGCTGAACAGCGGGTTTGAAATTATCTTCCAATAAGATCTTATGGGTGCAGAATTTAGGGTCAATACCCTTTATATCAGAGATCTGCCAAGCAATGGCACTTTTATGCTTTTTAAGCATGTCTAAGAGTTTTGTCTTCTCCTCATCTTTGAGAGCTTTTGAAATGATGACGGGAAATGTATCGGAATCTCCCAAGAAAGCATATTCAAGATGTGGAGGTAAATCCTTGAGCTCAAGCTCTGGAGGGTTCTCAATAGACGGCTTAACTTCTTTAATTTCTTCTTTATGAATTTCTTTTGTCGGAGGGAGAGAAGGTGACGGGTCTTCATTTAATAATTTTTCAAGTAAAAGAATATCTCCCTCCGGATCAAGATAAGAATCATCAACTTCCGGTGAAGTTGGTGTTTCTATAGCAAGAAAGTCATCGACCTCTTCCAAGAAGAAATCACCTCCCTCAAACGGAGTGAGGGACAGGGAAGGGTCGGAAAGAATGGGTTGAGAAGAAGGAGTGGGATTGCCAATCGAGGATTTATCGAAAAATCCAAGAACTTCTTGAGAATACTCCTCCGATGCAACATCAATCACATCGATTCGATTAACCGAGACGGAATCGTGACTGGAGGAGTATTTGAAAGTTCGGTCGAGGTTAAAGGTCACGGCCTCATTATCCACCCTCAACGTAATTTCTTCACCGTAAACATCAATTAAAGCCCGCTCGGTCCTCAGAAATGATCTTCCGAGAATTAGAGGAACCCGGGGGTCGGCATCAAAGTTAACAACCACAAAATCGGCAGGGAAATGGAACTTCCCCACTTTGACAAAGACATCCTCAGCTATGCCAAGCAGAACAGTCGTAGTCCGGTCTGTAAGCTCGAGGGTCATACAACTTGGGGTAAGTTCGGGCAATGAAAGTTTTTCCCAAACGGACAACGGCATTAGGTTGATTCTTGCACCTAGATTGGCCAAGGCATGACATTCAACCAACCCCGGGAAGTCACATGGAATGAGGAATCTTCCCGGGTCTCCAAGCTTTTCCGGAAGCTTTTTAAGGAGTACCGCTGAGCAGTTTTCGTTCAGAGGAGTTTTTGCGAGCTCAAATAATTTCTCTTTATTGCTCAATAAACTTTTGATGGTAGAAGCAAATTTTGGCATCAAAAGCAAAGCATCCGCGAAGCTTATATCAAAATGCAAATCTTGGAAAATTTGGTAGAATTTTTCCATTTGATTTGAAGCTTTTTCGCGGAGCTTTTGATCATTTAATCGCGAAGGATATG
The DNA here is from genome assembly GCA_021014915.2 of Artemisia tridentata subsp. tridentata. Classification (NCBI taxonomy): domain Eukaryota; kingdom Viridiplantae; phylum Streptophyta; class Magnoliopsida; order Asterales; family Asteraceae; genus Artemisia; species Artemisia tridentata. The sequence goes on from CP139506.1 coordinate 127,365,941, forward strand.
GAAGTTTTGCTTTGATGGGAATTTCTTTTGGCTCAACGTTCTTTGGTTCAGAAGGATGGACAACCGTAGGTTGGACGTCTTTGGTTCCTCCGTTGTTAGTAGGAGGTTCCATGTCCTTGGTCACCTCGGGTTCACGGTCGACTACCTTGGGAGGTAGAGAAGAAGAAGTAGCCGGAACCGTGGGTCCATTATATGAAACACCACTTCTTGTAGTGATTGCCTTAATATCGCCCCTCGGGTTAGCAATTGTGTTGCAAGGAAGAGAAGATGAACCCGAGGTCGATGGTTGATTCATTTGAAAAAATCCACTCATCATTTTCTTAAGCTCGTTTGTTTGTTGATTTATTGTTGTATCGATCTCCTTCTTAAACTCAACTTTCATATTATTGATCTGATTCTGCATGGCTCGTATAGCAACATCGCTTGTCTTCATATAGTTCAAGACTTCCGGTGAAGTTTGAATTTGCGGAGGAAGAGGTTGTTGATAAACTTGTTGCGGTGGAGCCTGATAATTGTTTCCACGATTTTGGTTGTAGCTTTGATTTTGATTGTAACGGTTTTGGTTGTTTTGAACGGGTGTAAAACCGGGTGGTCCCATTTGGTTACTAACTCGGTAGTTAACTTCACCTTGAGGACGGAATCCTTGATTTTGATTGTAACTTGCAGCTGCTACGGTAGCATTGCAAACTTGGCTATCGGTAGCTTGACAATCATAATAAGGATGGGGACCACCACATATAACACAATTTTCTTGCACCGCTTTCACTTGAGCTGGTGGAGAAGATTGTTTCTTTTGTGAGAGAAGGAAAGCTTCGAACATATCTGCAAGCTTGTCGATCTTAGCATCACTGCTAGAAGCTTGGGTACTCACCTTAGAAACAACCGGTTTGTTTCTTGAGGTGGGTACCTTAGATTTGTTCTCAATAATTGAAAGAATTTCTCTCGGCATTCGACTCAAGATATTGCCACCGGCGGCTGCATTGAGTGAATCCTGATCTGATTGAGTTAAGGCATTGTAGAACGTATCGATTTGATGCAATTCCGAGAATCCGTGATGTGGGCATTTCCGTAGGAGATCTTTAAATCGTTCCCATGCCTCACCGAAATTCTCATCAAATCGTTGCCGGAAATTTGTGATTTCATTCCTAGCATTGGTCATTTTAGACGGAGGAAAGAAATAGTTCACGAATTTATGGACGAGATCTTCCCAAGTATGGATTGATTGAGGGGGTTCTTTCTCGAGCCAAATTCGGGCCGCCCCCTCGATCGAAAATGGGAATAACATCAATTTGATTGTTTCGTGAGGGACATCCTTATGGTAGTGTGTTGAGGTTAATTTATTGAACCATCGGATGTGATTGTGAGGATCCTCCCGATCAAAACCATGGAATTGATTTCCCGTGACGAGTTGAATTAAACCGGTCTCGAGTTTAAAATTTGTATTTCGAATCGGGGGTATGACAATAGCATCTCCGTATCCCACGGTGGGACATTGGAGTAACTCTTGCATAGTGCGGAGATCGGGAGCTTGCCCTTGGTTGTGATTATCAACACCCACCGGCGGGGGTTGATCGTGTTGGTTGTTGGCCATTTCCTCAATGATTGAGAAATGAACACGGTTGTTGTGACGGATAATCCTCTCGGGATTAGAGAGTGGTGAAAGAAGAGGGTTAGAAGAAGAAGAACGGGTGTGCATACACCAAAATGAAATCAAAAAGAAAAATCAAAAACAAAAGTTGAAAATGAAAATATTTTTGGATTTTTATTTTTTTTAAAATTTTTTATTTATTTTTGGTACCGATCCGTCAATCAATATTCGTTTCTCTTACGATTACGCGCAGAGTGGCGGAGAAGCAAAGGTCTGCCGAAGCTAATTAAAAACCCGCCTCTTTCGGTCTGCAATTTAATGTCAAGACCATCCTTAAACCACTTGTATAGGTTGTAATCGAAAAAATAATCCGAAAATTAAATGATTTCACGATTGTTTTGTTGTAATTGCGGGAATGGTTTACAACACTTTTGAAGAAAAGTGAGGATTTATTTTATTTTTGTATTTTTGAAAACACTTTTAGGAAAAGTGTTTTTTAATTATTTTCTTTTTGTATTTTTATTTTTATAAAAACGATAACTTCCGAGGAAGGATCTTCAAAACACAAAATACGATATGAATCAACGACAACGTTTCAAGCCTTCCCCGGCAGCGGCGCCATTTTGATTAGTATAATTTCCAAAGGAATATTTGTGAAAATAATTCCCCCGGGTCGTTCTCCCAACGAAGGTTTGACGGCGTTTGAATCGATTCGGTGTCGTGAAAATGTGAAGTGAATAAGTGAACGTGAAAGTTTATTTTGGTGTTGTTTAAACTAAAATATGAAAAATTAAAAGCAATCTACGATAACAAATAAAAGCACACAAAAAAGAAATAAAATAACGCAAATCCCGGGCTATTCCCGAGACTTTTAAAACTAATAGTGAAGATATAAACCTAAAATGCAAGACTAAAAACTCAAGGGACTGAAAATGTAATTAAAATAAACTAAATTATAAAAGAAAATTAAGAAAATAAAAGTTTATAAAAGCCAAAGGACTAAAATTGTAAAAACTGAAACTGTTATAGACCTTATAAAAGACAGGGACTAATTTGTACTTTTCTGAAACTTATTTAATACTCAAAACGTTTTTAAACAAAGACAAGGACTGAACTTGTTAAAACCAAAACCTAGGGACTGTTATGTAAAAACTGAGAATTAAAAACGTTTTACACTAAAAAAAACACCCAGGTTCGATCCCTGGTTACTACAAATTATCTAAACTATTTTTTTTTTTAATTTTCTTCTTTTGAAATTCAACTAACATCTAACAAACACTAATTTCTTGAAAAGAACAAGCTTAAATGAGTTTGAATAAGTTGGAAAACAGCTCGAACTCAAAACAGTTGAGTTTTTTACACTCTTCTTGAAAACAGTCAAACAAGCTCAAAATAAGACTCAATTAAGCTAACCAAATAAGCTGAAAATTGAAAACCAAAAGCAAAAACTTATAAACAGCTATCTTGACTAGCTTTTAGCCCAAGAATCTTTCACTAAACTCAAATAGATTGCAAGAAAACTACTCATGAACTTGGCTCAAAACTGAAAAGCAGGGCAGACATATAGCAGACAACTAACTTTGAGCTTAATATGAGATAAGCTAATGAGTTCCAAAATAGAATTTTCTTTTTTAACTAGAATTACAAGCTGGTAAGCTACTCAAAACACCAATCCAAACCTATTTCCAATCACTAATGAATCACACAAGTGCTCTAGAAGTTCATGCTATTTCTGGTTACACTATTTTTTTTGACTTTTTGATTTTTTTGAAAACTTTGACTTAATTCAAATTCTAATGGTCTAAAATGAATGACTAAGTAAAACTAAGCTACTATGCAACTGATTAAAGCTAAATAAACAAGTTATGTAACTAATTATATGATTATGCTACTCTAAAATATGCAACAGTTAAACTGATAAGGGAATTGAAAAGCAAATTTGACTTTCATCAAACAAACCTACTGTATTTATGCTATTCTTACTCTAATATGACCCTAAGTGATAAGTCTATACTACTCCCTACCTCTGAAACACAAGTAATCACAGCCAAACCTTACTGTTCCAAACACCCTTTTATGATCTGCTTATGACTTATCCTAACAACTGATGCAATTATGTCCAACAAACCTACACCTAATTCAGCAAATCTTATTGATCTAAACACTCCTACAACTAGCACTTTATAATACTCCTACTGATTCTAGTCCTCAAATCTTACTTCTAACGCTCAAATTCAATCACCAACCACTAGTATAAACTAATTCCATCACTTAATAACCACAATGAACAACCTCAGATAAGATCCACAAATTATAAAAATGAACAATATGAGCACAGTTTCAACAAGTAAAGTGTAAAACTCATCAAATAAGCTCAAATATCATATATTCTACTAAAATAACATTCAAAATAACAATGAAACAATGATCACTCAAATCTAAACCAGATACTAACAATTTGCAAAAAGTACTTTGAATTTAAATCTGAACTTACAAAGCAATTACCCCTCAGCATGAACAGAGGGGGTTCACTAAGCTTGCCTGTCTTTTGACAGGCCAATTGGACTCCTTATTGGCTGCCTTTACTCCTCAAATAAGCTGGCTTATTAAAATAAGCTGAGTTTGACTTTGGTTGACTTCTAGTAATTTTTGTAGAAAATGAAACAAAACAGGCTTACACAAGCTATGAAAGCTTGAATAAGCTTATATGAACAAAAAAAGGCTGGTTGCAGCCGGATTTGTTTGAATTAAAACCCCTTCTTTTTTTTTCTGATATTATTTTTTTTTTCTTTTATATAAGATGCAAAAACTTAAGAGATAACTTTGAATTTAAACTAAAATTGATTTAAAGTAGCTAATAAAACAGTAACACAAGCTTAAACAATAACTAAAAGTAAATTGAGAATTGAAGAACAATAAGTAAATACGGATTGTATAAAAGGTAAACTAATATTTCATTAATAAAAAGCTTGATTACAATAGTTTGAGACTGAAATTACAATTGAGAAACTAAAATAGCAGAGTAACATTACTTAAATTCTACACCTGGAATGAGGAGAAATCCTCTTCTATTTATAGAGCTCGAATGAACCTTCTGGGTCTTCCAGCTCATCAATCCGTGTGCTCCTTAGCTCTCTATCACCCTTAGATCATCCTTGCTCTTCAATCTTTAATCTCTACCGTACGATCAGATGATATGACGTGGTTTGGCCAATCAACTACACCCACGTGTCATTCTTTTGGTGTCAGTAGCTTCTAGAAATCCCAATGATTGGGTAATTAATCCTAAGGTGGGGTAATTTTGATGTACGGTTATTTAGGGTTCATGGTAAAAGGATTTGGGGAAAATGTTGAGCGTGGGTGGTGTGAGAGAGGTAAGGTGTGTTTGTTTTTATCTTTTGACTGGGTGTGTTAAGGGGTTTGACCGGGTTTTTTTTATTTCGGGTTGGATCGGGTAAGGGGTTAAGAGGTGGGCTGGGCTAGGTGGTGGATTGGGTTGTTGGTTTGATTTTAGGAATTGGATCCGGGTTCAATAATATTTAAGGTTTTAAGGTTTTTAAATTTCAAGGACTAAAAGTGTAATTTTTGATTTCTTAAGGGACTGAATTTGTCAATTCAACAAAGATGATCTAAGGGTGATTTTTGACTTCTTGACCAATGATGGCTTTCTTGGATCCGGTTCTGAGTCCATTCCACAACTCGTGCTCGTTTTCTTGATTTTCTTGTGTCTTTGCCGGTTTTTTTGTAATATCCGTCCCTGCATATACAAAACACAAAAACACACTATCTATTGGCATTATGGTCGGGTTTTTGGTTATTTTGGTCCGGTTTTGGTCAAGAAAAGGTATGTGTTTAAGCACATACCAATAATCACTGTCACTATAAGCTTCCAACACAAAAGGAGAATCTTTCAGGTACCAAAGTCCCAACTTAGGCTGTCCTTTCAAATACTTGAAGATTCCTTTGACTGCATTTAAGTTAGAAGTCAAGGGTGTAACCTGATGTCTAGAACATGCACTGACAGCAAACATGATATCTGGTCTAGAAGCTGTCAAATACATGAGTGACCCAATCATGGACCTGTATAGATGAACATTAACAGCAGCATCAGGTTCATTATTAGATTTAGGCTTTGAAGGTTCAAATGGGGTTGTTGCAGTTTTCACATTTTCCATATCAAACTTCTTAAGTATGTCATAAACATACTTCTCTTGGCAGATAAAGATCCCATCTGGCTTCTGCTTAACCTGAAGACCCAAGAAGAAAGACATTTCACCCATAGCACTCATCTCAAATTCACTCTTCATCAATTCCTCAAATTCCCTGCACCAGGCTTCATTAGTAGAACCAAAGATGATATCATCTACATAAACTTGTACCAGAATGATATCTTTGAAGTTCTTCCTGATGAAAAGTGTTTTATATATTGCCCCTCTTCTGTAACCATGTTTTAGCAAAAAGGCAGATAGCCTTGCATACCAAGCCCTTGGTGCTTGATGAAGACCATAAAGTGCTTTTACCACTTTGTAAACCAAATCAGGATTCTGAGGATCCACAAATCCCTTTGGTTGAGTAACATAAACCTCTTCTTCAATCCTTTCATACAAAAAGGCACTCTTCACATCCATCTGATATACTACAAACCCCATGAATGAGGCAAAAGCTAAGAACAGTCTGATGGCTTCAACTCTTGCCACTGGAGCAAACACTTCATCATAATCAATCCCCTCTTCTTGTCTATGTCCTTGAGCCACCAACCTGGCTTTATTCCGAACCACAATTCCCCTAACATCCCTTTTATTCTTGAGAATCCATTTAGTTCCAATAGCATGCTTTCCTGCAGGCAAAGGTACCAACATCCATACTTTTTGATTCTGGAACTGCTGCATTTCCTCTTGCATAGCCTCAACCCAATCAGAATTATCAAGAGCTTGGGCTATACTACTTGGTTTAATTTGGGATAAGAAACAAGCATAGAGGCAATGTAGGTAATCAGTATGATTGCTTCTTAACTGATCCTGGATATAACTGAGAAAAGCAGATTCTCCAAACTTGGGTTGATGTATTTTGCTTCTTGTCTGAACAGGGAAATTTAGATCTCCAAGGATCATGGACTGAGGATGAACTGTATTGATCCTCTTGGTAACAATGGGATTGACATCAATTGTGGATGCCTGATTAGTAATGGAGGGGTTGAAGTCATCATCATATGAGGAAGAAGTGAAAATGCCTGTTCTGGATTGATGATGAGGATCTTCCAGCTTATCTCTTGAAGAGACTGAATTTCCAAGATCAGAAGGGATTGGAAATCTTTCAGGGGAGTTATCAATACCCAGAGAGTCAACAGGTGGAGTAGACACAGGAACACCAGCAGGAATGGAGACATCAGCAGAATCATTAGAAGAACCAGCTGGAACAGATACACTACCAGCAGAATTGGTAGCACTACCAGCAGAATTGGTAGCAGCAGGAAAAGGAAGACCACCAGTAGAATTCAGTTGCTTTCGAACTTCAGCTTCAGCATTTCTCAGAATCTCCTCTGTCTCTTTAGAAAACCCAGAACCAAACATTTCAACAGCTTTCTTGGCATTATACTCTTGTCTTTGAAGCCTAGCAAGATCTTCTGCAAAACTTGAATCACTTCTAGCCATATCAGAAGAATCTTTGAACTTTGAACCTGAAATGTTGTTAGAGGGAAAAGAAGGAACAACTATAGATCGTTCATTACTCTCTACATCAGAATCATCATCTGAGGTACCTGCATTGTTAGTTTGAGAAACATGTGTACCAACAGATTGATTTGCTTTGAATCTAGTATAACCTAAGGTATCTGTCAGATAATCTAGGTCAAAGAACCACTCTGGACCTGCACCCTGCAAATTAGGTTTATCCTCAAGATATCTTAAGTTGAGAGTTTCTTCTATTCTCTTAGTAGACAGATTATATACCCTATAGGCTTTACTATGAGCAGAATACCCAACAATAAACCCTTCATTAGCCTTCGCATCAAACTTGCCTAGATGATCACTAGTGTTCAATATAGTGACATGACATCCAAAAGGTTTAAGGTAACTAATGTTTGGAACTTTCCCAGACAAAAGCTCATAAGGTGTTTTATTATGAGGACTAGTAATAGATACCCTATTCAGCACATAACAAGCAGTGCAGACTGCTTCAGTCCAAAACATAGTGGGCATCTTAGAGTCAGCTAACATACACCTAGCTGCTTCTATAAGGGTCCTATTTTTCCTTTCTGCAACCCCATTTTGTTGTGGGGTTCTGGCATTACTATAGTCCCTTTTTATCCCCTTACTCCCACAGAGTTCAATTAGATTAGAATTCTTAAACTCTGTTCCATTATCACACCTTATTGACTTAACCTTTTTACTTAGCTGATTTTCTATTAAGGTAATAAAGTCCCTAATAACTGGATAAGTTTCATCTTTAGTACCCAAAAAGAAAGTCCAAGAAAACCTGCTAAAATCATCTGTAATCACCAGGCAGTAGTACTTGTGGTCAATACTTCTGATAGAAGTAGGACCAAAGAGATCCATATGAAGAAGCTGCAGAGGCTCAGTGATGGTGCTCACAGCTGTGATTGCCTTGTATGAAGCTTTGTGTTGCTTTCCTTTGTTGCATGCAACACAATTGTGTTCATTGGAGAAGGTCTTGAGAGGGAGCCCTTGGACCAAACCATTCTTAGCCAGCTTGTTAATGGTCTTGAAATTCACATGAGCCATTCTTCTGTGCCATTTATTAGATTCATCCACAGAAGCTTTTGCCACCAAACAAGCAAGTGAACCCTCAGGCTGAACATCACTTAGATTGAAACTGTAAAGGTTGTAAGTCCTTGGAACTTTGAGTTCAACCTGACTTTCATCAGGCAACTTGAAGTCTTTGGACAACACAAAGCAATCAGTTTCAGTGAAGAGAACACTGTTCTTCTTGTCACAAATTTGTGAGACAGAGAACAAATTAAAGTTTTGGAGTTCCTTCACATAAAGCACATCTTCAAAGTCTAGCTTGGTTGTTTTGATAGTACCCTTTCCAGTAATTGTGCCATCTCCTCCTCCAAATGTCACAGAACCTCCATTTAAGGGCACAAAGTCATGCAGTCTCTCTAAATTTCCTGTCATACTCCAGGAACATCCACTGTCAACAATGCCAACATCTTTACTTCTAAAAAGAAATTCCTGATACAAAGAATACATTTAGAACATTAGATACAAGGAAGACCCAAGCCATTGCTGACTTAAGCCTGCCTAGTGGATCAATAAGTATTAAACCATGGAGATTGATAAGATCCACCATTGTTCTTGGACCCCATTCTCATATATTAGTTATTGTTTCTCCAAGAACAACCTGCTGAGGACTTAACAGCAGTTTCCCATCTTGCCCCTCCCATGTGCATGGTGTCAAAATATACAGGCCTCATATCATTTTGAAAGTAAGTGCTAGTAGGTCTGTAGTAAGATCTAGCAGCATTGCTTCTCTAACCAGCAGGATTGATCCTACCAGCTGGAACTGGATTACCAGCAGCAACAGGCTTATCAGCAGGAATGGACTTGCCAGCAGCAACAGGCTTACCAGCAGGAACTGGTTTGCCAGCAGCAACATGCTTACCAGCTGAAACTGGCTTACCCGCTGTAACAGAAGCTCTACAAGAGTTTATTCTTGCTGCTTGTGGAATGTATGGGGGAATATCATTGACATTGTTCCACACAGACCTATTTTGACAAGCATATATACCCTTTTTTTTTTCATAAATGTCACAGTCTTTGATAAGATGATCATAACTACGACACACAAAGCAAGATTTCTTTCTAGGGGACTTTTTCTTAACATTATCTTTCTCATTGCAACCAGAATTATTCAAACCAACACAAGAAACAAAATCATTCTTAACAAAATTAAAACCATAAACACAATTGTTTGAAACAGAACCACAACTAGAAACATTATTGTTTTTAACATTATCAAAAGAAATATCTTCAAATGCAGCTGTCTTTGATTGAGATTCATCAGTAGCTACTTCTGAGGAGAGATCTTCTGATTTTATTGAAGCTGACTTGTCACTTGATCCACATGTGGCATAGTCATTAGTCTTGATTTCTGAAGATTTGTCACTGTAAGAACAAGAGACAAATTCATTAGAGTCACAATCAAGATCAGGCAAGTTCTTTGCCTTTTTGCCATAAGTCATTTGTGAATCATCAAAGTCAACATAGGGGTCTGCAGGTTTAAATGTTCCAGTTATGGGTGGAGGAACAAAATTCATTCCACCCTCCTTTACATACTTTACAGGTTTTCTATAATCTACAGGTTCAGGGTCAAAAACACTATACTCATTAGGGTCATAAAATTGATTTGGCCCTATCACGTCACCATACCCTAAACCTATTTTAGTTTTTGTAGACATAGAACTATCGGTTAACTTGTGTAGGTTTTTAGATGACTCTTTCCATTTATCAAACCTAGCCAAGGAATTGTCTAGCTTAGACTGCAAATCCTGTTTTTCTAACACCACCTTAGCTTTTTCTCTTTCAGGATGTTTAAACTCATTAGTGGCGTTTTTTAAATCTCTTTCCAAAACCTTTATTTTTTCCTCATATGCTAACTGTTGTTTTTGATACCATACTTTTTGTTGTTCTAATGTTTTCACAGCATTTTTATGAGCCTTAAGTTGTATAAAGTTATCCTTATATTCACTCTCTTTATCATCAAATTCCTGTTTCAGTTTAGCATATATAGGTTGACAACCAAATGCGCAGTTTTGTACCTGAGATGGATGACCCATCATTCCAAATTGACCAGCCACTTGTTTATTCTCACCATATCCAGCTATCATCCCATAGACCTTCTCTGCTCCACTTGCAACAGCTTTCTCATGATGTTCCCAGTCCACCATCGAATTCACAGATACCAAGGCCTTGGGGTCCTCTGATTCCAACTCTTGAATTTTGAAAGCAGAATACCTGGCTTTATCATCCACCTTCTTATCTGTACATTTCCTGGCAAAGTGACCTGGTTGAGAACATTTGTAGCACCTCACCTTCCTTCTATCAAACCTTGCAGCCTCCTGTCCATCAAAGTTAATCCTCCTTCCTGCCTTCTTTTCAAACCTATTCACTTTCAATGACAGCATAGCCATCTGCCATTTAATGTCCATCTCTTCCAGATCCAATTGGTCCACCTGATTAAAATCTTCATAAACAATCTGCTGCTGTGGTGTACTCTCAGCAACAAATGAATGAAACACCTCCTCTAGAACATTATCAGATCTGGTCTGAGCTTTTGGTGTGGCAGGTGAGTAGGAAATTGATGATGATGATGGTGTCGGACTGTTTCCATATGATGATTTATTAGCACCAGAGGTACTAAAAAATGCAGTATGGGTTGGAGTTTGAGGTGAATAGGTGGAATACCCTTTGATATCAATTTCAAGGGTTTTCAGCTTGTTGTACAGATCATCAAAACTCATATAGTCCAGTCCACCTTTGGCCTTGAGTGTTATGGAAACCTGAGACCAGGATGGAGGCAAGGCCCTCAGAAACTTGGTGTTGCAGTCTTCATTGTCCGGCCTAGCTTTCAACTGGTTGAGTTGGCTCAGGATCTTGTGAAACCTATCATACCCTTTGTGAATCCCCTTAGCCTCAGAGATCTTAAACTTCTGGAACTCTTGCTTGAGCATAGACTTTCTCATTTTTCTGGACTCATCATTCCCTCCAAATCTGGCTTTTACAGCACGCCAGATCTGTCTAGCATCATCCAGGTGATGGAAATCACTCATATGATCCTCTGGAATAGCCTGAAGCAAAAGGGTTCTTGCCTTGGTTTCCCTTTGTACAGCAAGATGTTCATCTGCTGTAACAGGTGGCTCTATATATATGTTGCCATCATTATCCCTTCCAGTATTCTTCTTGTTGTTTCCCTTAAGAATTACATTCCACAGGTTGTAATCACTGTTCGTGATCCAGTATTCCATTCTCAAGGCCCAGACTTCATACTCATCTTTCTTTAGGTATGGGAATTTAGCATTGTTGTTGGACACAGTGGTGACAATTTATGTTTGGACTTCTGAGGTTTCAGGTTTGGGTTGAGTTTCTTCCTGGTTAATGACAATGTTTTCAGGGTTGTCGCCTTCCATTGAGAGAGGGTTAAGAGATTAGATAGAGAACTTTTTTTTTCTTTATCAGAGATCCTCACCAGGATCTGATACCACTTGAAGGATCGAGTGCTTCTAGCTTGATTGAGCTTGGTTAAACGAGAATCTCTAGGAGTAAGACTTGTGTCTATGCGAAAACTAAACACAAGAATATAAAGAAGAAAATAACTAACAAAGGTTTTGATCCTCTATGGATCGGATTATGAACTAAGAAATTGTGTTATTGAATATTGTAAAGTCGATACAAAACTCATAGACGGGTGTTTGTTTTATACTAACAATCAACCCTAACCCTAACCCGTCATACAAGAAAACTTGTAAAGAGATAAACATGATCTCTTCTAAAAATAAATCTAACAAACTTTCTAAACATACGGGATAACAATTACTAAAACCCGCGGTAATGACTACTTTCAGCAGAAAAAAAAATAAACTATCGGCAGTAATGAACTTCAGCAGGAACCATAAACTATCGGCAGGAACCAGCGAACACTACCAGCAGCAATGAGAAAACTTTATTTCTCAGATATCCTAACAATCTCTCAACGTCTCAAGTCCTTGTATGCTACAACTCAGGGTCGTACATGTTTGTTATGTGGCATTATGATCAAACCCCTTAACAAATCATTTAGAATGTTTAAAATACGTTTAGAGTCATCAAGTATTTTAATAGGTTAACCATTCTATTTCGAACCTCATTTTACATTTTGCATTAAGTACTAAAGTTTACTTGCAATTGACAAAATACATTTTATTTTGACAAGCACTTAAAATAGACATTTTCTTGAACTAGTTACATTTAGACATTTGTCTAAACTAGTTACAATTCATTTTACAAGTTAACTTTCCTATATACTTAAGTCAAAAAGAAAATGGTTTATTACATCATGCCTTGGATCATCCTAATCTTGGAAAATCTAAGATGATATCTTACTTGGACGTCGGGAAGATCTTAGAAAATATTTTGGAAAGATTTGGTTAAGATTATGAAAAGATCTTAGGTAGATTTTAGAAAGATTTCTAAGATTTTGGAAAGATCCTAATCTAGGAAAATCTAAGATGATATCTTCAAGTCATCATCTACCACAAGCATACTTATATGAAGATCTATCACAACAAGCTTAGGGAACTTGTGATCTTCATCCATTAAGGCTTCCTATCAATGGAAGTTCATTTAGATTAGTCATTCATATCCATTAGACATTTGTGTCATGGATCATCATTGTAAACATCACTGTATCATCCCAATATATTCACCAAACTAGATTAGATGGTTTATGTGTTTGTGCCATAAAACACAAGGTTTTTATGTTTGGCCCTAAAACATAACGGGAGTGGTTGTACCCTTGTAAAAGAACTCGACATCTAGCTTAGTGTCGGAAATTTTGTATAGGCGATGTTAGGTTGGTTCTACCTCGAACTAGAACCCGGTATTTAGCTTTGTACCGGAAAAAGTGTAAGCGAAGTTTGTAAGGTTTTCTCCGCCGAGAAGGGAGCTTGTTGATCTAGTGAAGTAACTCTCAAGTTGGATACTCAGGGAGTGGAGTAGGGCGGAGAGGAGATCCGTGACCGAACCTCTATAAATCCTCGTGTCCGGTTTGCACTTTCTTTTACTCACTGCTTTACTTTTTTACTTGCATTATATTATTGCTTGTGGTGTGACTTGATAGTTATACTTGTGTGACAGCTTGTTTTAGTATATGCTAGTCATAGACTACAATTGGCATTTTTCATATTACAACAAGCTTAATCGGATATTTGATACAACAAGTTTTAAGAGTTTAAAATGGTAACGTATTCACCCCCTCCCCCTCTCTACGTTTTCACAATTGGTATGAGAGCCAGGTTGCTCTTATTTTCAAAACAAATGGTTTTTAAAATTGAGTACGATCCATGTATCAAATTACCATTGAAGCGTAATATAATATGAAAAATGTTTCGCTAATTATACTTAGAAATTTTGTTGTTAAATGTTACTTTGTATACAAGCTTGAAGGTGTCCTTGAAAAATAAAAGAAAAGATTTCTTAAAAGAATTTATAAGTGTCAAATTATGTGCTTAAAGCAAATTTACGAAAAATACGGTTTTGAAAGGATCGTTTGGGATAACTATAAATTTAGTTGAAAAATCACCTCCGTAAATGATTAGATAAGTCAGATAAGTAGAAATGATGTTAAAATAGGTGTATTATATGTTTACTACCAAATCTAGTAAATCCTACACATTCTCGCTATGCGAAAATACATGTTTTTAACATTCTATCTCAGGGAGACACGGATCAGACGGAACCCTTTGAAGGGTTCCTTGGTCTGCACAGTCCAAAATTTTTGCAAACTTCAAAAATTCATAACCAATTAACCGTAAGTCCGTAGAAGTCGCGCCACATATCAATTTAAAGGGAATTGAGTCTAATTTCTTTTAAAAATACTCTTATGGCCTAAATCTAATTTGAAGTGAGTAGAATAAACCAAATACTAAAGTGTGTCCAAAAATATTAAGCTTCGTTTTGACATAGAAACTCAAACTTTTGAGTCGGGCAATTTAAGTTAGTATCCTTTGAACATTGATATAATTTCTTTTGAAACTAAAGAATTTTGTGATATTTATATATATAAAGGAAACTAATCAAGCTTGGTATACATCGTCATATTTAAACGCAAAGTGATGAAAAATATATTTCTTTTTATGTTATGCTAAATGACTACTTGTTTTAGTTTATGTTGGTTGCATATATGTTATTTACTTATTGCAAATTGTTGTTTACACTTGATTGTTTGTGTAACATAAGTATCAATCTTGCCATGTTATTTATTCGATTGTTTGTCGATTTCTTGTTTATGCACAATAGGACATTTGCTAGATTTTGTGCACTAAGTTGGAAAATTGCTTTTGCATTACTTATAGACTTAGATAATTTTCTTTGCATATGTTATATTAAAATCTTGCATAATTCTCTTATAAATGAGAACTAAGTAAAACTAGTCAAGTACTTTGAAAAATGTTGTTTTACACAAACTCCCACCTAATAGTTCAAGTGTTAAAAAGTGTCACTACTTTCAATGATTATCGAAGCATTCAGTATCTTTTAAAAAGGTGTGTGAAACAATGATGTATGAACCATTATATGCCTTGTAGGATGTTAACCTGTTATTTAACGCTTTGTGAACTAACCAAGTGCCGTGCAGGTGGATAACACCATTATGTTATCAATTTTTATTTTTCACGTTTTAGTAAAATTTCTAGCCCTTGCATGATCTATACCAATACATGTGTTTATACCTGTTTTATTGTTGTTTTTTAATCATAACTAATTAATTACACATGTTTTAGGAGAAACTACGGGATTTGAACAGGTTTCGAGGATTGAAAAATGCCCACTGTTAAGATTTTTGGCTTGGCGGATGGGGCGGAACCAAATAATTGGTTCCGCCTGTGTAATTTTTTGGTACCGCCAAAATCTTACCCACGGATGGGACGGCACCAAAATATGGGTTCCGCCCGTTATATGTTTTGGTGCCGCCAGCCTGCAATAACACATTTTCATTTTCATTTAAATCCCGCACTCTAGATCACTCACTTTTGTTACTAGGATACTTTTCACTGATATTCACTCATATTAGGATCATGTCATCTCACTTGCACCAATAGGATAACCATCTCTGATCATACTTTCAAATTTCATGAAAGTGCTCCAAGGTACCTTTCTCTGTAAAGGAAGGAACCCTAAAATTGGTTCCTTGCAATCCGTGGACCACTAAGATTTTGTGACCATTACACACATTCACTGCATTCTTCTATCCTTCACTCATCCTTTATCCATTAGCTTGATTTGTTTTATGAATTGACAACTTCCTAACAAATCCGGACTCATTATTTGCAAAGATATGATACAATATCTAAATCACAAGTCCAACTTATTACTGTAGATATTGTCTTGTATCCACATATGTTGCCTTACTTGGTTAACATGAAGATAATGTGTCATCCTTCAAGACGATAAGGATTTACATCGAGTTATAACTCACACTCAGGTTAAAGATGTATTATCAAGTCTTGATATCCTTGAGTGCGATCTAATCTCAACAAAGTAGGATTGACAACTTAAGTATTTTGTCTAAAATATTCAAGTAAAATTGACTTACGATTGTAGTCATTAAAAGTCATATCCGAAAAATCAAAGTATTTTAACAACATATGTTAAAACACTTATCCTAACATTCTCCCAATCAATAGGAATAAAACAAATGTCAATAGGTCTTCATCCTTGAACATTTAGAACTTAAGTTCACTTGTTCTTTCACCATCATCTCATGACACTCACCTCTGTGATATATCTTAGCCCCTAAGCTTCACAAACATAACCAAAACTTCAAGAATTTCATCCACTAGTTGTACCAACCAATGGACCACAAGAATTAGTATCCATCCTTGTTGTTTTCAATATCTATGAAACCTAAGTACTCCTATAGCACAACAAACCTCTACATCACCACATCCTTCTTTAGACACACTAGAAGAACTACCACCTAGATAAACCAATCCACCATCCTTACCATCATTTGAATCCATTGAGTGCATTTCTCAAAAAACCCTTTTTCCAACACTCGTACTGAATCAAATGCACGTTGAACAAACTCAACCATACTTTCCCACCTATGAGGACTTAGATAATTCATTATGGATAGAACCGCCACTATCAAATGAGCATGATGCTCCTGGTCATTTTTATCAATTTCCACCAGGTATAAGTAGTACTACTTTCAAAAGTTATCAAAGTGTTAGTAATACTTTGTCGTTAAACTTCTGCATAAGTTTTGTTAAATCTTAAATCAACATTTAAACAACATATATTAAAATGCAATCTTAAAGCCAACCTCATGCCACCCGAGCGACAGTGACTCTTGAGGAGTATACATAAGAAACTTGAGTGAATTCCTCTTGTCATCATCTAGTAAATATAATTTTGAGATCAAGTATATTTAGGATAGGACTATCTGATTCAAACACTTTGGCTTCATATCTTCATTTAGGAAAACATGATGTTTTGTAAAACATTATGCCTAAGAAAACATGTGTTAAGCTTTCATCTTGTTAAAAGGATAATGTATATCCTATGCATCATTCTCTCCTTGCGACATGAACGGTTGTGTTACAAGAGATTTCATTACACCTCATTGCCTAAATGATCTTGAACAACCATCTACAAGTTCTATAAACTAGCGTATCTCATTCATCTTGTCATACTTGTTTTCATAAGCATGATAACTTTATCCCATGGGATAATCTTACTTGTTGAAAGATACTATTTGTATCTATTTCCTTTCAAGCGTACATCATAACCTAACCTTGCTCATAATCTAGTTTAAACCTTGCGCACATCCAAGGTTAAAACTAAACATCTCTAGAGAATACACAAGATCTATTGAAGTTGGTAACCTTACTTATATTCTTGTTGAATAAAATTCCAAATAGCTTTCTTGAGAACGTTCTCAATTTAACATATTCCATTATCACACACAAACACATTTCTTGGTCTTAGATGATCAAATCATATTTATAGTACACACTTCAACTCTACATAAAAGATGTCATTCATTAAGCTATCTAATTCGAACAACCTTAGATTCTAAACACATGATTAAAACATATTGTTTGTCGACACACCATTAAATTCTTGGGTATACTATGACATATTAATCACCTTAGTTATAATGAATTTAGTTGAGTCACATTAAGCCAAGTATTGGTGAACTATCATCTTTTATATACTTCAATACGCAAAAATAGGAATTCCTATCTTTCTAACATGAGAATGACTACTGGAGAACCTATTGCACTAGAAACTCAATTTGACCTAACGGTGAAATTGCTTCTAGGAGAGAAGTTGGGTATGTGGAATCACCCGTAAAAATGATCGTGTTTAGCATTAATTGAGCACCGCTAGTAATAGTCTCATATTCATTCTCCAACTTGAAAAATCTTTATTCCTATACTTGCCTAAAGTAAGTGTTGAAATAAGATATTTTGCCTTGCCTTCGGAATATTAATCAAACAAGTAGCAGATATGACTTTTCTTTGCTTAGTTTATTAAAACCACTTACATTACATATACATGTGTTGATTACATGTTTCTGCCTGATATGATTAAGTGTCTTGACGATTAATATAGTAAAATGTGTAAACCTTGAAAAGGTTTTGTTTGCATGCTTATATGTTTCATGCTACTAAATGTTAACATGATTTGTATGATATTTTCATTTTTTTCTTTATATGATGTTTCGCAAGATTAACGTGTTACTTGTTTACTCATGATATGCCATTTTGATACATGATGTTTTTATATGGTGTATCTATGTTTAAGAGCTCTTGTCTTTTGTTGGCATTCATTAAATCTATGCTTAGGATGGTCTAAATAATACATGCTCCAAAATGTTACAATTTAAACACAGTTTGCATGAACTTTTTGTCTTGCTTCTTTTGTGACTTTGTCACACTATTTGTTTGCCACGTGTACACTTATAATTTGTCAAAGTGCTTTTGGTATGATAAACTTTTAAAAGTCTTTTTATGCTACAAATTTATCACATAGATTTTCGTATTTACTTATAGCTAAGTATACTCAAATGTCTAAGCCTAACGACAAAACTATCTCAAGTATTTCAAATAATGTCATGCTCTTTCATAATATGATTGTTTGTCTTGATGCTATCTTGCTATGTGGTAACTTTATGTTTTCTATCTTTTTGACATCTTTAGACACTAATTCACTTGTTTTGTATGTTTTATGGACCCCTGCACTTGCATATAATTTTGAAGCATATAGAATTAAGTTTTAGAGGCTTGGCATTGCATTTGTGTATCTTTCAACCGACCTCTTTCCAAATCTCATTATTGCTTCCGCTTTCCAAAAATCACCTCCATCACTATTTAGTTATAACAATACTCTAATCCTCTACACCTCCTATGAGGAAACCACATGCCTCGTCATGCGATCATCTCGCATTGATAGAGGAGCTACGTGACTTCAAGGATGAAGTTCTTTGTATGCTAACCAACATCCGCAAAAACATTACTAAGCTCATCACTTTCATTATCCTGCAACCTCCTAAACACTTTATCGTCATTCTTCATTCGATGCATTACACATTATGTTGGATATCCACCGATTAAGGCGGAAAGAAATTCATTCACATAATTGTATTTTGTCAAAATGTATTAAAGAACACTTACTCATGTTTCTTACACCACCAACACATAGGTACACTCCATTTAGTTAAAATCGGTTCTCAAAACCACAAGTGTTTCAAGCCTTTTTAACCAAACATCACAAGTTTCCATCAATACCTCATCAAGTGAAAAACACATCATGTGATTGACAAACTTCTTCATCTCCCCAACCAACAACTAATTTAAATGGATACTAGGATTTTTCTTAAACCAGGACCTCACAACTTCATTGTTTAGAACACCATCATAGGATCTCATCCTTTTCTTCCTCGACACATATCATGCACGTCATTGTCAGTGCAAATGATATATTAATCAAAACTGTCATTCCCAACACTTTCTCAACACGTTGGTCTAACCAACACTCTCCCATCATATGATGTCATTCTCATCCTCATATAGGTATTTTGTATTTTTACTTTTTATTTTTATACGGAATTTCTGATCTCAGGTGCTTATTGTCTTCACTTCCTTTAATTCCATTCAAGCGTATATTATGGCATGATACATCATCTTTGGTAGATGATAATGTCATAAATGATCATGTCGGTCAAAACCATGTTAATACTCTCTCTCCCATTGTCACCTAGAATAGGTCATTTTTATAATTTGTGCCAATCAATGAATGAATTTCGTTCTTGTTAGAATCGTAACCCTTATGCATTACGAGAGTCACAGTCTTTGCTTATCCCTTAAGTTGTGAATTTTAGATAAGGATTGCATGAGTCCATATTTTCTATTTTTATAGAATTTGCTATACATACGTGTTTCTAATTCTTTAATAGTTGTCTGCGTTATCACCACCACCTTCCATCGCCACTTTCACTAATCACCACCACCATGGATTAGCAAAAAACTTACTTTAATCTATCTTTAGTCATCTATCGAGTTATCATCACAACCTCCTATGAATCCTACTAGTAAACCGACATCAACACTAGTACCACCACTCTAACTCTTAATATTTTAGTTTCACTTCATATTTTCCTTCTAGGCATTATTTTTTAGGCTTATATTTTTGGAGAATCATATTATATTCCAATTTTTTTTTATTATGACTGTTTGTATTTATTATTAGAAGATCACACCTTATAACATGTTTTACTAAATAATCATGGTTCTCTACTTTGAGTTGCTTGTGATTATATCATTGATATATTGCATCATATATATACATGTTATTTTTCTTTGTCAAAAAGATGAAATATATTGCACAAATTCTTTCATTGTAGGTTAATCATCATATACACTCGATTGTATATAACATACTCATCTAATGATGAAGTTTGCATCAATTATTTTCCTTATTTTATGTGCTTCTTGACACCCTCGAACAAAGAGGAATATCCATCAAGCACTCATATTGTATCGTCTATACACTTAGTTGTATATCACATATTTGTCTAAAGACAAAACTTCTATTATACTAATATTTGTTTTGTAGGTTCATCTTGACGCCCTAGAGCAAGGGGGAGCTTCCCGTCAAGCATTTATAGAATGCATCTTATACACACTTTGTTGTATAACACATGCTCGTCCAAGGACGAATATAGTTTTGCACTAATATTTTTTTTGTAGCTTTTTATTCATACCTTGACGCCTTGATCAAGGGGGAGCAACCGTCAAGGGGGAGCATGCACGCATTCATAATCATTCTCATTCTTTGACACACCTTTGTGTTTCTACAAAAAGGAGGAGAAGATAGTCTAACATAGCTTACCCACGTGTATCGTTTGCTATGTGCATTTTCTTCATCATGCATTTCTCATATATTTTTTTATATGTTGCATAAAACTAACCTTGATGTAGGTTAAGAGTCTAAATTTGATCCATGGATCCGCTACCAAATAAGGGCGATAACCTAGGGGACGCAACAACCATAGAGGATTGGAGTAGACAATTTAAATTCACTAGGGATGATGCAAGCTCGCCTTTTCGGGGAGAAATAAAGTTTAAAACTCCAAGGACACACCCTTTTTGTTTCGACAGAAGAGGAGAAGAGTGTAAACGGAGAAGGTAATGTAGAAGTTAATATAGTCACAAGTAATTTTTTACATTTTACTATCTATCACGTTTACATATTTCGTCATCATCAAAAAGGGGGAGATTGTTAGTGCCAATATTATGATATTTAATCTATACAGTCTCGTTTGTTTTGATTGATGAAAAACATGTAACTTGATACATAACGTAAAATGTACAAGTTACTCGTAATCATATTTTGTCTCAACATACATTCAACACCTCTCAACGTCTCAAGTCCTCGTATGCTACAACACAGGTTCATACATGTTTGTTATGTGGCATTATGATCAAACCCCTTAACAAATCATTTAAAATGTTTAAAATACGTTTAAGTCATTAAGTATTATAATAGGTTAACCATTGTATTTCGAACCTCATTTTATATTTTGCATTAAGTACTAAAGTTTACTTACACTTGACAAAATACATTTTATTTTGACAAGCACTTAAAATAGACATTTTCTTGAACTAGTTACATTTAGACATTTGTCTAAACTAGTTACAATTCATTTTACAAGTTAACTTTCCTATATACTTAAGTCAAAAAGGAAATGGTTTATTACATCATGCCTTGGATCATCCTAATCTAGGAAAATCTAAGATGATATCTTACTTGGACTTTGGAAAGATCATAGAAAATATGTTGGAAAGATTTGGTTAAGATTATGGAAAGATCTTAGGTAGATTTTAGAAAGATTTTGTAGATTCTCTGTCAGGGAACACGGAACCAAAAATTATAAAGGGCGGAACCCTTTTTTTGGTTCCAT
The DNA here is from genome assembly GCA_021014915.2 of Artemisia tridentata subsp. tridentata. Taxonomy (NCBI): domain Eukaryota; kingdom Viridiplantae; phylum Streptophyta; class Magnoliopsida; order Asterales; family Asteraceae; genus Artemisia; species Artemisia tridentata. The sequence goes on from CP139506.1 coordinate 127,387,713, forward strand.
GTGATCCGTGGGTTGCTGAGCCAAAATGGCTATAAATAGCAACCCATTGTTCACTCATTTCTTTACCACTTCAAAACACATTTTCTCTAACATCTTGCGTACATTTAGATTAGTCATTAACCATGTAGTAACATACATTAAACACCATCATTATCATGATCATAATGCTTATAACTTTCATTATGTTGTAAGCATACTCCCGAAATGATCTTGTGAAGCAAGCTCAGAGATCTTGAAGTCATCATCCACCACAAGCATACTTATATGAAGATCTATCACAACAAGCTTAGGGAACTTGTGATCTTCATCCATTGGAGGCTTCCTATCAATGGAAGTTCATTTAGATTAGTCATACATATCCATTAGACATTTGTGTCATGGATCATCATTGTAAACATCACTGTGTCATCACAATATATTCACCAAACTATATTAGATGGTTTATGTGTTTGTGCCATAAAACACAAGGTTTTTATGTTGGGCTATAAAACATAACGGGAGTGGTTGTAACCTTGTAAAAGAACTCGACATCTAGCTTAGTGTCAGAAATATTGTATAGGCGACGTTAGGTTGGTTCTACCTCGAACTAGAACCCGGTATTTAGCTTTGTACCGGAAAAAGTGCAAGCAACGTTTGTAAGGTTTTCTCCGCCGAAAAGGGAGCTTGTTGATCTTGTGAAGTAACTCTCGAGTTGGGTACTCGGGGAGTGGAGTAGGGCGGGGAGGAGATCCATGACCGAACCACTATAAATCCTCGTGTCCGGTTTGCACTTTCTTTTACTTACTGCTTTACTTTTTTGCTTGCATTATATTATTGCTTGTGGTGTGACTTGATGGTTATACTTGTGTGGTAACTTGTTTTAGTATATGCTAGTCATTGACTACGATTGACATTTTTCATATTACAACAAGCTTAATCGGATATTTGATACAACAAGTTTTAAGAGTTTAAAACGGTAACGTATTCACCACCCCCCCCCCCTCTACATTTTCACACACCTTATATGGACCCCAGACATCAAGATGAATAAGTTGTCCAAAAACAACAGATTTATTATCACTCAAAGGAAAAGAGTCCCTTGTTTGTTTTGCCTTATGAAAAACCTCACAAGGACCTTCATGATCAACATTAGTAAGATTCAAAGACTGTTTTAATAGTTTCAAAACTTGGTTAGCAGGATGTCCCAACCTATTATGCCAAACTTCTTTGGATACATGACAAACAAAAAACTCACACTGATTAACCATAGCAGACTTATCACACTCTCTATCAAATAGATACAGTCCACCAAACTCACTACCAGTCCCCAGAACACTCTGCTTTCTCAAATCCTGAATATAGCATTTAGTCTCATCAAAACCCACAGTTAACTTGCTATCCTTAATCATTTTATGAACAGACAACAAACTAACACAGTATTCAGGAACAACCAAAACATCAAACAAAACCACATTCTTGTTAAGTCTAAGATTACCAACATGAGTAATCTTGGCTAAAGTACCATTAGGGTGTCCAACAGTTAATTTTAAGTCAGAAATATCAATTAAGCCCAACATTTTATCTGTATTATTGGTCATATGCTGATTAGCCCCTGAATCAATGATCCAGCCTAAATGATATGAAACACCCTTAACATTGATATTAGCTCAAAAAAACTTATAAAAGTGTTGGTTAAAAAAGACATTGCAATTGAAAAAAGAACAAGAACCACTACCTGCCATACTTGCATGAGCAGCAGAACAAGTTTTATCATTCAAAAGATTCATCAACTTCAAAACCTGTTCATTAGTAAAAGAAATAGCACCAGTATTTTTGACATCACCATTGACACTAGGCATACCCTTAACCTTAACATTGTTACTTTTATTATTATTAAAACCAGTTGCAGGCTTAAGATTAGGAAGTTCAATACGAAACAAAAAAAAACCAAAGAACAAACCGCTCCATCTTGGCCATTGATGTTTCTTTCATCCTACGATCTATATTAAACATTGCATATTTAACACAAGGACAGTTTTGTAATTTTATTGTTCTCTTATTACTCACTTTCTTCACTCATCTCTCCTCTCATTCATAACCACACACACTCTCTCTAAAAAATCTATCCTCCTAAAAAACCTGTTCTAAATAAGCTACAGCTTTTCCGGCGAAGATGTTTCTCATTCCGGCGCCGTCATTTTCGGGTGAGATCCATGGTTGATTCATGGTGGCCGAATTTGTGGTTGATTTGATGGGTTTAGATTCGTGGTGGCCGGATCGTGGTGGCCGGATCGCGATTGACTTACACGCGTATTGCTTGCCCATGGTTTTATGTAATTCCTTGTAGATTAAAAAAACTGTTGTTCGGTTTAGAAAATGGCCATTTCCCCATTATGACAAGCTTTGCATCATCTATGGTAAAGAAAGAGTTAGGGGCCTTCAACCAGATGGTATTGGAGGTGAAGACCAACGCAAATACTGGGTTTGGTCTTTCTTGAAAGATGGGTTTTTTGCTGGGATGACAACAAGCGGACGAAGTGAGAGTATTCATTCCTTTTTTGATGGATTTGTTAATTCTAACATCATTTTGAACGAATTCGTAGTTCAATATGATAAAGATTCGAATTGTGCAAGTTTCAGCATCAGCTTCGAATTGTGCAATGTGTATCAGCTAGTCAAGAAGAAAATATTTTCAAGGAAGTGCGGAACAATTACTGTATCTGTTAGTTTGTGGTGCATTTTCAGTTCAACATCAGTCTTTGTGGTATTCTGTGATGGTCCCACTTGGTCTTTTGGCTCTTGGTGGGTTATTTGCAGCAAAACACATTGGCATTCTATGCACCACAATGTGGCATGTGACATATAAAGCAAATCTATGGAATAACATGCCATTTAACAAAGATAGTACATACTAGTAATAAAGAAGTCCTTTTATTAAATGGGTTGAAACTTGTACTATACCTGTGCATATCAGAGGTCCACAAATTGAGGTTGTCATGTAGAAGTTGCATGATCAAGGTGCTATCTTTGTAGGACTCCTCGCATGATAAATGGATTGAATCCCATAGGATTGACTAATGAATCCCATGGGATTGACTAATGAATCACATGGGATTCACATGTGATTCATGCTGAATCCCATGTGATTCATTATGAATACCATGTGATTAATTAGTCAAACACATGGGATTCATATCCCATGGGATTGACTAATGAATCACATGTGAATCACATGTGATTCATGCTATGGATTCATTATGAATCCCATGTGATTCATTAGTCAATCCCATGGGATTCATAATGAATCCCATGAGATTGACTAATGAATCGCATGGGATTCACATGTGATTCATGTTGAATCCCATGTGATGCATGCTGAATCGCATGTGATTGATTATGAATCCCATGGGATTGATTATGAATCACATATGTTCGTAGCACAATTACATAGATTCTAAAATTAACAAAATAAACATCATAATAAACATCATATTTTCGTTGATTACAAATACCCTAATACTTGTTCATAACTTATTTGTGAGGTCAAATGGAATTTCATAAAGAAAAATTTGAAGACACATAATATGTGTCGACATAGAAAACCGTATCGGGCAAAATGTCTACAAGTACTTACCACCGACCCATCTTCTATAGTACACAGTACCTTTTTAAAACACAAGAATTAAAGAATTAAAATTCATCCTAAACCCCATGGGATTCATAATATGGATTCATAATGAATCCCATGGGATTCATAATAAATTACATGGGATTTTCATAATGAATCACATGGGATTCATGCTTAATAACATGTGACTATTTGATCCTAAACCGTATGTGATTCATAATGAATCACATGGGATTCATAATGAATCAAATGGGATTCATGCTGAATCACATGAAATTTATGTTTAATAACATGTGACTATAAGTGATTAATTAGTCAATCCCATGGGATTCAAGATGAATCACATGGGATTCACAATGAAACCCTTTGAGATTCATACTGAATCCCATGTGATTTCATACGGAATCCTTTGTGATTTATCGACAAGATAAATCATACAGAATCCCATGTGATTTCATACAGAATCCCTTGAGATTCATACAGAATCTCATGTGATTTTGTAATTACAGTTTATATAAAGCAAAATGAAAATCCCATGGGATTTATACAGAATCTCATGTGATTCTCTCTGATCCCTTGTGATTCATATAGAATCCCATGGGATTCATACAGAATCCCATGAGATTCTTTGATGAATCACCTATAATTTATAAAGATTACCCATGTGATTCATACAGAATCCCATGGGATTCTATATGAATCCCAAGGGATCAGAGAGAATCACATGGTATTCTGTATAACAACATACAACTTTTTAATAAAGAGATTCAAATAGCTCATTTCAAAAATCATATAAAAAACATCTAACCTGAAAAAGCTGTGACATAAAAGTATAAAACTCAAAAACAGTGATTTACTCATTTTTACAAATCACTTGTGATTTTTTAAAAATAACAAATCACAAGTGATTTTTTTACAAATCCCGTGGGATTTTTCTGGACGGAAATTTTGAAAAAAAGTTCTTCGAAAGTATATAAAAGTGCATATCTATAGAAAGATGATTTAATTCTCGTCGCGATGGTGTATTTTTCGTAGCTTGAAGATTTACCGTTTGCAAGATATGTTGTTTTTTTTTAAAAGGTGGAAAGTGGGTTTTTATATTAAATGAGCTAAAATGCCAATTTTGCCCTCCCTTTGTTTTTTTTTGGTTTGATCTATACCGTTGGATGAAATCAAAATGGAAGGCTAGGATGTGCTTATTTGTTCTTCATATTTTTTTTGTTTGTCATGGATCTCACCTCTTTTCTTAAAACTAGGAGGGTAAACAATTAATTCAAAACATCTTTCAATAGTGTGTCCTTTTAAACCTAAATTCTTACAAAGCAAACTATCATAATTGCCTCTATTGTTACCATTGTTGTTCAAATTGTTACTAGACCTATTATTATTAAAATTGTTTCTATTATTCCCATTAGGTCTAGACACAAATGCAGATATATGAGGCTTCTCAGTTTTCACAGAAGTGGTAGGAATCCCTCTGTGGGATTCTTCCCCAGAAATAATAACAAAAGCATCTTTGACCTCAGGAAAGGTTTCCCTGGTCAAAATAGTACTTCTAATAGGCTGATAAATGTCATCAAGACCCATTAAGAATTGCATCAATTTTAACAACTTACCATGATCAACTAATTCAGTTCTGGCTTCACAAACACAGTCAGGCAGTTTAGTAAGAATATCAAATTCTCTCCATAGAGAATTCAACTTATGAAAATATTCAGACACAGGTAAACCACCTTGTTTAAAGGTATTAATCTTTTGTAACAAGTTAAACACCACAGAAACATCAATCCTATCATAAGTGTCCTTTAAATCTTTCCAAAAAACAGATGCATTATCAGAATAAACATGACCAAGATACACATCCTGAGATAAATAAGACCCAGTTTAACACAACTGCATTACACCTATCCCACTGAGCCTCTAACAAAGGACTAGCAGCATAAGCAGTTCTAAGATAACTACCATCAAGAAACCCCATCTTATTCTCAATTTGCATAGCCAATTTCATAGCACTAGACCAAACCCTATAATTTTCAACACCAGACAATTTAACAGTCACAATAGATGCACAATTAGAGTCATTAGGATGAAGATGCAGAGGATTACTCTGATCCAAACTACTAATCATAATAGCCATAATGAACAGTTAAGAAAACAAACATATAACAAATAGAATAATTAAGAACCAAACTGCTAAGCAAAACAAGAAATAGATAAACAATCAAGAACCAACCAATTAAACTACCAAATAATAGAAATACCAAACCACCAACAAACCAACAACTCAACTTCCAAGACTGCCCAATACCTAAACTCTCGCGACCTAGACACAAAAACAACTGAAAAATAAAACTCACACCCAAGAACAACTAAAAATCTAGCAGAGCAGAATGGGATAGACCAGAGCAGGTTTCCGTACCAATCAATGTTGGCAGGTCAAGGTGTTAATCTGCCCGTTTGTACCCACTCATACTGAGATGGTGGTCTCTTAAGGGAGAAAGAATACTTACAGTGAACTAAACCGGATGCAGCGAAGAAACCACAACAGCTACTTTAGATTTACTTAGTCTAGAGTAACTGAACCAAGATTCAGCCAAAGATCACAGATCCACAATGTTAATACAAATATCATCAAAAAAAATGTTATTTATATTTTATGATCTTTGCTATATTTTGTTAATGACAATTATAAACTTTATTTTTAGCAAAACATAAACATAGTTAAGTCTTTTACATATATAATCACAAGTTTTTCATAAACACAAAACATCACCTACCTAGTATATACATTTTACATGTTCACTTTCATATACATTTTAACTAAAAATGGAAATGTATTATGACATCATGGCATGCATCACTTTGAAATCCTTAGAAGATTTTGAAAATCATTGGAAGATGTCATGAATATCTTGTTTAGATCTTCACTCAATGAATCCTTGGAAAGATATGGAAATATCTTGGTTAGATTTGATTTCGATTTGGGGAGATCTTCTGTCAGGTTCCCACGGAACCAAACAGGTACATGGACGGATCCCTTTATTTGGATCCGTCCCATCCGTGGTTTGCTGAGGCAGTTGGCCTATAAATGGCAAGCCACACATTGATGTTTTCTCATCACTCATAAGCATAAACAATATCATACATTATTTCATTCATATCTAACTCATTCATATTTCATATTTCATTTTAAGTCAACTTCTTTGTAGCAAGAAGATCAAAGCATCACAAGCTTTAGCAAAGCGTTGCAAGACTTGTTAGTTAGTCACTGTGTGAACTGTTGTTGTTCACACATCATTGTTTGTACCAAACATTCATAAAACCTCTGTAGTGATCGGTTAGTATTTTAGTCCTCAAAATACATAGTGTGACGGGAGTGGTTGTACCCTTGTAAAAGAACTCGACATCTAGCTTTGTGTCGGAAAAATTGTGTAAGCGACGTGTAAAGGTTTTCTCCATCGGTTAAAGGAGCTTTTTGATTAGTGAAAAAAAACTCTCGAGTTAGAGACTCGGGGAGTGGAGTAGGGCAAGGAAAAGAATCCTTGTAGACCGAACCATTATAAACAATCGTGTTGTGGTTTGATCGTTTCTTTCTTTACTTGCATATTATTTATTGTTTGTTATTTGCATTAGTTGAATTCACACTAAGTATTCAAAGCAAATAAATTCTAAAAACGGTAAAACTATTCAACCCCCCTTCTAGTTTTCCACAATTGGCATCAAGAGCTACGTTACTCAAGATTTTTAAAATATATTGTATTTTAAAACTTGTAATGATCCATTGATTTTGAAAACTTCAAAGAAGGTCAATCTATGAAAAGATCACCACTATTTGAACCAAATGGTTTTATATATTGGAAAAACCGCTTTGAAACTTATGTGAAATCAAAAGACATAGATCTATGGTATATTATTATAGAAGGTGACCATAAAGCTATAATAAAAGATATCACAAGTGGTCGGGATGAGGATACTTCACTTGCTCGTCATAGTGATGAGCAAAAGAAGTTGATTGCTAAAAATAATGAGGCAAAAATGATGCTTTACAATGCTTTACCTAGAAAGGAGTATGAAAGAGTCTTTATGTGCAAAACCACAAAAGAAATTTGGCAATCTTTAATAATCACTCATCAAGGAAACTCACAAGTCAAGGATAACAAAATTGATCTTCTTGTTCAACAATATGAACAATTTGTTATCCCTGAAGATGAGATCATTGATAGTGCATTTGCTAGGTTTAATACTATCATTACTTCTCTTAAAGCACTTGATGAATCTTTTTGTAGTAAGAACTTTGTCAGGAAATTCCTTAGAGCACTTCATCCGAAGTGGAGAGCAAAAGTGACGGCCATTGAAGAATCTAAAGATCTTTCAAGCATGTCACTTGACGAGCTAATTGGAAATCTCAAAGTTCATGAAATGGTAATGGAAAAAGATTTGGAAATAGTTAAGGGTAAAAAGGAAAAAGTCAAATCCATTGCCTTGAAAGCTAGAGTAGACTCAAGTGATGATGAAGAATCTAGTTCGGGTAGTGAAGATGAAGAATATGCCATGGCCGTAAGAGATTTCAAGAGGTTTTTTAGAAGACGAGAAAAGTTCGTAAGACAACCTCGAGAAGACAAGAAATCCTTTCGGAAGGATCGTGATGACAAGAAAGGAAAAGGGGAAAGAAAATGTTTTAGATGCGGAGATACAAGTCATCTAATAGGAGATTGTCCCAAGCCACCCAAGAACAAGAATCAAAGAGCTTTTGTAAGTGGTGCTTGGAGTGAGAGTGAAGATGATGACGAAGAGCCTAAGAATGACGAAATTGCTCTCATGACTCAAGACTCAAACGAGGTACACTTTGACTCATCTTATTCTTCTATTGATGACGACACCTTGCAAAAGGAATATAACAAACTATGTGAACTTAGATTAAAAATCATAAACAAAAACAAGTTTTTGAAAACCAAAAAAGAATTTTTAGAAAATGAAGTTTATGAGTTAAAAGAAAAAGCTAAACGATTAGAAAAGAGTAAATATATTGACGAGGTATGTATATCATGTCAAGAGCTTAGACTTGAATTAGAGAAACTTAAAATCATACAGGACGCAATTATCAAGCAAAACTCTAAATTCAAAAGATTTGATAAAAATATTAGTTGTGTGGATGAAATGATGAAAATCCAAAAATTACCACATGATAAAACTGGACTAGGTTTTATGAAATTAGGAGACTTAAGTAGTCTAAAGAAACAAGCCAAAAAAGTACAAGAAACTGTTCCAACAGTTTCAGAAACGCACGGATCAGACGGAACCAAATCCTTAGTTCCGCCTGTGGTAGAGAAAGGATCCGTGAGTACTGCAGCAGAACAGAAAGCTTGCATATCGGCTCGTACATAATTCGTTAAAGTCACAAAGAAACCTTGTACTAGTTCAACTGTAGATAAACAAAAACCAGCTGTTACTATAGGAGTAGGACTTGCTAAGAATGAGTTTAGAGATAAAACTACTCAACAAAGGCCTAAGACGACTATTCCCAAACACCCCTTTCCAAAAAGCAACTACAACACGCAACCATATTATCAAAATGGTTGGAACCAAAACTTTCCTAGGCATTATCAAACTCCTAACTACATGCCATGGAACTCATATCCACCATTCCCATACATGAATCAAGTTAATGGGATGTTTAACCAAAATGGACCCATGAGATATTGGGGACCAAATGCTTGAGTTTTTCTATAACTTAGGTATGCTTGAAAGTCGGTTTGGAACCAGACAAGTGGATAAAAGATAGTGGTTGTTCAAGGCATATAACGGGAAATAAGAGCATCTTCTCAACCAATCAAGAATATGACAGAGGTAATGTTACTTTTGGTAGCAAGTTAAAAAGCAAAATCGTCAGAAAAGTTACTATCTCTCATGAATCTCTCTCTATTGATGATGTTGCTCATGTTGATAACCTAGGATTTAACTTGATTAGCATTAGCCAACTATGCCGTAAAAAGTATGATGTCCTCTTTAGTGAAAACGGAAGTAAAATACTAAAAGACGGTATAACCATAGCTAAAGGAGTTTTGAAAAATAACGTATATGTTATGAAAATAGATAAAACATCTAAAGATAAACTTTTTCTCACCTCTCTAGATGATACCTCAACTCTTTGGCATAGACGCTTAGGCCACGCCAATAAGAGACTTATCCAATCTCTATCATCTAAAGAACTCGTTAGGAACTTACCCAAGTTGAAATATGACCAACACTTTTGCGATGCTTGCTAAATTGGAAAACAAGTTCATAGTAGCCATAAGGCTACAAATATGGTGTCTACATCTAGGTTTCTAGAACTTTTGCATATGGATTTATTTGGTCCATCCGCTATACAAAGTTATGGAGGCAAGTTCTACACTTTGGTCATAGTAGATGATTATTCAAGATACAATTGGACAAAAATTTTGAAAAGTAAAAACGAAGCTTTTGATAAATTTGTAATTCTTAGTAAGAAAATTCAAAATCAACTAGGAAGTAGCATTGTGTCAATTAGAACGGATCATGATCGTGAATTTGATAATGAAACACAATTTGGAGCTTTTTGTGATGCTAATGGCATAACACATAATTTTTTAGCTCCTCGTACTCCTTAGTCAAACGGTGTCGTAGAACGTAATAATCGGACTCTCCAAGAAATGAGTAGAACAATGCTTAATGAACAAAACAACCACAAAAATTTTGGTGTAACGCCGTTGACACATCTACCTATATTTTAAATAGAGTTTTAATAAGACCATTTTTGAATAAAACTCCATATGAACTATATAGAGGCAAAAAGCCTACATTAGGCTACTTTAGAGATTTTGGAAGCAAGTGCTTTATTCTAAACACTAAGGATTATCTCACCAAATTTGACCCAAAGTCTTATGAAGGAGTATTCCTTGGATATTCTCAAAATTGCAAAGCTTATATTGTTCTAAACAAAGAAACCTTAAGAGTTGAGGAATCGTTAAACGTAACTTTTGATGAAAGTCCACCTCCCTCTAAGACATCACCTTTGGTAGATGATGACTTAGTTGAAAGTCAACTTGTTGAAGACCAAGAAAATCTAAATAATGACAAGGAAGATGAACTATTAAATAGAGAAATTGTAAATGTCAAAGAATTTAAAAGTCATCCATTAGATAGTGTCATAGGAAATAATAATGAAAAAACCTTAAGATCGAAAGTCCAAAATCAAAGTAACTTCTTTTGTTTTGTCTCAACCATTGAACCTAAAAATATAAACGAGGCTATAAAAGATGAATCTTGGGTCATTCCTATGCAAGAAGAGTTAAATCAATTTGTTAGAAATGATGTTTGGACATTAGTTCCTCAACCAAAAAGTCAAACTATAATTGGACAAAATGGGTCTTTCGAAATAAAATGGATGAACATGGTGTAGTGTCTAGAAACAAAGCTAGGCTAGTAGCACAAGGTTATAATAAAAAAAAGACATTGACTACGATGAAACTTTTGCTCCGGTTGCTAGGCTCGAGTCTATTAGAATTTTACTTGCATATGCATGGTGTAGCAACCCGTAGAATTCCCTAGTCATTAGTGAACGTTAATCTAGTATTAACCCATCATTACAGTTCACTTAACCATTTTTACGAGCAAAATTTAAAAATTTTGTTTATTACATTTCTATTCAAAAACGTTGATACGTGATACACGATACTTTGGAACGAGCTCACACACGCACCACGACAATCCAGTATACACTTTTAAACCAAACGGATCCATAACTCTTATTTCTAAACCCAACACTATTCAATCCCAACTAAACTCAAGCCCAACTTTTATTTTCTCTTTTATACAAATCGACCAACACACATTCACTTGGCCTGTTTTATTTCATAATTCGACACATAAACCACCCTTTTCTTTACATGGTTCAAACCTTTATACTCCCAAGATCCAGGAATAACAAACCTCGTTATTTATTTTGAACGTTTGCTATGTGCACGAGGCTCAAAGCTATTACAACTCGACACAAGTACAAACCTCATTCAAAATTAACAAATTCGACACAACTAAATTTCTACCTAAACCATTGAGCATTTCCTTGTCAAAGACAATCCCACAAGCCTTATACACATTCCCTAATCACTTTGGACACGTCTAGAGGTCATTTGGACCCAATACATATCGAATATACAATGTATATATATACCACTTGGTCCTAAGCCGAGTACCCTTACTCACACACCCTCATCCACTTGAACTTATACTCATTTCCTAGCTAGAATATATTACCCCTCCTTTTATCTTGTTCCCTTGGCTTTAAATACATTCCCAACTTGTTGATTTTAATACAATATGCTCGACATATATCCATAAATATACGTATAACCCTTTCATTTGTTCACTCATTCACTCATTCACACTTAAACATAGTTCACACATTCTTTCTCTCCTGACCAGCCTATTCGAAGAGAAACAAAGCAAGTTTTAGTCGTTTGGACCATTCTCCAAAATGTTTAAGTGATGAACTCGATTCTTTTGCCATTATTCTAGCGTGTAGCGTGCACAAATCCCTCATTCCTAGTTCATATTAACGAGTTCTCACCACCATTTAGGTGTGGTAAGCCATTCGATTTCATGTTCTATACTTACCTATGATTTTTCAATTTCATACATTCTTATTTATTTCATACGATTCATACAAGATTTCCATTATTTATTTCCCTTTCTCGTAATTCAATTATCGTATAATCATGACCTCTTATTTAATGGATGGCTAGAAAATCGGGTTCTATATTTATTCGACATTTGCTTCATCATATAAACACTTAACGAGACTTATTTTATCCTCAGTTTGAATATCGAACGTTTACATCTTATATATATATTTTGGACCCTTTGGTTACGTCACTTAGAAATCGTCCTATAAAATTTAATCTGATCGAATAACCTATCAATTAAATTATACGACTTGTTTGTCCATAAGCTCATCTAATAAGTTGTATAAATAAGCTCTTCTAATAAGCTCATACACTACCTTTTTAATCGCACAAGTAAAGTGTCTATCGAGCACAGTTTTGAAAATTTATAATTATTGAGTGGGCTTTTTAGCCCACTAAGCCATAAATAAGCAAACCGAATAAGCAGTCCCTATAATCAGTTTGGAAACATTTTTAGGACCATAAAATAAGCCCAAAGTCAAGCCCAAACTCTCTTGAAACCCCTCGGATCAAAATCTCTTATTGGGCCTTGTATTTGAAATGTTAAAAGCCTAATAAGTTGTAAATAAGCTCTTTTATTGAATAAGCAGTTTTTATGAACTTGAATAATCTATTTGAAGCATATAAAACTCCCGGAAATTTTATTATATAAGTTTTCTAAATTTTGGACTTAAAATGCAAAATATTTTACTATTTTGGTTAAAATTGTAACTTTCGGATAAATATGTGCTAAACTGTCATTTTTATAAATTATGGGTAGAAATGGTTAAAACAGTAAATAAAAACCATAAAATGTCACATTTGAACATTTTGGACTAAATATGTAAATGTTTTACTACTGTTTTATGCAATTTCATTCTTAAAATCCATTTTACAATTTGTACGATTTATATAACAAACGTTACGTTTATATTTACGTAACGTGAATTTAACGAATAAACATAACTTATCATCCACCAACTTTTGAAGAGACGATAATTACGGATTCAATAAACATTAAAACATGATAATATTATATATAATATTATTTTTGAACTTTAAGCATTTTAAGCATGTCATTCATTCTCATCACAATCCAATTCGTTATCCGATATTCTTTCACAATCATTATTGACATAAGTCAAGCTTAAACCATCAAAATCTCAAACTTCCCTATTAATTCAGGTCGTGTGTTGGATCCGTTCCCGTGTTACATCTTACATAACATTACCTTGACTTTTACAGCTAAGGTGAGTCATAGCCCCACTCTTACTGTTTATATTCATTTTAAACTATTTGGGGGAGATACATGCTTATAAACACTTTACTCGTTTATCAAATACATGATTTGCATTGTGATGCAAGTACTCAAACATTTATACTTTTATGATACGATACGCTTTTATACTTGTCTTTGGGAAGTGGCTTCCGGCAGTCTTTGGGTAGTGGCTCCCAGTAGTTCTTTGGGAAGTGGCTCCCAGTAATCTTTGGGAAGAGGCTCCCAGTATGTCTGCATAAGGCTCTTTCGTGTAATTTTATTTGAGTAATTGTATATACGTCTTCCCTAATTATACTTTAGCAGTGGGTTGTAAACACACAGGTTGCAAGTCTTGTATGGGCGGGGCTTGGGACTGAGTGGATTTACAATGCCTTTGCTGTGAAATCTTTATTCAAATGCTTTACAACTAAACTCTATGAACTCACCAACCTTTGGTTGACACTTTTTAGCATGTTTATCTTAGGTTAACAAGGCGATAGTGGATGCATGGTTCTTAGAGTCATTTGCATACTTGGAGACTTATACCTTTATCATTTACCATTCGATACATTTTGAAAATATCTATGTAACCTTATACTTTGGATCTCATGTTTTAACTCTGATTTAAATAATTCGAATGGTAACATTTCAAAACGTCTCATTTAGAGGTCGTTTTCTATACCTTGTTTTATATTATGAAGTAATACCCCCTTGACACTATCGTTCCGCTGAGGTAAATTGGGGGTGTTTGAGATTGGTATCAGAGCCTTGGTTATAGAGAACTAGGTTGCATTTAGTGCCTAGACTATAACTACTATATACGTTGAGACTCTCATCCCAATCGCCTTGCATACGTAGAACTTCTCCCATTTATATCCACGCTGTTGGATGTTATAGTATTTGTACTGATAGGGGAATCTCATAATTTAGTCGAGTCATCAAAAGTGTGGAGCTCAGTGATAACTGGCTATTTAACTTGATCTTATGACAGTTCTTGTTTGATGAGACATGGGATTAAGTTAAATAAAGGTTATCACTTAGCTGTAGAAATTTAATGATTTTTCTCGAGGATGGGATCTCTCTTGAGGATACTTTTGAGGGATAATCACCCTACTCCTTCACCATTTAAGTAACGTTGATCGTTGAGATATGTGTGCTTGGTGTTATCTACACGTGTGAAAGGTGGCAATTATAATTATGGTGGCCAACATAATTATAAATGTATCACGACTCACGTAGACATATGTAACCATGCTTACGTTAATCGGCATTGGCACCCTTTAGGAAAACAGCTAGTGATATGGTTTTGTGAGAACGTTAAGTATGGATTGGATAGTCAACAGTTTTTCCTCATCTCTGACGTTCACTAAATGTCCTTCCATGTAGGGACAATGGCATCAAGGAGATCAGCCCGCAACGCTAACCGAGGAGGTGCGACACTAAGAGGTGGCAGGACTAGTGAACGTGGAGGTAGAGGAGGTGGTCGTGGCATCAGTAACAACGATAACAACGACGGTGGAAATCCTGATTTTGCCGCCATCATCGCTCAACAGCTTCAAAACTTGCTTCCTACTATTATCACCCAGGTTGGCAATCATATCAACAACTCGAAAAACCACGAATATAGAAACGACGACACCAATGATGTAGGTGGGAATGTTAATAATAACCACACAACTGGATGTACGTATAAGGAATTTACGGTATGCAAGCCAATGGAGTTTGACGGTAAAGGAGGTGCGTTGGAGTATACCCGATGGATTGAAAAGATAGAGTCAGTAATCGACATTAGTTGTTGTGGAACACATCAGAAGGTGAAGTATTCTGCATGCTCGCTATCTGGAAAAGCATTAACATGGTGGAACACGCAGATTCAAGCTAGAGGCAGAGAAGCAGTTGTAGGTATGACATGGGACGACTTCAAGACACTACTAAAAGAGGAATATTGTCCAGACAATGAAATGCAAAAGCTAGAAGGTGAGCTCTGGCATCACACTATGATAGGGGCTGGTCATGCAGCCTACACAGATCGATTTCATGAGTTAGCCAAACTAGTTCCTCATCTTGTTACCCCTGAATCAAAGAGGATCGAGAGGTACATCTACAGTCTTGTCTCCGAAATTCATGGAACTGTGAAAGCAACTGAGCCGGCTACAATTCAGAGTGCAATATTAAGAGCAGGGACTTTAACAGATGAGATGATTAGAAATGGAGTTTTGAGGAAGGGTGATAAAAGGAAGGGGGCGAATGAGCCAGACAAGCAGATGGTCCCCATGATTGAAAACAAAAAGACAAGAACCTTTATGGCCACCGGTTATGGTCAAAAAGGATATGGAGGTCCACATCCTAAGTGTGCTAAATGTACTTATCAACACCCAGGGTCTATGCCCTGCCGTGAGTGTACAAACTGCAATCAATTGGGTCATTTTGCGAATCAGTGTAAAGCAGCAGGGAATGCAGGCAACATAAGGAATAATCAAAGGGCATGCTATGAATGTAACAGCCCGGATCACCTCAAGAATGCGTGTCCTAGGTTGAATAGAGCACCTAGACAAAGACAGGGAAATCTAGCTTTAGCAATTGAAGGAAATAACCCAAACCCTGGAGTCCAACTCAGTCCACCTCGTGCTCGAGCTTTCTATTTGGGTCATTTAGAGGCAGCTAACAAATAATGGGTACATTTTTCCTAGACACTTAGTATTATACCACATTGTCCAAATTCAACAGACAACACAAACTGAATCTCGGGACAAGATACAAGATAAGCGTTAGGTACTATAGCAAGCCGTAGAATTCCCTAGTCATTAGTGAACGTTAATCTAGTATTAACCCATCATTATAGTTCACTTAACCATTTTTACGAGCAAAATTTGAAAATTTTGTTTATTACATTTCTATTCAAAAACGTTGATACGTGATACACAATACTTTGGAACGAGCTCACACACGCACCACGACAGTCCAGTACACACTTTTAAACCAAATGGATCCATAACTCTTATTTCTAAACCCAACACTATTCAAGCCCAACTAAACTCAAGCCCAACTTTTATTTTCTCTTTTATAAAAATCGACCAACACACATTCACTAGGCCTGTTTTATTTCAAAATTCGACACACAAACCACCCTTTTCTTTACATGGTTCGAATCTTTATACTCCCAAGATCCAGGAATGACAAAACTCGTTATTTATTTTGAACATTTACTATGTGCACAAGGCTCAAAGCTATTACAACTTGACACAAGTACAAACCTCATTCAAAATTAACCAACTCGACACATCTAAATTTCTACCTAAACCATTGAGCATTTCCTAGTCAAAGACAATCCCACAAGCCTTATACACATTCCCTAATCACTTTGGACACGTCTAGAGGTCATTTAGACCAATACATATTGAATATACAATGTATATATACCACTTGGTTCTAAGCCGAGTACCCTTACTCACACACCCTCATCCACTTGAACTTATACTCATTTCCTAGCTAGAATATATTCCCCCTCCTCTTATCTTGTTCCCGTGGCATTAAATACATTCCCAACTTGTTGATTTTAATACAATATGCTCGACATATATCCATACATATACGTATAACCCTTTCACTTGTTCACTCATTCACACTTAAACATAGTTCACACATTCTTTCTCTCCTGACCAGCCTATTCAAAGAGAAACAAAGCAAGTTTTAGTCGTTTGGACCATTCTCCAAAACGTTTAAGCGATGAACTCGATTCTTTTGCCATTATTCTAGCGTGTAGCGTGCACATATCCCTCATTCCTAGTTCATATTAACGAGTTCTCACCACCATTTAGGTGTGATAAGCCATTCGAGTTCATGTTCTATACTTACCTATGATTTTTCAATTTCATACATTCTTATTTATTTCATACGATTCATACAAGCTTTCCATTATTTATTTCCCTTTCTCGTAATTCAATTATCGTATAATCATGACCTCCTATTTAACGGATGGCTAGAAAATCAAATTCTATATTTGTTCGACATTTGTTTCATCATATAAACACTTAAAGAGACTCATTTTTTCCTCAGTTTGAATACCGAACGTTTACATCTTATATATATATTTTGGACCCTTTTGTTACGTCACTTAGAAATTATCCTATAAAAATTAATCTGATCGAATAACCTATCAATTAAATTACGCGACTTGTTTGTCCATAAGCTCATCTAATAAGTTGTATAAATAAGCTCTTCTAATAAGCTCATATACCACCTTTTTAATCGCACAAGAAAGTGTCTATCGAGCAAATTTTGAAAATTTATAATTATCGAGTGGGCTTTTTAGCCCACTAAGCCATAAATAAGCAAACTGAATAAGCAGTCCCTATAAGCAGTTTGGAAACATTTTAAGGACCATAAAATAAGCCCAAAGTCAGGCCCAAACTCTCTAGAAACCCCTCGGGTCAAATTCTCTTATTGGGCCTTATATTTGAAATGTTAAATCTTTTATTGAATAAGCAGTTTTTATGAACTTGAATAAGCTATTTGAAGCATATAAAACTCTCAGAAATTTTATTATATAAGTTTGTAAATTTTGGACTTAAAATGAAAAATATTTTACTATTTGGGTTAAAATTGTAACTTTCGGATAAATATGTGCTAAACTGTCATTTTTATTAATTATGGGTAGAAAAGGTTAAAACAGTAAATAGAAACCATAAAATGTCACATTTGAACATTTTGGACTAAATATGTAAATGTTTTCTAACCAAGGACTAACGGTGCAAATGTTTCACCACTAGGGTTAAAAGTGTAAACTTCCTTTAACTACAAGGACCATACAGTTACTTGATTTTACATATAATCTTACTAATGTTTTATGCAATTTCATTCTTAAAATCCATTTTACAATTCGTACAATTTATATAACAAACGTTACGTTTATATTTACGTAACGTGAATTTAACGAATAAACATAACTTATCATCCACCAACTTTTGAAGAGACAATAATTACGGATTCAATAAACATAAAAACATGATAATATTATATACAATATTATTTTTGAACTTTAAGCATTTTAAGTATGTCATTCATTCTCATCACAATCCAATTCGTTATCCGATATTCTTTCACAATCATTATTCACATAAGTCAAGCTTAAACCATCGAAATCTCAAACTTCCCTATTAATTCAGGTCGTGTGTTGGAGCCGTTCCCGTGTTACATCTTACATAACATTACCTTGACTTTTACAGCTAAGGTGAGTCACAGCCCCACTCTTACTCTTTTATATTCATTTTAAACTATTTGGGGGAGATACATGCTTAGAAACATTTTACTCGTTTATCAAATACATGATTTGCATTGTGATGCAAGTACTCAAACATTTATACTTTTATGATACGATACGCTTTTATACTTGTCTTTGGGAAGTAGCTCCCAGTAGTCTTTGGGAAGTGGCTCCCAGTAGTTCTTTGGGAAGTGGCTCCCAGTAATATTTGGGAAGAGACTCCCAGTATGTGCTGTTTAGTAGCTAGTATTAATCTTTGGTAAGAGGCTCCCAGTATGTGTGCATAAGGCTCTTTCATGTGATTTTATTTGAGTAATCGTATACACGTCTGCCCTACTTATACTTTAGCAATGGGTTGTAAACACACAGGTTGCAAGTCTTGTATGGGCAGGGCTTGGGACTGAGTGGATTTACAATGTCTTTGCTGTGAAATCTTTATTCAAATGCTTTACAACTAAACTCTAAAAACTCACCAACCTTTGGTTGATACTTTTTAGCATGTTTATCTCAGGTTAATAAGGCGATAGTGGATGCATGGATCTTAAAGTCATTTGCATACTTGGAGACTTATACCTTTATCATTTACCATTCGATACATCTTGAAAACATCTATGTAACCTTATACTTTGGATCTCTTGTTTTAACTCTGATTTAAATAATTCGAATGGTAACATTTCAAAACGTCTCATTTAGATTTCGTTTTCTATACCTTGTTCTATATTATGAAGTAATACCTCCTTGACACTATTATTTCGCTGTGGTAATTTGGGGGTGTTACACATGTGTACATGATTTCAAACTTTTTCAAATGGATGTCAAAAGTGCATTTTTAAATGGCTTTATAAATGAAGAAGTGTATGTCACTCAACCTCCGGGTTTCACCGATTTTGAAAAACCAAATCATGTTTACAAACTTAAAAAGGATTTATACGGAGTTAAGCAAGCACCAAATGCTTGGTATGATCGACTTAAAACATTCTTAGTTGACCATAAGTACACCATGGGTTTAGTAGATTACACTCTCTTCACCAAGAAAAAGGATTCACATATTATCATATTACAAATATATGTGGATGACAGCATATTCGGATCAACTGATCAAGATTTATGTGATGATTTCTCAAAAATCATGCATGACGAGTTTGAGATTAGTATGATGGGAGAACTAAACTTTTTCTTAGGTCTTCAAATAAAACAATTAGAAGATGAGATATTCTTTAACCAATCTAAATACATAAAAGATATGCTTAAGAAATTTGGTCTTGAAGACTCTAAACCTATGAAAACACCTATGTCCTCGAAACTAAACTCACCAAGGATGAAGAAGGTGAATCCGTAGATAACACTAAATATAGAGGAATGATTGGTAGTCTACTCTATCTCACGGCTAATAGACCCGACATTATGTTTAGTGTTTGTCTATGTGCTCGCTTTCAAGAAAATCCTAAAACATCCCATCTTGAAGCCGTAAAACGAATATTTAGATACATTAAAGGTACTACACACTTAGGATTATGGTATCCCAAAGGAACGGGTGTTGAAACCATAGTGTATGCCGACTCGGACCATGCCGGTGACTATGTCGATGAAAAAGTATAAGTGGTATTTCTACTTTTGTTGGGCATTGTCTTACCTCATGGTTTTCAAAGAAACAAACGGCTCTAGCCATCTCAACAACCGAAGCCGAATACGTGTCAGCAGGAAAAGCATGTCAACAAGCTCTTTGGATAAAGCAAGATTTCGTCGACTACGGAATTCAACTTAACGAAATCCCTATTCTTTGCGACAGCAAAGGAGCTATCGATCTTAGTAAAAATCCAGTTCAACATGCTCGAACCAAACACATTGAAATCGGTCATCACTTTCTTCGCGACAATGTTCAAAAAGGAAACATCTCAATCGAGAAAGTATCCTTAGAAGACAACATTGCCAATATCCTAATAAAACCCCTTAAGCGAGAACCATTTAATCTTCTTAGATTTGGATTAGGACTAATGGAACCAAATTTGTAGTTAAAATCTTAGCTTAAACCTTAGCTTAATCAAACACAACAAAACTGACCAAAACCCAAAACTGGTCCCAAGGAACCCTTCGACAATAAGGGCGGAACCAAATATTTGGTTCCACCCCATCCGTGGGTTCCTAGGTTAGTTTTTGAATATATTAAACAAATACTCCTTTCTCATACCCAAAACATATAAATAACTCAAACTCGTCCCATAGCACATCACTCTCAAAAATTTAGGCATCTCCTTCAACCAATTTGTGCTCCAATCAACATTGTAAGTTTCCTAACTACATTTACACTCCTGATATGAGTCTAGGGCTTCTATTTCTTGCACAAAACCAAAACTTGGGGATTATGCATCTTTTTGATAAATCATGAAGTACATTTGTTAAATTTCATAACTAATCATGTTTCCCTTAGTTAGGAATTGCATCTTGTAAGACATTATCATAATTTACTAAAAGCCCCATGTCAAATTTTTGTAAAAAGCTTCTCACAATTAGGTCAAATAATTTTCCACATTGTTCATACAAATAAAAACGTTATGTTTAAAACATCATTTGCATAATGTCTCTTGAATGCTAAAGGAAGTACATAACTAATATGTATTTTCGGGTACATTCAATCGAAGCTACATTGAATTAGGAGCGTTTGGGTTATCTCTCATTTTGTTACAAAATTTTCTAAATGATACTATTTTTATGCATTAAAAGGAGTCGAGATAACCACACCTCCACATTGTCCTCATATAGGCACACACTAGAACTTTACATCTAAATTCTCATTAGGTTCAACTAAAGTATGTAATTTTTGTATCTAGGATCAATCATGCCTCCCGAACTTTTTATGACCACAAAGACACTCTAAACTACCTTCCCAAACATCACAAAACTAAGGGTCTTACTCCGGCTCAAGTCAAAATCTTTAAGGCTCTAGAAAAGTGCTACGTTCATGAGGGTAGAACCATTGACTCATCATTTCTAGAAGGAACAAATATTCGTCAAGAACTTGCAACCATTCGCTTCGATGGTCTCTTAGACATCAACGAACAAATTTTTCCTGGATTTATCTTAGAGTTTTATGCTAGTGTAGTTCTCACAAACAATGATTATGGTCTCATGTCAATCCAATTCAAAGTAAACCAAAATGACTTCAACATACCTCTCAATCAATTTGCGGAAGTCCTTGGAATTCCATGTGAAGGTACATGCCTTTACTCGGATAAATGGTCCCTATTAATCCTTGACTTTATTGTTGATCGTATGCCTCCATACGACACTCCTCTAGTTGCCAAAGAAATAATCCGAGAACATCTTTTTCTTCCAAGAACTTCAAACACAAGAACAACCCACACGGGTAATGAAGTCAACCGAGACCCATTTGGCATGGAACTCAATGAAATTAGGCCTTAATTCAAAAAATGGGAAGAAATCCTTAGGGCTAATGTCTTGTGTACCATACGCAATCGTGATCACATCAATGCTTGTCTTTGTTACATGCTTTATAGCTTGTCTACCCACCAACCTTTCAACTTAGCCTACTATGTTGCCAAAAGGATGGCGGACATACCCATGCTAGGAACCACCGCTCTTCCATACGGGATGCTTCTCACCCGTCTCTTTAGAGCCTTTGCACCCATTCCACCCAATGCTAGAGGGTTTTGTCCTGACTACTCCCTTTTTGATCACATATTTGTGCCATTAAATGATAAGAGAGTAGCAAAGACTCAAGGAAAATGTCCTCATCCACCTACTTCCTCATCATCGTCATCAATGAGCGAGGATGATGGACTTCCAAACTCTAGGTTTCCAAATCTTGACTACTTCCAACAACTCCCGGTCATTTAAAATCAATCAGAAGAATTCAATCAAACAAAAGGAATGTTCAAGTGCATTGGAAGATTCCTAACAAAGATTAACAAGAAATTGGATAGGCAATGAGAGGCTTTTTGAGCGTTTGGTACATTTGCTCCAAAACAATGATGTTTGATGTATTTGTCTTGTCTTAGGATAATAACTTAACTTTGAACAATTATGTGATCTAACCTTGTCTTGCAGGTAGATAACATCTTGATGTTATCATTTTTCCATTTTTTTTCACATTATTAGTGAAATTATTAATCCCTGCTTGATCTATACCCTTACATGAGTTAATACCTGTTTTATTGTTATTTTCTAATCTCAACTAATTAATTACACATGTTTTAGGAAAATTTACGGGATTTGAACGGGGTTCGGGGGTTCAAAAAGGCTCTTTGTTTGCTTTTTTGGACTGGCGGATTGGACGGAACCAAAAATTTGGTTCCGTCCGTCCAAAATTTTGGTTCCGCCAAAATTTGCCTGCCGGATCAGGCGGAACCAAATTCATGGTTCCGCTTGTGTTGTCGATTGGTTCCGCCAAACAACAGCTATAGTTTTTAAATTTTCATTTAATCCTGCACTCTAGATCATTCATTCTTGTTATTAGGATACTTTTACTACTATTCCCTTATATTAAGATCATCTTAGCTCACTTAGACCAATAGGAAAACCATTTCCCACCAAAACTTGAAATTTCAAAAATCCACTCAAGTTACCTTTCTCCATAAAGCAAGGATCCTTACTCTCAAACGGGGACTATAATTTTGGGACGGAGGGAGTATAACATTTCTAAAGGCTATATTTTTGATAGAGAAGGAGGGGAAATATGTGAGAGCGGCTAAACCCCACAAACTTCAAACTTTCCTCCAAACGGTAACAACTTTGGGACATTTAACTAAACAATGTTCCAGGTCTTCATTATCGACTTCACAAAATGGGCAAAGGAGGGAGGGTAACAAATGCACAAGGTTTGGAGTTTTTTAGTGTGCATTATGGTCTATTTGAAAGTGGCGAAATAAAGTGGTCAACACTCACCATATGGCTATCGATGGTGTTAAAAGGGAGGATATCTTCCCCTTCGTTCAAAGGATATCTAAAGATTGGATTTTGACCCGTTGCAAGTCGTCCGCCCTCAATTGGAGCTGCTTGATCTCTAAGCCTTTTGAGTTATTTTTATAGATTTGTTTTGGCTCTTGTTCATGTTTATTGTTTGTTTGCTTTCCTTCGGGTTCCCCTCTGTTGTTTTTTCGGTTTGTTATTTCCTTTGTAGTGGTTTCTTTCTCGGATCTGCTCTTTGAGTGTTAATATAATCTCATCATTTCTTAAAAAAATATTGTTATGTGTGTAGGAAGATTAGTAAGAGGATATGGTAGGAGGTTTTAGCAATATTTCATAAATATTAACTTAGAAAGAAATGAGAATAAAGTCAAACAAAAGTTCATAATACAAACAGAAGACGATCATAGTTGACCATGGAATGCACATAATAAACGGGCTAATCTATACTATATAAAGATTGAATGGCTTAATTTAATGTGGAAGTGGATTTGTGCACAAAGGAAAGTACCGTACAACATAGTTGAAGCCACATAAAACCTATATCAATTACATCGATTATCAATTACACACTCCACATCAATTCAGTCCTCTAATCGATTGAATGAAACCTTAAAGCCGAAGATCAATAGTTGCTGCAGTTTCAGGTATACAAACCATCGGCCTTTACATCCAAAGAGAATTTAATCATCCTCCAATTCCACTTACAATTGATGGGCTTAATCTTCATCAGGTAATCTTTTGTTTTAAGAATCTTGGTTCATTAATTTTGGTTTTGAATTTGAGATAACCAGCGAGGAGTGATAATCGTGGTATTGTTGTTGTTGTTCGATCTTAATGCGCTTACGAGGTTTTCTACGATTTTTTTGTTCGAATTTGTATGTGTAGTAATGATTTTTATGTGTAGAATGTGTAGAGGGTATTGATATCAGAAGGTGAAATTCCATCAGGTATCAGGTGCGTGTAACGTTTTATGAAATATGCACTTTTTATTGTGCATATTATGTGTTCGATGAAATGTCTGAGTCAACATTGTTTTAGTTGATTGAATTGAACGTTTTTTTTCCAGCTTATGAGTATTAGTTTAGGCTTATTGACTTTATTAAGCCATAAGACATCAACTTGATAACCTTATAAGCTAATGAAAGTGGTTGTCTTAAATTTCAGTACCTCCTTTTGTTGTGGAAAGCTGAGAATTGCTGCACAATTGCACACATGGATCGTGAGGGTGGTGTGCGCCCATCGGATATCACCATTAGCACAGGTATGTAATATGTTTATGCACACGGATGTCACCATTAGCACATGTCAATGTGGCTGCAAGCAATGCACTTTGGATCATAGATTAGAGACAACACATTTTGAAGTAAGGTTTGTATCATGATTCAATTGACAATAACCACTTTATAAGCACATACAATTAGGTCCATAGAGACAGGACATTGCCTACAAGTAAAAAGGGCGGTGTTCGGGATTACTTATTAATTTTGCCTTGCTGCACATCAGATTACAATAATTCACAATTGCTAGAAACATAATGAACTCATTTCCTCATTCCTATTTCTTAAACTTAACCTGCAAATTAGCCTACAAGTAAGAAAGGGATGTTTGGGATTACTTATTCTTTTTGGTTTGCTGCACATGAGCCTACATGTATTTACAAATGCAGCACACATAGTGAACTAATTCTCTCATTCATTAAACTCGACCATGACAGAATCCTACAAGTACTAAGGAGTTGTTTGGGATTACTTATTTTTTGTATTTGACTGCTTATCTACTTATCAAAATATACGGGTTGGCAATTGCTATCATCTTATTTAAATGCGTGCAAGTATCTTTTGTACCCTCTTTTGGACAGTCTCTATATATGCTTTTGAGCCATACATATTTTGGACCATTTTGCTCCATATGTTGCTCCATATTTGCATCTGATGTAAGTTTCTTATTTTCATAAACCTGAATTGGATCCCGTATAAGCGTCGTTTTCATTCTTCTAATAAGTTATCTGCAATTTGTGTATTTCAGCCTTTGGACAATATTAGGTTCCTTTCTTTTACTGATAATGAGGTGTTGGTTGAAGGTCATGATACCAAGCTTAAAATCCAGGTTTGTAATTGCTATATTATTTGTTTTTTTTTCTAATTGGAAAAAAGTGTTGTTTAGTTTCGAAACCTAACTGACCTGATATTTGTAATGAAATGCAGATTAAGTTAGACAAAGAAAACAAAATTCTTTCCGTCCGCGATACAGTTGTGGGTATGACAAAGGAAAATTTGATTAAGAACTTGGGAACAATTGCCAAGTCTGGAACTTTAGGTATTGTACCTGATCAGCTAAAATTTAGTAAATGATCATTACTTTTTGGCTGTTTAGTTGTCTAAGTTTATCTTGAATGGTTGCAAATAAGCTCACAACCTTGGTACTTAATCATAAAAGTAGCTTATCTTTGGCTCACTTGGTGCTACACCTGTACAATTTATATGATGCATTTTTCATCATAGGTTGTTAACTCTCCTTCTAAAATGATACCAGCAAGCGTTCGATTATGGACCAAGGTTATGTTTACTATTTATTTAACCATAATTAATGCTACATGAAGACGTTGTGGTATGTTAATTTTCTTTATATGAACAGTGAATTTGGGTGGTATATATTGGGTAAAGATCAACACCATTTTGCTCTATATGGGTGGTATATATTGCGTAAAGACATGCATGCAAAGAAACACATACATATTAAAAGCAAGCCAATATTCTTCTTTTAATCTTTTAAGAGTCATTATATTGATACATTGATTAATCTCTTTCGCAAGCTGGTATGGTCACTTTATAGTTATTCAAAAGTCCATATATAATCAAAGCCAACTTGCAATGAGAATGTTGCATAATTTAAAAAGACACATTTTCTAAGATTTTTAAATTTGTTTATTTCTCACAGGAGACTATAATATTTTTCATATTGGATTTAACCGAGGGGATTGATATTTCTCACATGAGACCATATGATACTTCTCACAGATAATGTTTGTTTCTCCATATCACCATATCCATTGTTAATTTAAAGGTAATGTGTATTTTAAATTTTGATTTTGTGTGTGTAGGTATATCCCCACAAGGAATAATACATTAAAGAATGCTAAAGAGACGAGGGCAGGACGAGTTGATCAAGAAGGTCATCCACGACGGGCTAGAACGAAGATCATAGAAAGAAAGATTCAAACGTAGAAAAACCTGATCCCAAACGGGGACTCATCGGTTGGTTTGGATGGATTGTTTAGGGATACTACTGAATATATATTGAGTTTACAAATGGGCATGAGACTCATAAATTCTTAGTGATTTTGATTGTTCATTGGATTGATTTATAAGATCACAATGAAGATATGTTGTATGATAATATATGATGATCACAATAGTTTGTCTGGAAAAAAATAGCCGGTGCAACTAGAATGCCATGGTACAAAAATTGTGTTAACGACGTAACTTATTCATATTAAAAGATTACATGTGAAAAGACTCTTTTAAATGTAACATCTTGGAAAAAGTCTCTTCACATATAATCTTTTAATGTGAATAAACTATTTTAAATAGTGGAAACCTAATTAGTACCAACCATTACGCTATGAACATTTACATACAATCAGTGCAACGCACGGGTTGAATAAGCCTCGTAATTAAAATAATCATTTAGCCATAAATATTGACGAAAAAAAAATGAGAATGAAGTCAAACAAAAGTTAATAATACATGTGAGATATTGTGGAAGATTATGCATGCCTAAAATTATCTTGTTGAAAAATAAGTTTTGATCAAAAAATAATCTCTGTTTGGGTGACAAAGATTGTGAATTATTTTTGAAAAATAAGTTTCCAAAACAAGTTTTTAAAAGAATATGTAGATTATTTTTCACAAATTATGTCATTTTACACTTTTATTTTAAAAGTATAGCTAGTTTCCAAACACCACTACGAAAAAAATAAAAAAAATAAAAATAAAATAAAAAATCCCTACAATTTTATTCTTTTTCAGCCCAGCACTAGTATAATCTATTTTTGCCAAACATACCCCAACAAAAGATGATGATAGTCAACATGGAATGCATTAAATGGGCCAATAATTAAAATAATCATTTAACCAATCACAAAATTATATAAATATTTCATAGAAATGTTGTCCTAAATTATGATTATGAAATGTATAAGAAGATTAACATGTTGTTTTTTAAATTCTACAAAACACAATTCATAAATTTGTAGTTTCTTAGTTTGTGGTTCGAAAAAAGTAAGATCAGATCGGATTAGATCTTAAGATCTTATGATTAAGATCGGGATCCTATAAGATCTTAAGCTTTCAAAGATCCTATGTAAGATCCGAATCATTTTTGCTTTGCAGTATCGTAAAATCGTAAGATCTTAAGATCAGGATCGGGATCCTGACAACCATGGTTTGAATACATTGGTTGCTTGCAGATATATATGGGTGTTCATCTTTGTCATCATGCTCTAATGTATTGTGTTAATAATAGTACTTCTCAGATTCCACGCAACATGTACAATGTTTAATGAGTGAACTAGAAATGTTGAGATCGATTGTTATTTCAATCGTCATACTTGCCTTTTTTTCATGTCATCTTCAAAGATCGCAAATATCTTACCAAAGCACACTTTGGCCAAAGTTTTCGGTCCATATCTTGTAGAAATCAGAGGGAATACAGAAAATTATATTATGCAGATTCACTAAACAATGAAGATTACATGAAATTAAATAAAAGACAAACTAACCTAACGGGCTTGCAAGCCTTTATTATCTAATATCCCCTCTCAAACTCGCAATACTGCAGTGATAAATATTGAGAGTTTGCTAAATAGAACATAAACTAAAACTTAAAAACAAACGAAAAGCGGAGTATCCCATAGTGCAAACTTAATGCTAGACGGAGTTTCAATCTGATGCAATCCAAGCTGTAACAAGGCGAAAACAGTCAAGTCTGAAACAGACGGACCAAAGTCATTGCAAAACCAAAATAAGAGCAGAGCAACATAATTACGAAGATGAATGAGAGGAGATTCAGGCAGACAGATGCAGACATACAGACAGAGCAAATTCATACAAAAAGTGCAGACAGACAGAGCAGATTCAGACAGACAAGTGCAGACTGAGCAGATTCTGCAGATAGATGCATGGCCAGATGTAACCAAATGCAGAACCAAGCAGAATCAAAGCGAAACCAGGCGGAACCAGATGCAGAACCACGTGTGAAACCAAAACAAGTTGTTCATGTCGAGATGTTACACATAACTACTCAAGACATAGTCAGATTAGGTAAGACTGTAACATCACCATCACCATCAACAATAATCTATTGTAGCCCAAACAAACATAACCTTGAGTACCAAATACCGATACCTACACAAATTGTTCCATAGCAAACAGAACTGTTAACAACTAGGAACTGAACCATACGATAATGCGAAAACTAATCAAAATCAAACGTTAATTATTCCTACTAAACACTACATAAATAGATGAATCTGAACAATTGTTTTATTTATTTACCTAAACCAAAACGATTAAAATGCACGTGCACCATCATAATATAATTATACCACCGACCCATTATGCATTTACACATATTCATCATCCAATTATATTTTG
Source organism: Artemisia tridentata subsp. tridentata (assembly GCA_021014915.2). Taxonomy (NCBI): domain Eukaryota; kingdom Viridiplantae; phylum Streptophyta; class Magnoliopsida; order Asterales; family Asteraceae; genus Artemisia; species Artemisia tridentata. The sequence continues at coordinate 127,417,099 of CP139506.1, forward strand.
ACCTATCTCTTTTTATGGGTTAATTTAGTCCGTCAATGGCAAAAATGAATAAACAAACGAACTTACATAAGGATCTTACTTACAACACGCTACACGATCAAATTCGCTGTAACCAAAGTGTTTATTATTTATTTATTTATTTATTTATTTATATTTTTTCTCATAGTTGTGATACCATGTAGAAATCAGAGGAATACTGAAAGTTGTATTATTCAGATTCACTAAACATTAAAAATTACATGACATTAAATAGAAGACATGTAAAACCCTAAAATTTCTATTCTTTGAAATTCCCATTTTGCCCTCTAATTTTTAATTTTTGAGAACACATAAATAATCATACAAGAATATTATAAATCCCTAATCTAAGTTTAATTAATCTTTAAATTACCTCAATCTCTAAAACCTTACATTATAAATAATTAACTAATGTTACCTACACAACTTAAAAATAAAAAAATGACACACTCTTGGTTTCTAATTGGTATCACACGTTCCACAAGTCCAAAAAGGAGCCGAAAATTATTTTTAAAAAAAAAAAAAAAAAAAAACAAAAAAAAACAAAAAAAAAAAAAAACCCTTGTGCACAACATACTAAGTATGGATAAGATCAAATATTTGTAAAATTGGAAAGGGATTTGGTCTCCTCCCAATCCCCTATATCACGGCACAAATCCCTTCTCCCCCTCAAATCATAAAACCGTATATCCTCTCCTTCTCATTCTCTCCATACGAATCAATAACACAGTAAGGCCCCAAACTCGTTTTTTCCCCAAGGATTAAGAAGTTCTAGTTGGTGATTGATTGTGGATAGGGCGTGCTTGGTTTTCTTCATTTTGATCCTCTCTTCATTCGGCCTTAAAGGTAATCTTAACCCTAAAACATGTCTCGTTAATTATATCACGTAAACATCAGATTAAGCCACATTAAATTTATGTTGTGATTGTTTTCTAATCGCATAAACAAGCCCTAAAAATTCTGTAATCATTAAAGGGTAATCATACACATAACCATACGCTACATAAAATCATGAAAACTCTAATATATATGTCGACTTTTATTTGGTTTCTCTCTATTTGAATCAGTCTTGTATCCAGCCCTAGGTTCATGTTTCTAGCCCTTATATGGATCATTAAATGACACATTAATATGGTATTAAATCTGGAAAACCCTATGTAATTAATATAGTCGATTAGGGCTAAAAAGAGTTAAGGTTTGTTGTGATTTTATGAAGTTCCTGCTGTGCAGAATTTTGGGTCGATTTGTAAGGTGGATAAAAACAATAATACCAATGTGTTTTATATGGCTCTTGGTTCTAAAACTCAGTTTAGGGTCCTAGTATAGTATTCCAATTGGTTTGAAAGGATTTGAGTTTGATTTAGTTGTTTTCCTGAATTTATTGTGATGATATGTTAAACTGTGTTAGCAGAATTGTATTTCAGTCGGGGTTTATGATTTTTCATTTCCAGACCATAGCAATCTAGAGGCCACAAATTTAAAGGAATCGTATTTCATATGTGTACTACCTCCTGGAATTTTTGTAGAATTTTCTGAATTCATATGGTTAGGTTTTTAATTGCATACTTTTGAAGTGTATCTGCAGATCTGATTATGGACATGTTAGCATAAACGATTTTTGAAAGGGGGTGTACACTTAATAATAAAATCTGTAAAAATTCTAGTAGACTCTTAAGACATGTGGGCTTCTGTGAGAATTTTTTTGATTTTTAGTTTGGGCTTCTGATACGTTTTAAAAATTCATTTAGTGAGCTTAATTCTGTGATAAAACTAGTTAATGTGTATACATGTATTGCATAAGTGGTAAATGTGTTCCTTTGGTGTTTAATGCCCTAATGCATGTTCCTATAATCGGGTAGGTCTTGTTAATGTCGGGTTGACTTATGTGTGAGTACGTTTAACCTACTTGATAATCCCGAACCCTAAAACCAAATTTTACTAAATTGGGAGGTCGTATTAAAATTTACTAAATATGAAAACTTACTAAATATGGAAAGTTACCAAAAACGGAAATTTTCTAAAAATAGAAAGAAACCTAAATTATGAAATCTGATTAAAATGAGCGTATAAGTAATATGTGATTATTAATTATATAGGTTCGGTGAAGAATGAGTGATTCCCTGTTTCAGTACACTTTCTTATTTTGTTTGTTTGCTTGCATAAGGTACAAATATTCTGACCTTTCTCATAAGTTTTCTCATGATCCTTTCACATCTTCGGATTGATTAACCTCTGATTTTGATGCCTTTGCTATGAGCCTTTCTATAATGACACTTCTGATATAATACGATGACATAAGCCTTTGATATGAGCCTTTGCTATGCACCCTTTGATATGAACCTATGATTATGATATTTCTGGTGACCTTAGATTCTGTGTCATTACTATGACATTCTGTTTGACCCTTCAGTTTGATACCCGAGCTATCAATAGTCATGGGGGTTCCATGACTATGTCATTGATGCACCAATAGCATGACTCTAGGGTGGTCGAGTGATGTTCCACCCCGTCCCTTTTGTTATGTAATATGTATGGCCACGATGATTATGATTTCTGCAAGGGCGTATGGATGCATCCTAGATAAGATCAGTTATGTTATTATGATATATTTCTAGTGACTGCTGCTGTGTGCAATACACGCCATTCACAACTCTGGGAGCTAACTACTCTATTATGTTACTTATGTATTGATGAAGACCATGATTATGATGTTTATGATATGATATGTTTCCGGGCTCGTGGTAGATTTCTGACAACCTTTACACCTTTGATACATTTTGATATACCTTCTGTTATTTCCCAATGCACTATATTCTGTATTTCTCATTTTCAGTTTCAGTACTATGTTATACATATCTATTCACTGGGCTTTTTAAGCTCAACCGCATTTCTTTTCACCGCGGCAGGTTTTAGAGGGAAGCTGGGATATGAGTAAAGAGTGCATAAGAGCTCTTAGAGGACTACACCTTTGATAGCTACCTTGGATTAGAGTTGACTTGGAGATTTTCATTACCAGACTTATTGTACCTTTGTTGTAATCCTTGTATTTCATTTACCTAAGATTTCATTTGTAACCTTTGAATTTAATTGTATTATTAAAGTCTTCCGCTTGTGTATGTTCTGTTTGACACCATGAATGTGATATCTTAACCCTTGTCGGGTTGGGGTGTTACAATTATGGTATCAGAGCCCAGGCTTCGACTTGTAGTACATAAAACCTTGACCTATGAAGTTTGGACCCTTAGGCTTTCATTGTAAGAGCTTATAAGACAACCTTTGAGAACTTGCTTTAGGATCTCCCTGTAGAAACTTAAATTATGACCGGTGAGGATTGGGTAGACCAGGACTTTTGCCTGAGTAGTATTACTTCCGCATCACTCTGAATCGTGCCTCTACTTTTAGTTAAACCTTATAAGATCATTCTTTTAGAAATTAGAATTTATGCACAACCTAAGTTTAGTAACCAAGTAAGTTTAGAATGCCTCAAGAACTACATGGATATACCTTACACCATTTAAGTTTCACTTTCTGATTCCGACCTTCATCTTCGATTCGTTTGATAATCAGTTTGATACCTTTCCGACCATTCTGAAAATTCTTACAACTATAATGTGTTTGACACATTCTGTGAATTCTTTTGCTTATGCTGAGCATATTAAGTTTCCTCTAACACTTTTGGATTTCACATAAACCATTTCTTTTCTTATGAGAAACCTGGTGGTTATTAACCACAAGTATAGGAATTTGACCATTCCATTCTGATCATAAGATTCATTCTGCTGAGTGTCTTCCTTGGGAAAAATATAATTTTGATATTATTCTGGTATGGATTTGTTAACTGAGCATGAAAATGCTAACGACTGTCATGTTATACGTCTCACTTTTGGCGACTCAAACAATCGTTTTTATTAATTCTTTTACCATATTTTCCGACTGGCGAAACCGTTATTCATTACCCCGAATTGAGGATTTATCTGATCAACCGTAGGATGTGAAGTTTCCATAGAGATTGCTTAAGGTCCGATTATCATCTGTTACGTGAAAGAAGCAAGATATTCCTGAACTGCCTTTCGCACTCATTGTGATCACTATGAATTTTAATGATGTCAATAGTATTGGCAAATACTTCAACTATTCTTATGGATTTGATGAAATCATGTCTTTCGCGAGTATTTGGACAAATTTGTTATAGTATGACATTGTGGTGTGTTCAAAGGCGAATGAGGAACATGAAGATCAATTCTTGTTAAGTCAGGATGACCCGTTGTTCTGGAAGAGTAAATTTTGATTGGTGTTCATAAGTTGCAACAGATAGTACTACTATGGATCCTGCGAAGACTGAGATTTCCACCAAAGGGCCAAGATCGACGACACTTGCCGGAGTTAGAAACTTGCAAAGGAGTAGAGGAAGGTGTACACGACTTGCGTTACCATCGATGAAGAATGTGAGAAGAGAAGGGAAACTTGGGAGGGACTCGATTATACTTTATGTTGCACGTGGAGATTACTGCTTGGGCATATAGGCAACCAGACCGTAGGAGGCGAACTATTCAACACATAACCTAGAGTTGATAGTAGCGGTGTTTACCTTAATGATTGGAAGACATTTCTCGCCAGGCGAAAGTGGTGGCGAGCATAGAAGAAGAATCTAATCAAGATGACGAATTTTGAGCTGTGTTAGAAGACCTGACTGAGACACACAGTTTCACCTCCCTATTCATATTAGTTGTACTAAGATGAATTGAGATCAGAAGTAGACTTGCTGGTAGAAGGGTATTCAGTGATCATGTCAGGGATTCGCATTACTATATCTCAGTTCTAGGATGGACTACAGAAGGCTTGAGAAATCAGACTCAAGTTTAAGATTTCTTTTCACTCTCAAACTGATGGACAAACAAAGATAGACTACTCGAACTTGGAGGAGGTTTTGGAGATCATTTATTTTGAATGAACGGATTCTTGAAGCGAACATTCATGTCTGTTTGAGTTGATTCATGGGAAAGATGGAGTAATTGATGCAATCGATGACGTACTTCACTTCTGCTAGACATACTTAGGTTTCCATTACCTTTAGGATAAGATCTGTTTTCCTATTTTGTTCATTCCGTTAATAATGATTGCTTCTGTCACCACTTGAGAATGAAGAAGATCGATTAGGATGCTGATAGGTTGCTTTTTCACAACTCGAGATAGAGTATGACCATCATGAGGGCATATTTATATGATGCTAGTATTATGACGCCTGATCAACGTGATAATACTTACATCATATAACGTGCACTTATTGTGACCATAGGATGTCTTGAGGAGTGCCTTAGAAGCGTTAGAAATTTAGATATCCAACGAAGAACTATCCTCGGTTGGTAGACCATAGGTTCATTCTATCTGTCCGAACATTCTACCTTCATCATTAGACATCTTGATAAGTGTAAACTCTCGACATGCATTTTGTTGACCTTGGTACACCCATTGAGAATCTTAAGCTTCATTGTAGAGCTCTCTACAGTTTGATATTATCATCTAATCTGTCTTCTGTCCGTATGTGTTCTATATATTACTATTGAGAAGTTAAGCCTACCATCTGCTACATGTACGTTTCATTTCCGTTGAATCTGATTCATTATGATCTATTCTGGATAAAGATCTGAGGCTATGAATTATGAGAAACCAAATCGGTCTGATTGTAAGAATCCTTTGGAATGACTATACTGAAAACGATACTACTTGAAAAACTGAAGAGTCATGCGTATTTATTATCCATGTGCTTTCTGCGATTCAATACGTTTCCATCTGATCTGTCTACTCAAATTTCGAGGACGAAATTTTTTCTTTTAGAGGGGAAGAGTTGTAAAACCCTAAAATTTCTATTCTTTGAAATTCCCATTTTGCCCTCTAATTTTGAATTTGTGAGAACACATTAATAATCATACAAGAATATTATAAATCCCTAATCTAAGTTTAATTAATCTTTAAATTACCTAAATCTCTAAAACCTTACATTATAAATAATTAACTAATGTTACCTACACAACTTAAAAATAAAAAACGACACACTCTTGGTTTCTAATTGGTATCACACGTTCCACAAGTCCAAAAAGGAGCCGAAAATTATTAAAAAAAACTTGTGCACAACATACTAAGTATGGATGAGATCAAATATTTGTAAAATTGGAAAGGGATTTGGTCTCCTCCCAATCCCCTATATTACGGCACAAATCCCTTCTCCCCTCAAATCATAAAACCGTATATCCTCTCCTTCTCATTCTCTCCATACGAATCAATAACACAGTAAGGCCCCAAACTCGTTTTTTCCCCAAGGATTAAGAAGTTCTAGTTGGTGATTGATTGTGGATAGGGCGTGCTTGGTTTTCTTCTTTTTGATCCTCTCTTCATTCGGCCTTAAAGGTAATCTTAACCCTAAAACATGTCTCGTTAATTATATCACGTAAACATCAGATTAAGCCACATTAAATTTATGTTGTGATTGTTTTCTAATCGCATAAACAAGCCCTAAAAATTTTGTAATCATTAAAGGGTAATCATACACATAACCATACGCTACATAAAATCATGAAAACTCTAATATATATATGTCGACTTTTATTTGGTTTCTTTCTATTCGAATCAGTCTTGTATCCAGCCCTAGGTTCATGTTTCTAGCCCTTATATGGATCATTAAATGACACATTAATATGGTATTAAATATGGAAAACCCTATGTAATTAATATAGTCGATTAGGGCTAAAAAGAGTTAAGGTTTGTTGTGATTTTATGAAGTTCCTGCTGTGCAGAATTTTGGGTCGATTTGTAAAGTGGATAAAAACAATAATACCAACGTGTTTTATGTGGCTCTTGGTTCTAAAACTCAGTTTAGAGTCCTAGTATAGTATTCCGATTGGTTTGAAAGGATTTGAGTTTGATTTAGTGTTTTTTTGAATTTATTGTGATGATATGTTAAACTGTGTTAGCAGAATTGTATTTCAGTCGGGGTTTATGATTTTTCATTTCCAGACCACAGCAATATAGAGGCCACAAATTTATAAGAATCATATTTCATATGTTTACCACCTCCTAGAATTTTTTTAGAATTTTCTGAAGTCATATGGTTAGATTTTTAATTGCATACTTTTGAAGTGTATCTGCAGATCCGATTCTGGACATGTTAGCATAAATGATTTTTTAAAGGGGGTGTAAACTTAATAATAAAATCTGTAAAAATTCCAGTAGACTCTTAAGACATGTGGGCTTCTGTGAGAATTTTCTTGATTTTTAGTTTGGGCTTCTAATATGTTTTAAAAATTCATTTAGTGAGCTTAATTCTGTGATAAAACTAGTTAATGTGTATACATGTATTGCATAAGTGGTAAATGTGTTTCTTTGGTGTTTGATGCCCTAATGCATGTTCCTATAATCGGGTAGGTCTTGTTAATGTCGGGTTGACTTATGTGTGAGTACGTTTAACCTACTTGATAATCCCGAACCCTAAAACCAAATTTTACTAAATTGGGAGGTCGTATTAAAAGTTACTAAATATGGAAAGTTACTAAATATGGAAACTTACTAAATATAGAAAGTTACTAAAAATGGAAATTTTCTAAAAATAGAAAGAAACCTAAATTATGAAATCTGATTAAAATGAGCGTATAATAATATGTGATTATTAATTATATAGGTTCGGTGAAGAATGAGTGATTCCCTGTTTCAGTACACTTTCTTATTTTGTTTGTTTGCTTGCATAAGGTACAAATATTCTGACCTTTCTCATAAGTTTTCTCATGATCCTTTCACATCTTCGGATTGATTAACCTCTGATTTTGATGCCTTTGCTATGAGCCTTTCTATAATGACACTTCTGATATAATACGATGACATAAGCCTTTGATATGAGCCTTTGCTATGCACCCTTTGATATGAACCTATGATTATGATATTTCTGGTGACCTTATATTCTGTGTCATTACTATGACATTCTGTTTGACCCTTCAGTTTGATACCCGAGCTATCAATAGTCATGGGGATTCCATGACCATGTCATTGATGCGCCAATGGCAAGACTCTAGGGTGGTCGAGTGATGTTCCACCCCGTCCCTTTTGTTATGTAATATGTATGACCACGATGATTATGATTTCTGCAGGGGCGTATAGATGCATCCTAGATAAGATCAGTTATGCTATTATGATATATTTCTGGTGACTGGTGTTGTGTGCAATACACGCCTTTCACAACTCTGGGAGCTAGCTACTCCATTATGTTACTTATGTATTGATGAAGACCATGATTATGATGTTTATGATATGATATGTTTCCGGGCTCGTAGTAGATTTCTGACAACCTTTACACCTTTGATACATTTTGATATACCTTATGTTATTTCCCAATGCACTATATTCTGTATTTCTCATTTTCAGTTTCAGTACTATGTTATACATATCTGTTCACTGGGCTTTTTAAGCTCAGCCGCTTTTCTTTTCATCGCGGCAGGTTTTAGAGGGAAGCTGGGATATGAGTGAAGAGTGCATAAGAGCTCTTAGAGGACTACACCTTTGATAGCTACCTTGGATTAGAGTTGACTTGGAGATTTTCATTGCCAGACTTATTGTACTTTTGTTGTAATCCTTGTATTTCATTTATCTTAGATTTCATTTGTAACCTTTGAATTTAATTGTATTATTAAAGTCTTCCGATTATGTATGTTCTGTTTGACACCATGAATGTGATATCTTAACCCTTGTCGGATTGGGGTGTTACAAGACAAGCTAACCTAACGAACTTACGTGCCTTTATTATCTAATAATCTATACTACATTATAAAGGATTTGGGACTTCCTATAAAAGAAGTCTTAAAATTTTAAGACAAAAAATATTACTACAAAAAGAAAAAATTTCAAATTAATGTATAATTTAAAATTTATGTCTCATTTAACCATATAATAACCTCCTCCAATAATCATATATTTTAATAGAATTGTTTATAAGAAAAACTCACTAAACTTATAACCACCAATTTAACGCTAAATTTGAAAAATAAGTGCTAACTATTTTCACTATTAATAATTTATACGTTCTACGTTTGAAAAACATATATCTACTACGTTATAAAGTATTTGAGACATGCTAAATTAAGAAGGTTTAAAATGAAAAACATTTACTCAACAGAAAAATAGTCATCGGGTACCAGCCGTCGCATTGTGCGGATACCCTTCTATCTAAAAAACATGTTTATTGTTGTATCATTGTGATTATGAGTGAGAATGTTACCAAATAAAAAAATGATAAGTCCATGCACGTTAACCTTGATCATTAGGAGGTCTATTATTATGTAAATATGTATACCTACTTTGCTTTTCATCATTTCGATAATACAAATATATGTTCATTACTTAATTAGTTTCTCTAAACAACATGTTTAATATTGTATCATTGTGAATATGAGTGAGAATGTTACCAAATAAAAAAATGTAACATCCCGCCTACTCAGACCACAATATTGTCCGCTTTGCCCGTAGGCTCACGGTTTTGTTTTTGTGGCCTCATTTGAAGACTTCCCGGCTGGTCACCCATACCAGTGCTACTCTCACATGAGCACGCTTAACTGCCAGTTCCTAAGAACCCCACTCGCAGTAGACCACAAAACGCGTTGTGTCATTATAAGGCGAATGTTATCTTATGAACCCAACATCTCTCCTGGCCACAGCCGATGTAGGATTTGCCTAGGGTGTTACAATCACCCCCCTTAGGGACTCATCGTCCTCGATGAGGTTTGCCCTACCATCCCGAACGGCTCAGGAGTGGCTCTGATACCACTTGTAACATCCCGCCTACTCAGACCACAATATTGTCCGCTTTGCCCGTAGGCTCACGGTTTTGTTTTTGTGGCCTCATTTGAAGACTTCCCGGCTGGTCACCCATACCAGTGCTACTCTCACATGAGCACGCTTAACTGCCAGTTCCTAAGAACCCCACTCGCAGTAGACCACAAAACGCGTTGTGTCATTGTAAGGCGAATGTTATCTTATGAACCCAGCATCTCTCCTGGCCACAGCCGATGTAGGATTTGCCTAGGGTGTTAGAGTTACCAAATAAAAAAATGATAAGTCCATGCCCGTTAACCTTGATCATTAGGAGGTCTATTATTATGTAAATATGTATACCTACTTTGCTTTTCATCATTTCGATAATACAAATATATGTTCATTACTTAATTAGTTTCTCTAAACAACATGTTTAATATTGTATCATTGTGAGTATGAGTGAGAATGTTACCAAATAAAAAAATGATAAGTCCATGCCCGTTAACCTTGACCATTAGGAGTTCTATTATTATGAAAATATGTATACCTACTTTACTTTTCATCATTTCGATAATACAAATATATGTTCATTACTTAATTAGTTTCTCTAACCAACATGTTTAATATTGTATCATTGTGAGTATGAGTGAGAATGTTACCAAATAAAAAAATGATAAGTCCATGCCCGTTAACCTTGACCATTAGGAGTTCTATTATTATGGAAATATGTATACCTACTTTGCTTTTCATCATTTCGATAATACAAATATATGTTCATTACTTAATTAGTTTCTCTAAACAACTTGTTTAATATTGTATCATTGTGAGTATGAGTGAGAATGTTACCAAATAAAAAAAAAATGATAAGTCCATGCCCGTTAACCTTGACCATTAGGAGTTCTATTATTATGTAAATATGTATACCTACTTTGCTTTTCATCATTTCGATAATACAAATATATGTTCATTACTTAATTAGTTTCTCTAACCAACATGTTTAATATTGTATCATTGTGAGTATGAGTGAGAATGTTACCAAATTAAAAAAAAATGATAAGTTCATGCCCGTTAACCTTGACCATTAGGAGTTCTATTATTATGGAAATATGTATACCTACTTTGCTTTTCATCATTTCGATAATACAAATATATGTTCATTACTTAATTAGTTTCTAAAATTTCATGGCTTTATAAATTACTATTTCTAGATTGAATAATGAATTAGGATTGAATAATGGATTAGCTGTAGTATGTCTAAATCATTGTATGATCCGCCGCCGTGCATTATTTAGGTCACCGCACCACTTGAATCAACGTTCTTCTCTTTGACGACTTGCCAGCCGCAATAAAATACAATATAAACTCCAACATTTGACGACTTAATTGTCAGTACATTTGTCCATTTGCAATATAAATAAATATACATGCGTGAAAAAAATAAAATAAAATAAAAAATATAGATCGTTACAACTTGTAACTTACAATTTCTATAGATAAATACAACGTAGGTCGATACACATGAATAAGACACATAACCTTGAATTTTATAAAAATGGCCACCTTGTTTCTCAATGTGTCGTCTCCCTTAATGTTAGCTTCTAAGAAAAACATTCTGAGCTGGAAACCCTTGTACAATTCGACTACATGTTGCAGCCTCGCCGTTACGACAAGTTACACCAATGAACCATCTGCTATGTGCAATGGCCTTCGAGCTGAATCGATGCCTAAACATGTTGCAATTCTCATGGACCGTCAGAGATCAGGAAAAGGTGGAGATACGCATAATGATCTTGGTTACGATCAGGTGTCGGTAATGGATATTGCTCGGATTTGTATTGCACTTGGAATCAAAGTTCTCTCTATTTATCCACTTTGTCGACCAAAAGTAGGTTAACTTTTACTCGTATTAATAATCACTTGCATCTCTATATAACATGTTACAAAAAAATTGTCATTGTGGCATTATCAATGCAGGAGGAGATTGATTATGCAAATAACATAAAGAAATGGGATCTCGAAGTGCTTTCGAGGTATGTGTAACATACATAAAGTTTCAACATTAAAATCACAAAACAAGAAAATCTTAATTTAGTTTCTTTGTATTTCATGTAGTAATGAGATTAGGCTTTCAGTAATCGGCAATCGGAACACCATCCCGGAATCACAGCTAGAAATAATATCACAAGTGGAAGAAACTACAATCACCAATAAATCACTTCATATTATCGAAGCAGTTAATTACTCCGGACGCTCAGATATAATTCAAGCTTGCATAGGTCTTGCTGAAAAGCTTAAAGATGGCCTAACACAACCATCAAAAATTGATGAAAACATTTTCCAACAAGAACTCGAGACGAATAGCTTGGATTTTCCTAACCCTGACCTAGTGATTCGAACAGGTGGGAAACGTAACATTGGCAACTTCATGTTATGGCAGTCGGCTTATTCTGAACTCTACTTTGTTGAAAAAGATGCTTCTCAATTTAACAAGGCCGATTTTATTGAGGCGTTAGATGTGTATCAAACAAGAAACAGACGTTTTGGTGGAAGTTGAACTAAGTAAAAAGAAAGTAAAATAAGAAAGATATAACATTCAATTTCATTTCATTTGTAATTCGGATTGAATTTAGTGGAAATAAAATCATAATCTTCTCATTTTCTTTCAAACCGATCACTGGTATGTTTTTTTCCCTTCTCTTTTTACTATGGTTTATTGATAGAGTTCTAAATTTGTAAAGCCGAGCTTGGCCCAAACTCCATATCACGAATCCAGACTCGAATGGGATTAGATTACTTTACTAGCTAGGTTTCTCGCTCGAGTGCAAATGTAACAAAAAAAAAGTTAAGTATTCGATCTAACTATTTTCATATTAGTCGTCAATCAAAGTATGAGTCAGAGTTAAGTTCGTAAGTTCGTACAATGTTGGCATAAACTTGTTATGCATTTTGAACTCAAACTAGATTTCTAACTTGGGAAAATTGTTGGTGAGTTGTAGCTAGCTAATAGTTTAATCATTACACGGATACATGCTTACTAGGTAAATACTACTTTCATTTTTTCAATTAATCCAACCACTACAAAAAACTAGTTGAATTCTTCACATTTTAAAGGTCAAATGACCACGTTTAAAAATGTGTATAATTATTGAGTCCACACTTTCTCATGTGTGATAATAATGGGTGTGACAAATTTTTCTACACATATAAGTGTGGAGATATTATCTAAATTTCTATATTTAAAAGTGTGGAAATATTTTTTGAATGTCCACACCTAAAAGTGTGGCAAAATTGCAAAAAATGTTTATAATAAAAAGTGTGAAAACATTTGCTACACATATAAGTGTAGCTTTATTATAATTATACACACTTACATATGTGGATTATTTTTTTAAATATTTGTGACACTTATAAATGTAAAAAAGTAACTTCGTTACATTTATATAAGTGTCACAAATATTTAAAAAAATAATCCACATATATAAGTGTGTACAATTATAATAAAGCTACACTTATATGTGTAACAAATGTTTACACACTTTTTTATAATAAACATTTTTTGCAATTTTGCCACACTTTTAGGTGTGGACATTCAAAAAATATTTTCACACTTTTAAATATAGAAATTTGGATAATATCTTCACACTTGTATGTGTAAAAAAATTTGTCACACTCATTATTACCACACATGAGAAAGTGTGGACTCAATAATTTTATACATTTTTAAACGTGGCCATTTGGTCTTTAAAATGTGGAGAATTCAACTAGTTTTTTGTAATGTATCAAACGTTTTTATAGTAAAAAAAATAGTTAGCGCTCCTGCTACTACTAACAACTACCGCTACGTACTTCTGCCAAACATATCCTTAGTCCAGAACATCGACTCTAGGAGTCGGGAGGCTGGAAGTGGGCCTCATGGTTAAAGGTTGGTCGAACTATCTTAGTAAACAAACAATAAAGACCGGTATCAATAAGAAATGTAACACTTCATTATTAAGCAACATTTTAAGGCCAATATCAATAAGAGATATAGCAAAAATCCAAATAATAACATGTAACCAGCAGAAATTGACTAAAATGTTTTCCAACATTAACTGGAGACGAAGTTAAAGTTTCCCAGTCCTGACCAAATTATTCGAGCAGTTTGGGAATATGGTGATGACAACTTTATGTTTTGGCAATCGACGTATTCAGACGCACATTTGTTTTATTGAAAAATATGCTCTTGAGTTTAACAAGACCGATTTGGTGGAAGTGCTAAAAGATCAAATAGATAGATATGGTGTATGCAATGGATTTTAATTAAGTTTTTAGTTGTGTTTGAGTTGAGAGGGAAAAAAAAGAAAAGAATACGAATGCTCACATTTCGTGCTATGACAACTGAAATATTATGAGAAGAAAATTATACTGTCTTTGGGGTTGCTACTTAGCATAATGTTGGCGCCCTCTATAAATATAAATATAATATTTTTTGACATACCATATTAGCATAAGTTCATTATAGGGCTTGGCCCATTATTAAGTTTAGGTTTTCCTTGCCATTTATCTTAAAATTACATGTTAGTCAAGAACTAACAAACCCGGTTGACTAGAAGCGGAAAACACGATCACTTAATACTCCAAACAAGAATACGAACAGCCCTTGCAATAACCTTAACGTCAAATAATAAGTAAAACACACACGACACGTAATCTTGTTTCTAAACGATTGTATATTGAGAACGAAGGAAAAGAAAACGGTAGAAAGCACTTTCCCCCTCACCTCCTTTTATAGAGATGAGCGGGAAGAGTTCGGTTCCAACAAGTATAAGGAAACCGACCTTGACTTGGAGTACAAGTCAAATCAATACACAAAAAAAGGAAACAAAGACTATCCTATGGCTAAACTAATCGGTTATATCTTTCCTAACCGACCAAACACATGCAAGGCACTAAAGTATTTATTACATCCCTCTATTTAGCTAATATTGATACTATATATAACAATTTCCACCTTAGGATTAATATTAGCCAACACCGATACTCAGCAGCTTCATACAATGCTGGAACCTCGGACCAGGGAACACCTTTATCAAGGTATCAATAACAACAACCGCCACTAACTTTAGTTCAAATGCTGACTTTGCCAAGAGTCTTTTTAGCCAAATAGCCTCATTTATTGCTATAATAAGTGTCATATACTCCGCTTCAGCCGACAACAAAGCCATCATGTGCAACATCATAGCTTCCCAGATTCATGCGCATCCTTGTATCATAAACCCGTACATTGTGATTAATCTACCCATGGCGTAGTTAAAATCCACAAAAACCTGTACGCCTGTCTGTAATCCACGATCGAACCCATCCAATATACCCACTTCAGCCAATGCTATGTCAGGTCTTGTGCAGACCACCTGATACACCCCGCTTCCAACCGCATATTCATATGACCACTTACCATTCTTTTCCATATCACAGTCCCCTGATAGACTACCCTCCAACGACAGTATGGAGTGTCCCTCCAACAAAGTCTGTGCCAACTTTCTGTTGTGAATCCTGGATTGTGACACCCTCAGCGTATTACCACTCTAATCCCTGACGATCTCTATACCAAGTACATTTCCTTTTGCTTTATCCAGCAAACCCTTGGTAACCCAGATCTCAGCCTTGCATCCGCAAGAAAAAACCATACCATCCATATAGAGAAATAGATGTATAAACATACCTTGTGTATGCTCCCAGTAATAGTTGTGGCTGTCGTCACTGCTTTTCCTGCAACTGTTGCTGAGCACACACACATCTGACCGAGTATCCATTTCTTCTTTCAATCCAGTCTTCCAATTGGAAAATACTTTACAAGCAACTGTATTATTGAAATTCAATGACTCATGTGCGTATATCTTCTCCACTTCAGCAACTGCAAAAGCAGCCTCATTACTGTCTTCTCTATACCTGAATAGTTCCCGTGCTAAGTGTTGCTCCCTATCACGTACTGAATGATAGTCTATTAAATCCTATGTTTGTACTTCCTGTGAACCAGCTACCTGACCAACATTCCCCTGAGGTTCCTCCACAAATGTATGATCCCCTAGTAGTTTCACCTAAAACTCAACTCCTTGCAACACCTTTACTGAACGTGTTCCTACACCAGAACCAAAGAAAGTTTCCTTGTATTCCCCACTCTCATTGAAATCCATGTTCCTGTAAAGCACTCCTTTTGAAGTAACATCATCAAACCTCCAAAGATGATAACCCATCATACCTTCAAGGTATCCCAGGAATATACACTTGACCTTACCCGGTTCAAGCATCCCTTGCTTTATACAAGCAAATCAGCTAAAAAACCCCCCAACATATCCATAGGTGTCTCAAATCCAATCGCTAATGATGGTGACCTATTTATCAAATATGTAGACATGGTTGTATCCTTTGCCCAAAAGACCTTGGACAAACCAGACTGGATGAAAAAACAACATACCTTAGCCAAGAGTGTCACATTCGTCTTCTCAACCAACCCATTCTGCTGATGTATCCCTGCAACACCCAAATGTCTGACGACCCCACTCTTCGTACATTGTTGTTTAGACCCCTGATTACAAGATTCAAAGACATTACATGTTGCACCCAAAACCAGGTTTTAAGTATTTGATAATGAAAATGCTATTAGAATAGTTTGACTAAGACTTTTATGAGTCGGGAGACTCGATATGATTGGTTGGTCAATGTATGTTAAGTTGAATTCGACTCGATAGTAAAACTAATAGTTAAAGAATGTATAATGTGGTTATAGAAAATATGATGTATAAACTTAAGGGACCAAAGTTGGCAAGTGTTAAATGAGTTATAAAGTTAATGTGGCCAAAATAGAAACAAAAGGACATGAAGGACCAAGAGTGTCAATTGAGAAATAGCTTTAGTATGAAGAAAGTTTCACACTTAAATTTCCAGACATTCTCAAAGTTTCAGAGTGTTTTGGTGATGGCGGTTAAAGGAGAGGAAAAAGGGAGGGAAAACCAAATTATGCTACTAATGATCAAACTATGATGGATTTGGTGTTTTTATGATAAGGATAATCCCCAGCTATCATCCTTGCAAGTAAGTAATCTCATTTGAGTTTATTGAAGAATTAAGAGTTAGGGTTTATAAACCCTAATTTGAGAATTGGGTAAAAGGTGTTTATAAGCTAATTAAAGGGTTATAGTAATTATGGGATAAGTTATAGTGATTAAAGTTAGTAATTTATAGGTTAATAATCATATGATCATTATATGATTATATGATGATTAAAGATGTTAAAGAAGTGAGTTAATAGTTGTTTTAACCATTAAATAGTAGTTTGATTATGTATTATGTTTATATGATCTTGGCCCAGATTACAAGAAAGGAGAATGATGATATTGATGATATATGATGTTGGTATAATGATACTTAGCTTGGATGCTAAGGTAAGTAATCTTGGTTACTATGTGTTTAATGTGAAAGTCATGTTATTATGTGATTATAAATGAAAGTGTTAAGATTGATTATAGTTGTTAGAGGTATGGTGAAGTAAGGAATTGACTAGTTGAAAAACTTAGTTTAGCCTTGACTAAGGAAAGACTAAGGTATGTGTTTATGATTTTATGTGTTAAAGGTTATGATGTGCTTATGTGTTCATATCGCATATATGATGATTGACGTGTTAATCATGTATTAACCAATTACTTACTAAGAGAAAGCTTACCGTTATAGTTGACAATGTTTTGTAGGTTCTTTTGGAAGTGTTATAGCTTGGATTAATGCTTAAGAATTAAAAGTGCGGATGTTAGAATGTTTGTATGTATATGGGAGCTTAGGTAGAATATCGAGCTCAATGTCAACATTGTACCCCCGAGAGTCTTTTAATGGTCCATGTTTTGGTTGTTATAGTCAAATGTGTCAAATGCTTGTTAAAGAAATGGTTTAAAGTGTTTAAAGTAATGGTTAAAGGGGTGTTTGGAATAAGTGTATATAATTACCCATTTTAGGTTAAAACGGGTCAAGTGTCATGGAATGCGTTTTAATATGTTTAGTTACAGTTTATGTAATAATGAATGATGTTTGTAAAGGCTAAAGTGGTGGTTCTATGGTTAAAGGTGTTATAGTTATGTTATGTTTGAAAATGGGTCAAAACGGGTGTTTGGCAAAACATCTGTTATTTTGTAATACATATTTATGAAATATATGATGTCCTAAAGAATCCTGGAAAGTTTCGTGAATTATCGAGTTATAAAAGTCGTTTTTCGAAAAATGGGTCAAAATATTTTAGTGCGGGAAATCTGTAGGTAATAGGTCTATTTTAGACTACAAATGACTACATTTTAGACTAGTATCTATGGTATTAGTATATGTTTAAAGTTCTGGAAAAATGGTCTATTTTAGACTGCAAATGGGTGCATTTTAGAATAATACCTAGGGTATTAGTGCCTGTTTTAAAAAAAATGGTCAAATCGGGCACGGGGTGTAACAACTTGGTATCAGAGCTTCGGTTTAACTGAATTAGGTTGCCATTTTAGGTTGCCTAAACTTAGACCACTCGTAGATGCGTTAGACGTAAGTGTAAGTAATGCGGAAAGGTAATTGTATAAGTTGTAAATGGATTATATGATATGTCATATGAACCTAAGATGAAAGTATTGAATATGTTTTATAATGTTGATGCGTATGTGATATATGTCCATGGTGGACTAGATGTGTTTAACATTAAGATCATTTGTGCATCTCGTTAGTGTCGGTGATCATTATGAAACTATATGAATGATAGGTTCATGGAATCTGAGGGATGTTTAAGTTTATGTGAATGCGTATTATAGTATGATAGCAAGAAGTGAATAAATGCGCTAAGTTATATTATGGTTTATAGAAAAGCATGAATTGAGAATGGTTTTGATGAGAAGTTACTAATAGATAATGTAATGAATGTGTATGATTCTTTTGTGGTATTAAAGACCAACATATGGTCTCATTAGTACTTCATGTCTAGTGATTGACCGTTAAGGTAATATTAGAGGCGGGTTGATAACGAGTTAAAGTATGTAATGTATAAGTATGAAATGTAGTAATGATGAACGTATTATAGTAATGTGATGAAGGCAAACTATTAAAATTTGATGCATTGTGTGCCATGTGTCGAATGATATAAAATTTACAAATGCTTAAGGTATGATAAGGGTTTAAGAATGAAGTAGAACGATATAGCTTAAATGCTAATAGTTAAATGAGACAAGTATGTTTGAGGATAAAATGACATTACCATGAGATTATTATATCACGGTTAATGTACCCCATTAGCAGTGATTATTATGATAAGAGTGTTGAATAAAAAAACATGGCTAGAATGTGTATGATGAGATTAATGAAGGTGTTATATAATAAACCTATGTAAGGTTTATATGTGTGAGAGTTGAACAAACTAAAGTTATAATAGTAAAGGTGATGAAATGGTCAACAAGGGTTGACGGGTAAAAGTTAAAGTGAGATGTGTAAACACATAGAAATTGTGTAAATTACTAAACGGGCAGGTATCATATGCCCTATGAGCTTACCCTTAATTAAATTGAAAATGAGCTTAATAGAGTAGGTATTTAAAATGTTAATGGCTTAGATCCAGTATGATGTTAAAGTAAGGTATAGTGGTCAAGCCCTACACGGAAGTACCGACTTGCCTTTGTGTTAAAGTAAGGTGTAGTAGCCAAGCCCTCCGGAGAAGTGCTGACTCGCTTTTATGAGAAAAGTTAGTGAGATTGGATCAAAAGCTACAAAAGATAAAAAGTAAAAGTAAAGCGTATGACTTTTTGGGTCGATGAATGCAAAGTATAAAAAGGGTGAAAGTAAAGCGAGTAATAGAAATAGGAGTGTTATGACGGAAGTGTATAAGTAGGATGATTTATAGTCTCCTTATTTAAACGGATTGGGACGCCTTTTCATTTAAATAAAGAAACTGTGAATCGCCGAACCATAAGTTTATATTTCCTTATTTACATTGTTTGAGATGCCTCTCTATGTAAATAAAGAAGTATAATGAGTGGGCGTATGTGTTTTCTGGTGTGGCATGAGTAGAATAAGAACGTAGCGAACGAGATTCTAAAAATAGTTAGATGTCTTAGAGAATAAGATAAGTGAGACAAGAATTGGATTGTGACTTAAGTTGAAATGATATGTGAAACTTTTAACTTAGGTGTCTAAGTATAAGTTGAAAAGATTAAAAGTTAGAAATGATGTTAAAATATGCCTTGTGGCATGAGATAAAAGTGAGAAATGAACGTGATAATTGCTAAATAGAATTAACATCTTAATTTGAAATGTAATAGTACAAGTCAAAGTTTGACTCTATGAAGTCAAAGTATTGAATTTTCCCAAATGACTTATAGTCCTTGACGAAAATTCTTAGAAAGAAGTAGAGAACATGAGGTATAATAGTGATAGTGTAATAGAATGATAAAATGACTATGGTAAAATTTGGAAGTAATAGTTAAGGTTTGACTTATGTAAAGTCAAATTAGTTAGTTTTTCTCAAGTAATATGTAGTCCTTGATGGAAAAGCTATAATAAAGTGAGTAAAAACGTTGTGTAATAGTAAAAAAGAGTTGATTAAATGATAAACTGGTTATATGGTAAATATGTATTGATGACATAATGACCTTAATGAGAAGTAAAATGTGATAGAATTAAATGAATAATATAGTGCATTAATGATATGGGTTGTGTTATAGTATACCTAAAGTTGCAGGATCACCTAGATCGTCGCAACTAATTGGATAAAAGTTTGTAAGTGCTAAGATTGAATGAAGCGTAAAATGTGAAAAAGTATGGATATAAGTGTAGCTAAGAGATTTTGGGACGAAATCTAAATAAAGGGGATATAATTGTTACACCCAAAACCAAATTTTAAGTATTCGATAATGAAAATGCTATTAGAATAGTATGACTAAGACTTTTATGAGTCGGGAGACTCGATATGATTGGTTGGTCAATGGATGTTAAGTTGAATTCAACTCGATAGTCAAACTAATAGTTAAAGAATGTGTAATGTAGTTATAGAAAATATGATGTATAAACTTAAGGGACCAAAGTTGACAAGTGTTAAATGAGTTATAAATTTAATGTGGCCAAAATAGAAGCAAAAGGACATGAAGGACCAAGAGTGTATTATGTTTATTTGATTTTGGCCTAGATTACAAGAAGGGAGAATGATGATATTGATGATATATGATGTTGGTATAATGATACTTAGCTTGGATGCTAAGGTAAGTAATCTTGGTTACTATGTATTTAATGTGAAAGTCATGTTATTATGTGATTATAAATGAAAGTGTTAAGATTGATTATAGTTGTTAGAGGTATGGTGAAGTAAGGAATTGACTAGTTGAAAGACTTAGTTTAGCCTTGACTAAGGAAATACTAAGGTATGTGTTTATGATTTTATGTGTTAAAGGTTATGATATGCTTATGTGTTCATATCGCATATATGATGATTGACGTGTTAATCATGAATTAACCAATTACTTACTAAGCGAAAGCTTACCGTTATAGTTGACAATGTTTTGTAGGTTCTTTTGTAAGTGCTATGGCTTGGATTAATGCTTAAGAATTGAAAGTGCGGATGTTAGAAAGTTTGTATGTATATGGGAGCTTAGGTAGAATATCGAGCTCAAGGTTAACGTTGTACCCCCGAGAGTCTTTTAATGGTTCATGTTTTGGTTGTTATAGTCAAATGTGTCAAATGCTTGTTAAAGAAATGGTTCAAAGTATTTATGGTAATGCTTAAAGGGGTTTTTGGAATAAGTGTATATAATTACCCATTTTGGGTTAAAACGGGTCAAGTGTCATGGAATGCGTTATGATATGTTTAGTTACAATTTATTTAAAGTAATCTTGGTTACTATGTATTTAATGTGGAAGTCATGTTATTATGTGATTATAAATGAAAGTGTTAAGATTGATTATAGTTGTTAGAGGTATGGTGAAGTAAGGAATTGACTAGTTGAAAGACTTAGTTTAGCCTTGACTAAGGAAATACTAAGGTATGTGTTTATGATTTTATGTGTCAAAGGTTATGATATGCTTATGTGTTCATATCGAATATATGATGATTGACGTGTTAATCATGAATTAACCAATTACTTACTAAGCGAAAGCTTACCGTTATAGTTGACAATGTTTTGTAGGTTCTTTTGTAAGTGTTATGGCTTGGATTAATGCTTAAGAATTGAAAGTGCGGATGTTAGAAAGTTTGTATGTATATGGGAGCTTAGGTAGAATATCGAGCTCAAGGTTAACGTTGTACCCCCGAGAGTCTTTTAATGGTTCATGTTTTGGTTGTTATAGTCAAATGTGTCAAATGCTTGTTAAAGAAATGGTTCAAAGTATTTATGGTAATGGTTAAAGGGGTTTTTGGAATAAGTGTATATAATTAACCATTTTGGGTTAAAACGGGTCAAGTGTCATGGAATGCGTTATGATATGTTTAGTTACAGTTTATGTAATAATGAATGATGTTTGTAAAGGTTAAAGTGGTGGTTCTATGGTTAAAGGTGTTATGGTTATGTTATGTTTAAAAATGGGTCAAAACGAGTGTTTGGCAAAACATCCGTTATTTTGTAAAACACGCTTTCGAGGGTCATTTGGACCAATTCTATACATATTTATGAATTATATGATGTCCTAAAGAATCCTGGAAAGTTTCATAAATTATCGAGTTATAGAAGTCATTTTCTGAAAAATGGGTCAAAATAAGTAAGTGTAGGAAATCTGTAGGTAATGGGTCTATTATAGACTGCAAATGGGTGCATTTTAAACTAATATATATGGTATTAGTGTCTATTTAAAGTGCATGAAAAAAGATCTATTTTAGACTGCAAATGGGTGCATTTTAGACTAATACCTAGGGTATTAGTGCCTGTTTAAAAAAAAAGATTTGTCAAATCGGGCACGGGGCGTAACATTACCTGTCTTGATCTTCTTCCCAGTCTGAGATTCTCCTAACTACTTCCTACCCTTCAATGTCTTCCTGGTCACTGCCTGACCGTCTAGGGTATATACGGAATTAGCCTTTCTTGTTCCTAATAGTAACACCAGTGAACCTTTTATAACCTTGATCCTGCCCGACTGCATCTTTAAGGTAAAACCCTCTTTTTCAAGAATACCCAGCGATATCAAGTTTCGCCTTAACTCTGGAACATACCTGACATTGTCTAAAACGAAACTTGACCCATCCCTCAGTTGTACTTGAACCATACATGTCCCCCGTACACGACATTCCCTGCCATCACTAAGCAATACATTACCACCGTCATACTCCTCAAAATCAAACAAGTACTCTCTCATGTATGTCATGTGATATGAGCCCCCTGAATCCATGATCCAGTCCCATAACTTTTCAACACTCATAGCCATCATAACATCAGCATTGTCATACCCATCAGCTCTAGAACCGAATACATGATCTTCATTCCTTACAAAACATTGAGATTTCTTGTGATTATTCCTGGGAAAATCCCTCTTCAAATTCTCTTCGGACTGACATATATAACACTTGAGTCTGTTGCTTCTTCCCTGTGACTTTGACCACACACTACCTTTACCCTGCTGCATATCACTTTGATCAGATTTCCCCCTTACGAACAACCCTTCACCACCATCATCCTTTGATTCTGTCATCTTCTAAAGTTCCCTAGAATGAAGTGTCACAACCACGTCTTCTAGCTTCAAAGAACTCCTACCATATAGCAAAGTATCCACGAAATTACCGTAAGACGACGGTAAAGATGTGAGTAATAATAATGCATGATCCTCATCTGATATAGTATCTATAGCCGCTAGGTTACCTACCAGCTTGTGAAACTCATCAATATGCTCAGTCTGACTCTTACCCGGATGCATGGCGAAGGTATATAACTTCTTCTTCAAGTACAAACGATTAGCTAAAGATTTGTCTTATATAAAGTCTCTAACTTTTCCAAATCCCTGCTGCAGTCGTCTCCTTGGTGATTTCCCGTAGGACCTGATCACCCAAACATAAGATCAATGCGTTATAAGGCTTTTTCTGAATGACGTTATTGTATGCTGCTATTGTGGCTGCATGTAACTCTTCCAATGCTGCAGCGAATCATTGTTGTTCCAGCAACGCCTTCATCCTTACCTGCCACAACCGGAAGTCATTCTTCCCATCGAATTTCTCGATGTCAAATTTGGTCCCTGACATCTTTGTCCAAACGCTTTGTTTATTCTAATAACCTTGTGATCTAAACCTCACAACACCGAACTAAACAAAGTACATGTATAAGAAACCCTTTCTTTATCAATATAACACTAAGCTAAACCCTCTTAGAATCGATCAAAACAAGAAAAGAAGAATAGCCCTTCTTTAGTCAAAACCTTATATTCATACAAAATACAAAGTTCACACACACACGTGCATGCAACCTCAAATATCATTCACATGCATGTAACCTCTACCTTTTCTTTTGTCGTATTCAGTTTTTGAAAGAATCCCGCCAAAAACGGAAAAATATCTTCCTGGTTTTTCTTCGTCGTCAATATTTGGACGAAAACTGGAAACGAAACTAGAGACTTTTGTCGATCTTCAATTACTGAAAATCCAACGAACCTTGAAGTTTCTTTACCCCATGTCGATAACCTCGACAGCTCGAAAGTCCAAGAACCTTGTATGCAAGCCTACACTTCAAAAATCGATATCCTAGAATCCAAAAAAATATCGATAACCTTTGTGAATTAACCCTCACAAAATCGACAGCCCTTTTTGATCCCTAAAAAAACGAAAACCTTTTGAAGTATCTTCTTATACTTGTCGACTAACCTGTTGTTATACCTTGACGTCGAAAAAACCGAACACCAAGCACCTTGCTCTCAAAAAAACCGATCAACAAGAAACCAAAGAGCCCTCATGTTTGATGACCAAAACAGCATGTAAACGTCAACCAAAACAGCAAGTAAACGTCAAGCAAACCCTTAGAAGTCGAGAACCATTGCAAGCAACACGCAGAGAACACGATACTTTTTGAAGCTTTTTAAACCAAACTTCAAACAAACCTTGTATCGCAACCTGTTTTAGATGTAACCTCTAAGAACGAAACCTTCTGCTTGTTTCTTTAACCTGCTGTCGTACAATAACCCTTGCTTCCCAAGCTTCTTGATCAAACCAATCAACTACAACCTTCGAACCAAGGCTCTTGATACCAATTGTTAGTCATGAACTAACAAACCCGGTTGACTAGAAGCGGAAAACACGATCACAGAATACTCCAAACAAGAATACGAATAGCCCTTGCAATAACCTTAACCTCGACTAATAAGTAAAACACACACGACACGTAATCTTGTTCCCAAACGATTGTATATTGAGAACAAAGGAAAAGAAAACGGTAGAAAGTACCTTCCCCCTGACCTCCTTTTATAGAGATGAGGGGGAAGAGTTTGGTTCCAACAAGTATAAGGAAACCGACCTTGACTTGGAGTACAAGTCAAGTCAATACACAAAAAAAAGGAAACAAAGACTATCCTATGGCTAAACTAATCGGTTATATCTTTCCTAACCGACCAAACACATGCGAGACACTAAAGTGTTTATTACACCCCTCTATTTAGCTAATATTGATACTAATATATAACATTACAGTTGTTTGGTTTTGGAGCGATATTTTGAATCATAATCACAGCCTTTTGGTGTACCCTCCTCCCATGATGGCGACCCCATATGAGCATTCTTTGGGGTTGAAGAGGGGGACCACTTCAATCCTCATTGTTGTTCCACCTCAATTATCGAGTGTTCTTCTCCATTATTAGAAGTATCTTTTCGGGGTTATGGTTATTAACAACATCATCATACTTTGAATTATCTTTTTGCTTATGTTTACTTTTATTGTCAACATTCTCAAATGACAATTTCGACTTGGAATTCCTCCTAGTGTGGCATTTTCAAGTCAAAATTAGCATCACGTAATATTGAATTTGAAAGAATAAGTAAACTTGATATAAAATATGATAATGTTGTTAATAACTCTGGCTCTAAAAAGCATAGATATCTCTAACGTTTCAAATAATGGAAAAGAACATATGATCATTGAGGTGGAACAACAATGAGCTAGGATTACAACGTACGCGTTCCTCTTCTTAGCCCCAAACAATGCTTTTAAAGGGTTGCCATCTAGGGAGGAGGCTACCCCCAAAGGGCGGTGATTTGGTGATAAGGAAATCGAAGAGGACTTAAAGATTTTTAATAAAAGAAATAGATGACGATGGAGAGGAAAACCAAAGGCAAATTAACTTGCTACAAAAGTAAGGTTTGATTTGTTCAGACTTGGTAACACTTCTTATGTGTAATGTTGTTATGATAGAGAATTAGTTTCTTTGTAACGATATAGTTGTAGATATATAAGTGAAAGCCAATACGTGTTCTAGCACTAATTTTC
Source organism: Artemisia tridentata subsp. tridentata (assembly GCA_021014915.2). Taxonomy (NCBI): domain Eukaryota; kingdom Viridiplantae; phylum Streptophyta; class Magnoliopsida; order Asterales; family Asteraceae; genus Artemisia; species Artemisia tridentata. Next base: position 127,443,333 of record CP139506.1, read on the forward strand.
CCGGTTTTATATGACCTCACCTGGTTTAAGAAACTTTGCACGAGTGCCATATATTGTTTTAGTTAAATGCATTAGAAACTTGTTTGCTCATATTTGACACATTTTTATAAGTGTAAATTACAAACTTCGTCTTTGTGGTTTACACAGTATCGCATCTTTCGTATTTTTTCAAAATAGTTATACGTATGGCTGTAAATTTTTTTTTTAATATTTCGTCCTTTTAACAAACGACATTTAGTGTTACTCCATTAACTCCCTCACGTGCCTTGCACATGAGCGTATTTTTGTCTTTTTACATCCACTCATCTTCAACCTCATTTTTTAAACCTATACAAACTCCACTCCCAATTCATAACAAAACCACTTCACAAACTACAATACTAAGCAGCAAATTAACTTAAATCCAAAAAACAAACAAAGCACAATTCACAAACTACAATACTAACCACTTCACATGCTCAAATTCTATTATTTTCTTAACTTTGGTAAAACCCGTTCCATTAACAGATATACACCACAAACACACTATCACCGTCTTCCATGAATATGTGATGATGATAATTGGGTTTCACTGTTGGCTAATGGTGAATCATGATAGAAGACTATGGTCGGCCGCCTCGTCCGCCATCATCTCCATTTTAGATCACCTCCATTAAATCTCCGTCTTTATTTTCCAATGAAGATTCACCACTGTTTTGTGGGTTTAGTTAAAGGGCGAGTTTCAAAAATCTACTTTCTGCACAGTGCACACATCCGAAACAAACAAAAAGATGTACAGAATGAAATAAAGTGGTATTCAATACATAACTTGGAGTTAGAGATAAAAACCAGTGCAATTGATCCATTGGATCAATTGGGTGTCCAACAGCCTGAAGTTGATCACACACGGATTTGAAAACACGACCATATTCAGAAACCGACTTGTCCCCTTTTTGAATGGAGCGAAGATTATCTCTTAAGTTTTGCACACGCTCAATGGACGTATTGCAAAACGCATTCTCAAGCACGACCCACATTTCACGGGCCGTAGGTAAGCCCACGGTTACAAACAAGGCTTCTTCAGTCAGAGAGGCATTTAATAAGACGATGGCTTGTTGTTCATTACGAATCCATGTGAGAGCCGTGCGAGTCCCATCAATGTGGGATTGAACTTGTTGATAAGCAAGTAATGGAAGCATTTGAACTCTCCAATAGATGTAATTAGTAGAGTTCAATTTGATAGCAATCATTGGAGCAAGTCCATTCATAGGAGAAGGAGAATTAGATGAAGAAGCCATGAATCAAGGATGAATAATCGATCGGAATATGAGCAGAAAGAAAGGAAAATAATCGGGCAGAAGAAGATTGATCGGAGGGGAAGGGAGAGAGGTGGGAGATAAAGAGGAAAAGATGGGAAACTTAACTCTAGAGTAAATTGGCTGATACCTTGAAATAAAGTGGTATTCAATACATAATTTGGAGTTACAGATACAATATATTGACACTACATTTACACTTTAGCTACCTATAGAACATAACTTATACAATAATACATCATAAGTTAACTTAGTCTAAAAAAGAAATTAAGGCAAGGTGGTCACAACTACATTATAACATCAATATGAATATATCGATGGGTCCATCGGGTCACTCTTCTCTTCCTCGTCATATTGTGGGACTGCCCATACCTTTTCTTACATATATATGTTACACATAAATCAATTATGCTTTTTCATATATTAAAAAGAAAAGATAAAGAAAAAAGTTGATGATATAAGGGTTTTAGATTCAGTTCTGATCGACGTGAGTGACTTTAATGTGTATTTTTCTTTGTGGATCCTTGGTAAAACTACTGTGATTACAATATCAATATGACTTTCGTTTATAGTATGATTTCATAAATTTGTATTTTTTTCTTTTTTTTTTTTTTTTTTTTTTTTTTTAATTATTTGGGAGTGATTTAGATTGTTTATGAGTTTTAGATCTTAGAAAATGGAGAAGAGAAACAAGAAGATAATGGTAGTTAGGGGGATTGATTGTGATTTAGTGTCTTTGATTTTAAACTTTCTTTATGAATAAAATGAAAAATCAAGAACATAATAAAGGATGAAGATAAAGATGGGAGAAAAGACCAAAATACCCTCATGTGCTGGGCAAGTGACGAGAGTTAACGAGACACTACTAACAACGTCCCCCAAAAGAATGAAATATAAAAAAATTGACAACCACAAGTATAGCCGGTGGAAATTATTTTGAAAAAAGAACGAAATGTGTGATTCTGTGTAAATCAAGAGGACGAACTTCGTAATTTACTTTTTTTTATAATGCAGCCTTGAACACAAGACGATGACCCAATTCTTGCTGAAAAACAATTTTATAAGTTGCGCATTTCCGATAATTCTACAAGTTGTAAGCATCAATATTGCATCATCATGTCCCAACTTAAGTTGAAACATTTTAATTTATGTGTTTTGACATATAGGTGCATCATTTGGAGGTATTAGGTTTAATTGAATATCTGTTTTATTTGGAGCGTATATATACTGTAAGATGGCACATGGTGCGATATACGAAAATCTTAATCTCAATCACGGCAATATATAAGATCAACGGTGAAGTATACATGAAACAAAATAATTTGAGATGTTGTATACGAGTATGAAACTTGAAGTCTTTATTAGCATATAATACGCTACAAAAAATAAAATAGTGCTATTCTTCACATTTATTTTGCCATGGTATGGTTAATTGTGGACTTTTTTTTATGTGGATAATAATTTTTTTACATTTATAAGTGTCACAAATATTTAAAAAAAATAATACACATATATAAGTGTGTACAATTATAATAAAGCTACACTTGTATGTGTAGCAAATGTTTTCACACTTTTTATTGTAAACATTTTTTGCAATTTTGCCACACTTTTAAGTTTGGACATTCAAAAAATATTTTCACACTTTTAAATATAGAAATTTGGATAATATCTCAACACTTATATGGGTAGAAAAATTTGTCACACTCATTATTACCACACATGAGAAAGTATAAACTTAATAATTTTACACATTTTTAAACGTGACCATTTAGCCTTTAAAATGCGAAGAATTCAACTAGTTTTTTGTAGTCAACAAGTCAGAATTATTCACGAGACAATACAAAACCCAAACTTAAGGTCTAAACGGAAGTCCGATCATAGCATAAAGAAAACTAACAAGTTTTATGTCAAGGATACATCCAATGTTGGTATCTCGAAACGTCTTTGTGTTTCTTGATATCCAAGTAGAACCTCAATAAGATCAGTTTCTCCAAACTCAGGAAAGTATTTCTTCACGAAAAAAAGCTTGCTATATGCCGTTTGCCACAACATAAAATTACTAAGCCTAATTTCTCCACTTGTACGTATGACTAGATCAGGGCAAGGGAAGCTAAGATAATTCGTATAAAGTTCGTGTTTGAACATCTTTTCGTTGATTTTGTTTGGAAGAATAACACCATCCTTGATTTTGGTAGCAATGCTCTTGCAAGCTTGTGTTATGTCTTGTTTGCCACTGTAGTTAATTGCAAAAACGGTGTGTGGCCCTAGATTGGTCCTCGATTTATCCTCGATTTGTGTAGCTATTTTCTGTAGTGACTCCGAGAGCTTTGTTTTGTTCCCCATCACACTTACTCGACAACCAAGACTGAGTTATAAGTATATTAAATTAAATACCAATAAGACAATGAGCTCTTATGAGAATTGATCTTAACTCAAGTGGAATGAAGACATCATAAAAACGATCTTGGATGCAATATGATCCATAGAATAAAAACCATCTTGAATCATATATTTATTCAATTAATCTTTTTTATAAAATTGATCTTAACGATTTTAACAACAATAGACCCTTCGGGCCTTTTGATATCGTACCTAAAAAGCTCCTCCCCGTCTATCCTCAATAAATCTTCGATTACCTTCATTAGAAAATCAACTTCCTCCTGCACAATTAGACATTGAAAAAGAGAAATGAATGATAACACAGTGTAGTATCGACTACAATATAAACAAAAGAGAGCGGTATACTTACAGTTGGCCGACTCCAATTTTCAGTCGAAAAAACAAAAAATGATACAACCTTGATTTTAAGTTTGCAACATAGTTGGAGAAGAGGCATGAGTATCATTCTTCCGGCATTGTGGCCTAACTTACCAGACAATCCTCTTTGCTCTGCCCACCTACAATTCCCGTCCACTATAAACCCGATATGTTTTGGCAAGAGGTCTTCTATAAGACCTCTAGATAATTCTTCTGATCGCTCATTTTTGTTGTCTAAGTCTGTTTCTATGTTCGCAATGGTTAGAGAACTTGTCCCAAAGGTCATTGAAGAGACTAGGTGCGGATGAGTATGATTTAAAGGCTAATCAATGTTTCGTGAAAATTAGTGATGTGCAAGTTCTTAGTTGTTTTTTCATACCAAATATGTTTCAGTAATGTGACATTGTGACATGTACTCGTATATATAGGTGCATGTGAGATTGTGAGTGAACAGAAATATTGACTTTGAGATTTATGAATTATGATTGTTCGTTTAGTAATTTATGTTCTTACCTGTAATTAACGATTAACAAAAAAATAAAACAAAATAATAATAATAATAATAATAATAATAATAATAATAATAATAATAATAATAAGGTTTAGAAAAACCAATATTTTAGGCTCACGTCAATATTTAATAATTAAATGGTCAAAAATAAGTTTTCCTGAATATATACATACCGAAATTGAAACTACCAAACCTACTTAAATCGTTTTTTTAATATTCATATACATTTGATAAAATTCTGCAAAAATTAGAAGTATTTTAATATTGATTTTATTTTAATCATATTTTGATAACGTCTATATAATCTTTTTTTTTAAATAAAATTTTTATCTTGCTAACGTAAAAGGTGAGACCTAAGGACATTTTTCAAGAGAGAAACTTACTAAATCACCACTAGTTTAGAGGTTGTTGTTGAAATTGTTTACAAATATTGGAGTCGCTTTGTTCGTATTTCAGATGCCTCTCTGACGGTATATTGTTTATTAAAAAAATTGCTAAATATTTGATAAATAAAGTTTGTTATAGGAAAAACAATTATTTATATATAATTTAAACTTTCATAGAATTGTAATATCAGATTTGCATTTGTCTATTTTAAAATTTTGCTTGTAATATTAATTTATTTTATTTTTGATACAATTTACGAACAATAAAACCTTGCTAAACTCAACTACTACAATGTTGTTACAGGATCGTCATATCCTATTATTGATTTTTTACTTTTCAGGGGGAGTTGCATATATATATATATATATATATATATATATATATATATATATATATATATATATATATATATATATATATATATATATATATATATATGGGCACTTTCTTGCGAGAACCATCTTATCTACGAGAACTGACAGAACACCACAAAAATACATACACGCCTTCAATAATTGTATTTTTGCACATATGTTCTAAAAACAACATATATGTTTTAAAAAAAACATGGTTGTTTTAAAGAATTTGATAAGAAATTGGAAATACAAAATTTTTTTTTTGAAGGTGTGCATGTATGTTCTTATAAGGTGTGCAATGACTATATTGCGGTCGTGTGTAAGGTTTTTGTGAAAAAAGATGATGAGTTCATGATGATATTGAATGTAGGAAATAACCATATTGATTGTGTGGTTGATTCGGGTGGTCTTGGATCTTGAAAGATCAAGAATCCCATGGTGAGTTAGTGAGATGTTAGAGAGAGAGAGAGGGAACCCTTTGAGAGAAAATCTGAATATTAGATTAATGTGTGTGAAGAGTTCCAACCCTTCCCAAGTGTGGGAATGGGTATTTATACTTCTACATATTTGTGCCCCTAGTGGGCTGTGGAGTAAGCTGACAGTGGGGAAAGCCCCGACCCACTCCACAAATATAGATACGACTAATCTAATAAAACTAATAATACTAATACTACTAAGCTTATATAAATAAGCCTACGAGCTATGTGATATGCTAAATAGATATTCGGGGTGACCGAACCTTCATATGAATATTTATATTCCTAACAATCTCCCCCTAAGGGAGGTCACCCCGGAAATAATATTTCGAATTCTAGCATTTGATCTTTAGATCTTGACTTCATAGCTCGTAGTCTTCGATTCTTCAACGTCTTGAAACTTTGTGTCTTTAGCAGTAATGATTTGATGACTGATTGATTGTCTTGGATGATCTTTTAGTATTCTTCGACTTTATCATCCAACATTTGTTTCCAAGTCATCTTTCAGCAGTATGTTTCCATGTGATGTGTAAATCTTTGAGCCGACATGCTCACACTATTTGGTGTCATGATCTTTAGCATCAGAGTTTGCAGAAGCCGTGTTAAAGGTCTTTTAGGTTGATCATGACTTTGTTGAGTTACAATGATGATGTAGTGTGAGCATGTGGTGCTGGATTGGCATCTTTTCTGTAATCTGCTTCAACCGCAATCAGCTGCAACTTCAATCAGCTACAACCGCAAACAGCTGCAACAGCAATCAGCTACAATCGCCAGATGATCCTGCATACGACAGTTAGCAATAAAACGTCCGGTACTTACAGGTTCGGACTTCGAGATTGTTAACAGCATAGTGTGGAAACTCTCTCTAATCCTTACCAAGACCGTTCCTAATCGAAAACCCACAGAGGGCTTTTTAAGATCGAACCGTAGCACATCAACGATTAGGTGAGTCGCTGGAGATCACTCCACGACTGTAGACCGTTAGAAACCGCCGTGACCACTAAGCGTAATCCATAAAGAATTACCGAAGTGACCTGCTTTCAGGGCTGCTTGATGTTGACCCTGGCAGGAATTTCCATTCAATCATTGAGAATTACATTTGTAAATTCCCTCATGAAAGTTCTGGCAGATTGCTAAGATCTGCGTAGGACTCATAAGTTTACAACTGGTGTCCTTAATGTTGAACAACCAGTGTAGAAATAATTCGTGTCCCTATGAGATCTTATTATGCATCTCGTGGCTCTAGACTCGATAGTGCGTTTTGATTTAGTGAGCGGAGGCTGGAGAGGACTGCCACCTATTCAATATCATCTAACTCGGAGTGAGAGAGACGATAGGAATGTATTGAACTCCGTGACAATTGAAACAAGAATCCTTTGAGGGACCTTGAGTGGCTAAGGAGGGTTGTGCAGCGTATCACTGGGTCCATGATACTTTGTCTTCAATGCCAGCAATCAACTAAGTGATTCTGACAGCATATGTATTGACCCGGTTTCTGCCTAAGTTGTAAGGAGGGCTATTTCTTTTCACCCTTTATCTTTACAATTCTTTTTCATTCTTCAACCCCTTCAGTGCTTACCGAGACTTCATAACTAACACCTTGTTGGGTTTATTCCAGTGTTAGCTCCATCTCAGTCGGCACTCTTCCCTTATACACATTTCTCCTTTTTAATCATACCTAAGGACTTCTACACTAACTAGTGGATTGTCCCTGGGTAGATCCCTCCGGCTCTGGCGGGATCGTGGGAACTTGAGCCTAACCTAACCATCCTTATAACTCCATGCATTAATTAAAGTGGTCGGTCTTTGTTATTCATCCACGATTGCCAAACCAAATCTTTGAAAAATCTCTCAAAGTGTTCATGATTAAGAAACACATTTTTGCAAACACTTGAGAGTTTTATATTTTTCAAATGCTCCCCCTCAACATGTGCTCGGTTGATTGTTTTCTAAATTTGCACATGTTAGGTAGAGCTCGCACTTTTTGAATTGATCCACTTTCAGTGAACATGACCGATTCGAGACACGCTTACATCACTAGTTAGACTAGCTTGAAATTATTACCCGGCCTGGTCAAGTCCACAGAAAGTTTCTCGAAATGGTACACTCTACTCAGATACGTCTTTTTCGAGACACGCTTACATCACTGGTTAGACCAGCTTGAAATTATTACCCGGCCAAGACGTATCCTTTCGATTGATGACAATTCAAGTTTCGTCAATTCTTTAGTGAAGTCTGAGCCGTGCTCACATAAGATGCATGCCAAATCCTTTTCCTTTTTGTCAATTCGCTCCCCCTCAATATGTGCATCGATATACGAAAGAGTTTAGCACATATGGGAGAGCTTTACATTTAAGTCCAAAACATCACATTTTCATCAGGTTTCATATTTAAATCACATTCTCTCCCCCGATCAAAAATTTCAAACCTTTTGAGATTTGTGATCCCAATTGATTTAAATAAGTTAGAAAATGTGGGAGAAAATGTGTCCGATTTAATATATTCTGATGATGAGAACATACTATGCTCCCCCTTAATCTAAGAGGGAGATTCACTGCTAATTTTGCACAAATTTGATTATTATGACACAAATGATATTGACCTTTTTGCTCAAATGATGTAATCACCCACTTTTCTGAGTGAGTCAGTGGTCAACATCGATTATCCATCCACCAACAAATCTTCTCAAGTATTGTCGATCCCCACTTGGCGAGATCTGAGTAAGTACTTCTTTGTTGAAATGATGGTGGTGGAGGTGAAGGTGTTGTTGTTGTTGTTGCTGAAGTTGTTGTTGAGGTGAATTTTGAGCCAATCAATAGAGTTTGAACGTCTGATTAAATGGTTAGAATGGGAACTGGCACATTCATTTTGGCTATGGAATCTGCATAAGAATATCAACACAGATATACATGCATACAGATACACTATTCCTAGATAGCTACCCTTCAGCAGCTTGCCACATTATAATACCAAGTTCATCTTATATTCAAACCTCAATCAGGAACTACGTCAAACCACTACCTAGCATGAAGAGCAATTAGCAATCACGAACATGGCAATTCACACAGATTTCTATATATAATTCAGGATCTTAGGAACATGATTCTAACATAATAGCAATCTACCTAAGCAAATCCTGAAAACATATGCACAATATCAACAACCATTAAGCAGCAGAGACAAACAACATTTGAAACTCATTCATTTAGATCATACAAATGTCAGTGGAGTATTCAAAAACATCAAACACAACTGGTTTTCTAACATCTTTTAGGTTTTGAGTCTTAAAGCATTTTGGGGATTATACGAGGATTTCAAAGTAACACAAATGAACCTTCTAGATACATAAAGCTAGGAAACTATAAGCAAATTGCACATAATGTCCTAAACTTTCTAGCAACTAACACACTTGGTCATTTGATATATTTAAGCAAGATCCTCTTCAACTAATTCCCCATTAACTACAAAACCATTTCTAACAAGTATGATTTAACCAATAAATCCGTTTGATGATATAAAATTTGAATTCACTCTCCCCCTCAATCAATGACCCGTATTCTAGTTGAACCTCAACTAAAATCACGCTTAACCCCACAACTCATCAAACAAGAACTGTCATGAGGTTTTGTAGTCGTTGATTGAGTGACAAATTTTATGCATAATCCAAGTATAAACAAATTTCATACAACACATATTCACCAAGTGTCTCACAAATAATTTTCAGAAGAATCATAGAATGAAAACTATTTGTATGCAAAGAAGACTTCTCTTCTTTTTCAAGAAATGATGCACTGAAACGTACATCAAATCGGCAAAACATGGATATAAAGTAATCCATGCCCAGGTGAACATCACCCAGTTGGAGGAACAACCGTCTTTTTGGCGACGTGCTTTCCCCAGTTTGAAGCGCGGGTTGCTATCTAAAGTAATAGCAAGCCATTTTAGACATGTTTTAACAATCCATTTTAACTTCTGCTCGAGCTTCATTTAAAGACCCGTGCCATTATTGAATGACATTTCTAAGTCCGTAAATGTTATCGATAAACAGAAGACATGCCTAGGTGAAACTATTTTTGGTATTTTCTAATTTTTTAATTTTTATGGTTTTTCTGGATTTACGATTCTCTATTTACAATTAGCATGATTTCTATGTATCTATTTACAAAAATGGTATAAGATATGAAAAATAATGTAAGAAGCAAAATATATACAAGGATACGAACCAGAAACCATTACTCCTCAGCATTCTGAATCTTTTCCGCTTCCATCATTTAACTTGCTGAAGAGTAACGTGAGCACATTTAATCAGGGAATGATTCTGGCTTTTCACTCTCCCCTAATTAGTGCTCTCCCCCAATCTGACAACCTCTGACGATCACCCAAAGTAGGAAGAAGAAGAAGCCTTTGGATGAACGCCCGAAATATGAAGAAGTCTTTTGATAACCAAATGCATGCCGTCTTTAATCTTCTAACACTCCCGTCCTAGAGTGACTCCGTCAAAAATCTTAGGCATCTTTTCGGTAGTTTAAGTTGAGCCTCAACTGAAATCTAGCTTAACCTCACAACTCATCAAACAAGAACTGTTATGAGATTAGGTTAACATCAAGTTGGACTTAACCTTCAACTACGGAACAACTTGAACCTAACTTAACTCCACAACTCATCAAACAAGAACTGTCATGGGATTAAGTTAAATATCAAGTTGTAAGAAAAGAACTCAACAAGTTTTGACTGTGGAGAAGACTGTAGACTCGACCTTCTTCAAGATTGCCCAATGTGGAGGAACAGAATACCAATCAACTTAATCTCACCAAATGCCTTCCAGTAACCTTACATATAACCCATCAGCCCGCAGCATACACATGAGATGATAACACCCAACAGAGAATGTAGAGTAGACTGACGACTCGACCTTCTTCAGTCTTGAGTATAACACCAAAGTAACAAGTTGAACCACTGACCATCTATAGAATGTATCCATATTTGGATATTAAGCCCTGATCACGTGAACCTGTTGTGCGTCCTTGATGTACACATTCTCTCTCCCTTGATGGTTACGATTAATCAGCACATAACGTAGCAGTGAAACGATAATACCCAGGTAACAAGTTGAACCACTGATCATCTATAGTATTTATCCATTATGGATATTAAGCCCTGATCACGTGAACCTGTTGTGCGTCCTTGGTGTACACATTTCTCTCCCCCATGATGGTTACGATTAATCGGAATCATCATCATGATGTGTACATGTAGCCTGATGACGTGTACTTGAAGCATTGACTAGAAGCCCATTGTTGCTGATTATACCAACCCGTGAGACTCGATTAGCATTCCATGACCATGTTCTTCAACACCTTGATAGAGGAAGAAGATGTGTTGGAGAACCATGGTTTGCACGACTCCTGAACTGACGTATTCAGGAGTCGTATGACCATTTCTCAATCATCAACCAACATGTAGACTAATATTCACCCTTTCCCCCCCTCAAAAATTGCATATGCCTGCCAACTGCAATTTTTGATGATTAAACCAGTGAATATGAATACCATCAACGATAAGTAACTCCGCTTGACGGTTCTTGAAGACTAACACGTTGTTTATTCACTCTTTCCCCCCCTCAAAAATTGCATATGCCTGTCAACTGCAATTTTTGGTTGAACAAGTGAATAAGAATATACTCCAGTGTGCGCCGATCCACTTGAAGATTGAATAAGCACGGAAAGAGCATGAATCTTGTTGATGAGAATGGCCATTAATAAGAAGACTCCTCTTCTTTTGAAGATAAAGTGCACTCAAGCGTACACTTTTCTTTTCTTTGAAGAATGAGGCCTGAACTGAGGTATTCAGACGTCATTATTTTGAAGAACGAGGCCTGCACTGAAGTGTACAGACGTCATTATGATGAAGAGCGAGGCCTGCACTGACTTGTACAGACGTCATTATGTTGAAGAGCGAGGCCTGCACTGACTTGTACAGACGTCATAATTTCTCTCTTTACTACTTCTCTCATCTAACTCTTTACCAACCCCATTATCATTTTGTTGGCTTGATGTCGTGACCACTGATGGAGAAAACCCAATATGATGAACTTGAAACTGAAGTAACATAACCCGAACTTGTGACTTAAACTTGTACTAATGCGTGACAAAGAGCGGTGTAGAGACTTCGTGCAACATCGAATCCCTAAGTACTCTATACTCTTCAACCAACCAACCATCAAGTATAAGACGTACATCACCTCTTGGATATCCACAACTACGTGTGACACTGAGCACTACAACGTGACTCTTTAAAGTGATAGTTATTTTGTAATAGGGAGAAAGAAAAAATAACTAGATATCCAAGTCCTTGTCATTATATTGAAAGCTCGAACAAGGATCTCGAAGAATCTTCATCCAACCTCCCCGATATCTTCAGATGCTAAGTACACGCACCCATGAAATTTCACTTCAGCCTCAAGTAAATTGTACTGAACTAACCCCGTAGTCACATCTTGTCAATTAAAAGCCTCGATCCAGCCATTTGTGATGTTATAACTGAACTTCGATAATGGTTTTAACCCGATCCTGGTCAAGAGCGCATAGCCCATCATCACGGAATTTTACAAATCTATGGTTTAAACCGAGAAATAAGTTCTTTCGCGGGATTTTACAAAACCAAGAAGAAACCGTGAGACAGTAACCGATTGAATGTGGCGTGACTGATTTGGTTTTGGTGAACATCAGTTTGGGTTAAGAATATTTCGTGAGAATTACAGATCACATTACAACCTTTTAAAACCTTTGGCCAACTAACCAACCTTGAACCCAGATTAGAGACCACTTGATGAAGGAAACCCGACGTACCAATACTGAAACCAGAAGAAGAAATCCCCAAATTTGTAACTTAAGCTTGCACTAATGTTGGAAGAACGGTGTAGAGAATTAATGCTCCAAGCAGATCTCTAAGTGCTCAATACCCAACCAAAGTATGAGACATTAACACCTCTTGCGATTATCGACAACGTCAATGACGTGTGACACTGAGTACTCCAGTAACTCTTAAGTGATAGTTACCCCGACTGCTGGTAACTAGATAACCCAAGTCTTCAACTTAAATTTTTTCGCACGAGCAAGTTATCATTGAAAGTCATGCATCCAACCAACCCCGACTTCAAGATAAAATAAGTAGACGCCTTCGAGAACTACAACTTCAATTACAAATAAAGAATACCAGATTAACTTCGTGGTCATCTTGTGCTGTTGACTAGCCAGAAAGGAAAAGAAACATGCGCAAATTCTTAGAAGAGCCCATGACTCATAGTCAGTCCTATCAAACAAAGCAGTCTGATCCAGCTACTTGGATGTGGAATAGTTGTCGTACTGTGTACAGGATTTTACAGTTCTTGAGATTTATCTGAGAAATAAATTCAAGAACTAACTGCACAACAGTAAGTATCAAACTGCTGTAGACTGAACCACTGAATCCTGAATCGCTACGATCTGACCCGCTGTAACCGACACTGCTAAGATTCAAACCGCTGGAGACTGAACCGAGACGATCTGACCCGCTGTAACCGGAACCGCTAAATTTCACATCGCTGGGGACGGAACTTCTAGGAAACTTGCGATAATTCTCCCCCTCAAAAAGGACATGGAATGACCTTTTTGCCAAAGCTGAGAGTCCGTGATGTTTGTGAATTTGACAGGCACAAAACATGGAAAGAGACAAATGAAACTACTGCAACGAAGATGGTGATTAAGACTCTCTTGTAGTAACCTCTTGCTTTCCTCATCATCAATGGTTTAGTAGATTAACAATTCATTGAAGCTCGTATTATGCCAAAACCGCTTGATGAAATGCATATGACTTTAAAGTGAGTAAAAGGTTAACACATGTCTCCAAACAGATCACCTCTTGTCTTTAAGCCTGACTACCTCTTGAGAAGATCTCGAGCAACAATCCCATTAGAAGCTTGAGAAACAACAATCACTTGATGAAGCTTGATAAAGAACAAGTCCGCGACTTAAACTTGCACTAAATTATGATTTAGAACCTATATTGAGCACAACAACGTAACTCCTTTAAATATAGGTAGTGATATATACCCAACCTTCCATCCTTAATTGTATATATCCACTTCGTGAACATCCAAGTCTAATCACCTTAAATTGCAAATTGTGATTTAGAACCTATATTGAGCACAACAACGTAACTCCTTTAAATATAGGTAGTGATATATACCCAACCTTCCATCCTTTATTGTATATATCCACTTCTTGAACATCCAGGTCTAATCACCTTAAATACGCTTGAGCAAGGGTCATCAAACATCGTGCATCCATCCACCCCGAGATGTTTGTGACACTAAGTACACCAACCCGTGAATTAACAAACCAACCAAGTTATCATAATTTCCCAATTCCTGCTGATCTTGAAGCACAAACTTATCCCGAAAAAGCAGTCAAACCCCGTAAGTTTCATTATGTCTACATCCGAGTCTAGCCTACTTGTCCAATATTGATTTCACGGGATTTTACAGCTCTTGAGATTTAAACCGAGAAATCAAATCTTTCGCGGGATTTTCTAAAATCTACAAGAGAAACCGTGAAATCAACACGAACAGTTAAGGGTGAAGTGCAATATTAATCTTCGAAATTCATGTCACAGGAGTCAAATCACAACTTGATCAAATCGCAACAAGTCGAGTCACAGATTGTCAAATTGCAACAAGTCAGATTGCAATCAACCAAGTCACAATAAGTCAAATCGCAAGTGTCAACTCGCAACGTCATATCGTAACTGGTCAAATCGCAATCCGTCAAGTCGCAACAAGTCAAAGCGCAACTGGACAAATAGCAATTAAACAAATTGTAATTCGACAACTATAACTCAAATCGTAAACATCAAATTGCAGGCTCACTCAAATCGTAGGCACCAATAAGACAATGCATCCAAATCCACAATTCTGTAATCACGTTGACATTCATAAACCCAAATAGCCAGCCGTGATAAGTGTATCCTCGTGAGAATACTGACCGAAATATCATTCCTTTAGTCCATCTTGTTCAAGCTCAAAGTTAACCCAAGCCATCGTAAGCCAACTCCACTCTTTTTGCCAAATAAAATACCATAGTGCACTCAATGTATTAAAATACATTTGGTGTTAGATTTCAGCCCAATACATTTCCATTTAATTTCGGATTCAGTAATCATTTTGAGCCCAGTCCAACCAACTAAACTCGGCCCATCATCCAACTATGAAACCAGTCCATTAACCGCCCAAAAATCACTAAATCCAATTTCCAAACCCTAATCACACGGGTATATAATGCTTATAACCCTAAACCCCCATTTACCCTAAACACATCTATCCTAAACTAACAGCCCCCATCCTACACCATCTCATGCCAAACCCTAAGAACAAAAAAAAAAAAAAAAAAAAAAAAAAAAAAAAAAAAAAAAAAAAAAAAAAACACGCAGCCTCTCAATTTCTTTCTTAACTCAGTCCAAACGGAAAAAAGATCCGACTCTCACTGCTCAATCTTTTTCTTTCACAGCCACAAGTAGAGCGCCAAGAAGGTAAGAGACGCAGAAAATAAATCGTCCTTAGTCAGTTTCTTGTTGACTTGTTTGTTTAAGCGAGCGACTTCAAGATTCAATGATGGGTCTCGGGTAAGGTTGTTGTTGTCTTTAGTTTATTCAATGATGAGTCTCGGGTAAGGTTTTCTTTATGTTCTTATTCTTTTTCAGATCATGTTAAGTCGAAAAGAGGAAGAGTGAAACCCTCGAGGCAAGGCTCGTCTTCCGTATCCTTGATGTTCTTTTTCTTATTCATACATTATTCATACATTATAACATCATGGAAGAGTGAATAGGAAGACAAGTGAGTTAAACATGTTGTTAAGGTTAGATTGATTTAGGTGGTGTTCATGTTTGTTGTATATTCGACTGTGAATCCGAATGAAATACAGTGCGAGGTCGAGTGAGTTAGTTATTGTAAATGGATTGATTAATGTGGACTAAAACAATGAATTTTATTTCTTGTAGTTCGAATGGGTTTGGATTTGTAAATGATTAATTGTTGTTGTTATGTCGAAAAGATATGTTGTAGTTTGTAGAAAGTATTGTGAAATTGTTGCTATAATTGTTGTGTTGACAGTTGTTTGTTTGGTCTGGGTCTGCTTGGGTCTGCTTAACTGCTTTTCTCCTCTCAATCTTTCATTTTGATATTTGATACCTCGTTTTTTGACCAAAGTAACAGACAAACCGAGTCGATGATATGGTAGACAACCACACAGACAAACCGCGTCGTCTTATATACACAAACCGAGTCCATGACAACCAGACAAACCGAGTTGGTGAGTATTTAGACAAACCGAGTTCATGATATTATGGACAAACCGAGTCCAGGGTAAAACAAACAAACCGAGTCTGTGAGCCAATAGACAAACCGCGTCTAAGACAAATCGCAACTTTGACCGGTCAACGCTGTCACTCTCACCCTCTTGTCTTCATTATCCATTTTTGGCAAACAGCCAAACACCATCCAATAGAACACAAACCGCATTCAAGAACAATCATTCCAACAAGAGCAGTTTCCGCATTCAAGAACAATCATTCCAACAAGAACACAAACTGCTGCTATGAACATAACACCACAAACCCATCTAATCACTTCTCAAGTATGAACACCATAGAAAACAGAAGTAACCATGTTTAAAACATGTCTTAAAAACAATCGTTTGAAACACATAAGCCGCAAGCATCAAGATTAAAACCTTTTAAGACATATTTGACCATGAATTATGAAAAACTGCAAAATGAGCCACATCAACACTGCCACTTTGAACATATGAAGCCTTTGCATATTTGACCATATCAACATTGCCAAGAACATCCTCTTAAGTTAGGATGCACTTAAAGCATCTCAAATGAGCCACCCAAAATGCTCTACGACAACACAAAGGCCAACAGAGTTTGATCTTGGCAAAGATGTTACTTGTTAAAGATAAAGCCCAAATGCACCATGGATGTTACTATTAAAGCCCAAAGACACAGATTATCTTATCATGACACAAATACTTCTTAACACAAATACTTTAAGTCAACCATGTATTCGATTCACACAAGGAAAAAAAAATAACCAAAACCAGTCCACCATGTTTGACCACACCCACGTTTGACCAGGACTATACGAATAGAGAAAGAACACATATAACTAGACCAGATCTTCAACTTTTTATTCGAATAGAACAAAGAACTAAAGACAAGAAAAATAGACACAAGTGTTTGACAATTAAAAGCTCACGTGAAGCAGTGTACGACACACAATCAAAAACAAATCAAACCATTTACCACAGATCTGACCAAGATGAAACTAACCGAATCTACAGCCCTTGACCACAGATCTGACCAAGATGAAACCATGGCTCTTGATACCAATTGTAGGAAATAACCATCTTGATTGTGTGGTTGATTCGGGTGGTCTTGGATCTTGAAAGATCAAGAATCCCATGGTGAGTTAGTGAGATGTTAGAGAGAGAGAGAGGGAATCCTTTGAGAGAAAATCTGAATATTAGATTAATGTGTGTGAAGAGTTCCAACCCTTCCCAAGTGTGGGAAGGGGTATTTATACTTCTACATATTTGTGCCCCTAGTGGGCTGTGGAGTGAGCTGACAGTGGGGAAAGCCCCGACCCACTCCACAAATATAGATACGACTAATCTAATAAAACTAATAATACTAATACTACTAAGCTTATATAAATAAGCCTACGAGCTATGTGATATGCTAAATAGATATTCGGGGTGACCGAACCTTCATATGAATATTTATATTCCTAACATTGAAGAACATAGGTGGATACTTACGATTATTGATGATTTGCATGTATTTTTATTTTATTTTAAAAGGCGTGCATGTATGTTTTTAGTGGTTCTGTCAGTTCTCGCAGATAAGATGGTTCTGAAATGAAAGTCCCTATATATATATATATATATATATATATATATATATATATATATATATATATATATATATATTATATATATGTGTGTGTGTGTGTGTGTGTGTGTGTGTGTGTGTGTGTGTGTGTGTGTAAAAGGTAAAGTTAAAATAAAAAGACAAATATCCGTACACTACGTAAAAAGATTATTTTTTTCAAAAAAGTTTGCGAAAAAATCCAAAAAATTTTCACAAATCGAGTATGTTGGTGCATAAAACTTTTGTGAAAGAAGTTTTTCTAATTTTGGGTTTTTATACGTTTTTTTTTAATGCACAAAAAACGAATTTTGATGCACAAAAAAATTTTGATACACAAAATTTTCAACTTGTTTTGGTTAGATGCGCAATGTTATTTTGATGAAAAATTCAAAAGAAGTTGAGTGCAAAAATGAATTTTTGATGCGCAAAAAAATGATTTAATGCACAAACGTTTCGGAAAAAGTATCCACTTTTGGAAAAACTTACTTCACAACTTTTTCATGCACTAACATACCCGATCTTGTGGAATTTTTTGGATTTTTTTGCGAACACTTTTTTTAAAAAAAAAATCTTTTTACGTAATGTACAAATATTTGTCTTTTTATTTGATCTATATCCTATATATATATATATATTATATATATATATATATATATATATATATATATCATATATATATATATATTGTGTATATATCAACTTAAACTTATAATTGCGCGGATATTCTTTTAAAAGAAAAATTGCACATATATCCAACTTAACTTAATAATTGCATATATATCATTTCTAAACCTTTAATATCATATATACCAAAATAATTATTTAATATAATTTAAAACTCTAAGTTATGGTAATTTTAATTTTAAAAATAGCAACAACCACCTTTGTTTCAAAGGTATTGTGTCCTAAGGTTCAAATGAAATAGATGACCAAAAACAATACATTAAAACAATATTTAACCTAATGAAAACATTCACCTTATTTCATATATAATACGAATACAAGAAATAAACTCATCAAATATATCATGATTGTTATATATTATACATCATAGATGAAATATATTTATAATGAAAGTGTATATACTACTACCAATAAGTTTATAAATAAAGAACAAATATATTTAAGAAATATTTTTTTTATAATTATATTTGTTATGTATTTTAGAGTTGTAAATTTATACTCGTATTAAATAGTTATTTGGATATATATGACATATTTAAAGTTTAGAAATGATATATATGTAATTATAAGTTTAGGTTTGATATAAATGCATTTTTGAGCCTTTGTAAGACATATGTGCAATTACAAGTTTAAGTTAAATATATACGCAATTTTGAGCTTTTGCAGGGATATATATGCAATTTCCCCTAGTTTTTATTACTACAAGAAATTGACTTTTAGTGACAGAGGTTTTAGTGACACACAAAATTATCACTAAATCTAGCTTTTAGTAACACATTTTAAAACTGTGGGCAAAAGGTTAAAACTTTGAGATTTAACGACACTTTATGTGAAAAATATTTTTTCTAAAAGGCAAAGAAATCATGCTTACATTTTTTTGGTCATTATAATTAAACTCTTACTTATTTTTACTTTACCTACAATTTTAAAGTGTAGGAGAAACACTCAAAAATGTTAGCACATTTTTTTTTTAAACTTTTGTTGACATTTTTATGTCTTTAGAGACACTTTTTTTTTAGTGACACATTTTTGTGTCACTAATGACAATATTTTTTAATGATAGATATTGTTTCACAAAGGATTATTATAAAAGTATCGTTATATACTTCTACATTTCCTTCCTACTATACTCACACAAGAATATAACATGTGTTTTTCACTAATTATCTCTTTTCATCTAAACCGTCAATTATTCCACATGTAATGATCTTGTGAATATGATGATATGTAGGAATATTACGTAAGTAGAAATATCATTTCTCTATTATATATTATCGCAATATTCTTTATTGTTCTATTAAAATCAATATGTAAAAAAAAGAACTCTTTTTCATTTAAAAAAAACAAAAACAAAAAAAAAAAAACAAACAAAAAAAAAAAAACAAAAACAAAAGAAAAAAAAAACAAAACATATTTGACACTCGGCATAACGCACCCAAAATACCTCATCGGAAACAATGAAGTTTAAAGAGTTACAGAAAGTGCAAAAAAAAAGATATTGAACGAGCATTCGGAGTCCTACAAGGTCGTTGAGGAATTTTACAATAAATCGCACGTGCTTACCAAATCAACACTCTACGAAAAAAATTATGTATTGTTGCATCATATTACATAACATGATATTGAAAGATCAAGAATTCGTGATTAGTGAGTTTAAGAAATTGTATATATGTTTCTTCACAACCGGTTTTGCAATGTACTTGTGTCGAAAGATGCGACATACTTCGAAGGAAAACACAAAGAACTTCGGGATAAGAAAGTGCACAACGATATTCGACATGATATTATAGAGCATCTATGGAACCTTAATCACTATTTTTTTTTTCTTTTTTAATTTCGTTTCTTTAATGTATCATTGTTTTCAATTTAATGACGTATGTTGTTTTATTTCAGTAAAAGAAAGAAAAAAAAGGTATAAAAAAATTGTGGAGTTCGAGAGTGTCTTATAACTTAAATGATAAGTGAGGCTATGTTTCAGTTAAGTTATATATTTTCAGTTATAAAATTAAAAGTTGACATGTCAATACATTTTTTGATGACGTATAGTCCGCATTCGGGTCACGAACCCGACCAATACTCAAGCCCATCACGCGTGGGCTATCACGATAAAGATTTGGGCTCACAATGGCCCAAATCCGAAATCTATTATTGGCCTTGATATAGGATCTCTTATTTACGGATAAGGATCAATGGACCGAATAAGGAGGGATACGCCGAAGAGTAAGGAACACGAAACCAACAAGGATTTCGTGTGTATATAAAGGGCATCTCGGCTCTCATTAAAGGTATCATATCATAACCCTAACTCTTCACTAAAACCCTAAAACCGATTACTTACTCTCACGCCGGAGGATAATCGTGGGAGACAATCCCACGATAAGCCTAACGGTGTTTTTTGTTCTCTTAGTGCGCAGGTCTCAAGCATTAAGATCCAATTGATACGGGAATAGGAATCCAAACAAGGAACGCCCAACTTTTGTATCAACAAGTGGCGCCATCTGTGGGACCCGACACTAAGAACTCTACGAAGAACTAGAATGACAAAGCACGGAAACCTAAATCAGCGGACTCCGCAGGCGAAGAAAACGCATGGTGACCTACAGGGGCAGAAGCAGCAAACTGATTCAGCCCCTAAGCAGGCCTCTAGAACAACCAGTACGCCCAAAAACCTAGGATTCATATTCAGATCTGGCCTTTACTACAGTAGAACCGCTCACAAGGACTACCCATGCTACTACAACAACCACTAGCGCGGAAGATCCACAGCGCACTCCTTTCACCATGCCAGAATTAGACCTCACTGAGCCGCCAAATGCGCCTATCCGAAACAAGGGTCCTGATTTGGAAACAGACATCCTCGCGCTAGAAGGAGTCACGCCTGAACTAGCACCAAGAGATTTCGTATCTTAAAACTATGAAACCTTGGCTGCGCTTATGCGAGAGGAAGCAAAAAAGAGGTCAAGCCAGAGTCTGCAAGCCCGGCTCAACTTCGACCCTGAGCATGAAGCATCCCCACCGCGTTACCGAAAGGAAAGGCGCGAGAAGGATAGCCGCCAACACCCAGTGTTTACTATGATCGGAAGAAAAGTTGTGGATGATGAAGCAGCCGACTTACATTATCTGGAGGAGCATGAAGACGATGGACGGGCACCAATGTCCACACTAGGCTTGGCAGTCACAGGATTCACGATAGACTTTGGCGACAGTGCTCCCCAACCGAAAGCCCTTCAAGCTTGGATTCCGAGGATGGTCGGCGCAAGCGCCGCAAAAGAGTAAGCTCATCCTCAAGTGACTCCTCGGACAACGAGGACGAAGAAACGGGACACTGGAAGTCCAGAAGAAGATACCGCGACCAGGAGGACGAAGATATGTCTCGTCCCTGGCGCCGCCAAAAGGTTGACGCATTCACTCGGCGCAGCAGTGATTTTTCAGAAGATAAGAGAAGGCGCATGCCCGCTAATGTTAAAACTTATGATGGGACAGGTGATCCTGACGACCACCTAAAAATTTTCGAATCAGCAGCTACCATCGAAAATTGGCCACAACCTGTGTGGTGCCACATGTTTAATTCTACATTAGTAGGGAATGCGCGAAACTGGTTCAGTAAGCTTCCACGTAGAAGCATCGATGGGTTTGAAGAGTTGCGGAAGGCGTTTCTTTTGAACTTTACTCAGAGGAAGAAGTGCGCCAAGAATCCTGTCGAACTCGCTAGGGTAAAACAGCGCCAAGGGGAATCCACAAGCGCTTATGTGGAGCGCTATAAAGACGAATGCATACATGTCAAGGCATGCCCCGAAATACTAAAGATCTCAGGGTTTATGAATGGAATCAATAACCCAGAACTTATCAAAAAGTTAAATGATAGGGTTCCCCAAACCTTTGACGAACTTATGAAGTGCACGAGGTCCTTCATCCAAGGAGAAGCCGCCGCTGCGGATAGTAAGAAGGGCTACTCAAACTATAGGTCACAAGAACAGCCCAGGAGACAATCCAATGACCAGAGTAGCAATCGTAACAAAAGCTACCGCAGTCAGGGGGGCAGACGAGAGAATGACAAGTATACCCCACTAACGAAGACTCCAAAGGAGATATTCGCGACGGAAGGCGCGAACTTTCCGAGACCCCCACCGATGCGCACCTCAGAAGATCGGCGCGTAGGGAACGAATACTGCGAGTATCATGGACAGAAGGGCCACACCACCAATGAGTGTGTCCAATTGCGCCAACTAATTGATAAGCTAGTAAAAGAAGGCAGATTGGACCATCTAGTTAAGAACATCAAGGATGGGAAAGACAAACAGAAGAACGGGGGCAAGAAAGAAGCACCTAAGGACAAGGCTGACACAATCTACATGATACAATCATGGCAGCGAAAGACTAGGAAAAAGGTCAGCCAGAAATTTTCTCATGGAAGCGAAATCTCTTTCCCCACCTTGGCTGCGGACAACGCAGTGGCGGAATCACTCACCATCGAGATAAATGCGGGGGGTCACGATATCCACCGCATGTATGTTGATGGAGGGGCATCAGCAGACATGATGTATGAGCATTGTTTTAAAAAATTACGACCTGAGATACAAAGACAGTTAAGCCCGGCCACGACATCGTTGACTGGCTTCACGGGAGAAAAGATATGGCCCATGGGGCAACTACGACTACTAGTTGTTGTTGGTAATAAGGAACACTCCATGACAGCCTGGATGATTTTTATGGTGATCAGATCTCCTTCGCCATACAATGGCATTATCAGAAGACCGGGAATTTTGGCAATACGCGCAGTACCGTCCACAGCACATGGGATGCTCAAATTCCCGGTAGAAGGCGGCATTGTCACCATCTACAATAACGATGTGCCACCTAGAGAGTGTAACACGATTACATGTGAGACGACGCACACCCCAGAACAGAGCGCAGCTAAAGTATCAAACCTGAAGGTCGCAATTCATCCTGATTACCCGGAGCAAGAAGTATCGATCGGGGGATCGCTGTCTGATAAAGGCAGAGCTGCCGTGTGCGCACTCTTGCAAAAGAATCTGGATATCTTCGCATGGGAACCAAAGTACATGACTGGTGTGTCACGCTCGATTGCAGAACACAAGTTGAAAATCCGACAAGAATACTCCCCAGTACGGCAGAAAAAGCGCGGCCAGGCTCCAGAGCGCGCAAAAGCCATTCTAGAGGAAGTACACAAACTTGTTGGTGCAGGTATCATGCGAGAGGTCTATTACCATGACTGGCTCTCCAATCCAGTGATGGTCAAGAAGAGTGATGGCAGTTGGCGGATGTGCGTGGATTTCACTGATCTCAACAAAGCATGCCCACAAGACTGCTACCCACTACCAGAGATAGACTGGAAGGTAGAATCTTTATGCGGATACCCCTTTAAATGTTTTTTAGACGCATACAAAGGGTACCACCAAATCCAAATGGCTAAAGAAGACGAGGAAAAAACAGCCTTCCACACAAGCCAAGGTGTCTACTGTTATACAAAGATGCCTTTTGGCCTAAAGAATGCGGGCGCCACCTACCAGCGATTGGTAGATAATGCATTTGAAAAACAAGTGGGCCGCAACCTAGAGGTATATGTTGACGACCTTGTCATAAAAAGCCATACCGAAGGCGAATTGGTCCGCGACATTGAAGAAACATTTAGAACACTACGAAAGATCAACATGAAGTTAAATCCTAAAAATGCACTTTTGGCGCTACAGAAGGCATGTTCCTTGGATACTTGATAGAACCTGATGGCATTAAACCATGCCCAGAAAAAACAGAGGCTGTCATCCAACTCCCTTCACCACGCACGTTGAAAGAAGTCCAGTCTCTGAATGGAAAACTAGCCGGGTTGAACAGATTCCTGTCCAAATCAGCAGATAAGTCACTCCCCCTCTTTAAAACACTCAAGAAGTGTACAAAAAAGGGAGACTTTCGTTGGACTACAGAAGCAGAAGAAGCTTTTACACAGCTTAAGTAACATATAGTAGCGCTTCCCAAGCTAGTCGCACCCCGACCAGGGGAGGAGTTAATTGTGTATTTGTCTGCGACTCATGGAGCAGTCAGCACGGTGCTACTGACAGATAGGAATTCCGTACAAACACCGGTATATTTTGTAAGTAAAGCGCTCAAGAAGACAGAGATTAACTATAGCCCAATGGAAAAGTTGGTCTTGGCATTAGTATTCGCCGCCAAAAGATTGCGCAGGTACTTTCAAGCACACCCAATAGCGGTGATCACAGAACAACCAATCAAGCAAGTTATCTCCAAACCCGACGCATCGGGGCGATTACAAAAGTGGAGTGTATTGCTAGGCGAGTATAACATCTCTTATAGACCACGCACTGCGGTTAAGGGGCAAATACTAGCAGACTTCATCATCGAAAAACCAGACACCGATGCTGCACCTCCACGGAGCGAGGTAGAACTACAAGAACCATGGGTCCTGTTCACGGATGGATCTTCATGCGTGGATGGGTCGGGCGCAGGCCTTATCCTTGCCAATCCAGAAGGAATGGAATTCACTTACGTACTGCGCTTTGAATTCACAGCTACGAATAACGAGGCAGAGTATGAAGCCCTAATTGCTGGATTACGCATTGCAACTCGAATGGGTGTACGCAACCTAGAAGCAAATGTGGATTCCCGATTAGTAGCCAACCATGTGTCGGGCGAATATGTAGCTAAAGAGGATAACATGGTTCAATACCTCGACAAGACCAAGTCACTTATCCAAGGTTTTGACAGGTTTACCATTAAACAAGTTCCTAGAGGTGAAAACAAAAAAGCGGATGCGCTAAGCAAGATTGCATCTACAAGCTTTGCGAACCTGTCAAAACAAGTGTTGGTGGATATCCTAAAAAATAAATCCATCTCGGAGATGGAGATATCCACGGTAATAGAGGAGCAGAATCCTACGTGGATGACCCCTATTGTCGAATTTATAAGCAAAGGAATATTGCCCCATGAGCAGAAGGACGCTCGACGGATACGGCGCACAGCGCAGAGGTTCGAACTTCGAGATGGTATCCTATATCGGCGCTCATTTCTACAACCATGGCTTCGGTGCGTTGGACCTCTTCAGGCAGATTACGTACTCCGAGAGATCCACGCCGGTTCATGCAGTATGCATTCAGGACCACGGTCCGTCGTAGCACGAGCCTTGCGGTCAGGATACTACTGGCCCACTATGCATCGCGATGCGCGTGATGTGATAAAGAAATGTAGCGGCTGCCAAGTTCATAGACCCATCCCATGTCAACCACAACAAGAGCTAATGCCTATCACTTCGCCATGGCCATTCCATAAGTGGGGTATCGACATTGCGGGTCCCTTCCCTGTTGCAGCAGGGGGACTGAAATTTCTTATTGTGGCTATAGACTACTTCACTAAGTGGATTGAGGCAAAAGCAGTGGCGACAATCACAGGTAATCAAGTAAAATGATTCGTTTGGGAAAATATTGTATGCCGCTTTGGATTACCTGGGGAAATCATTTCGGACAACGGAAAACAATTCCGCGATAACCCGTTCAAAGACTGGTGCGCAGAACTAAATATTACACAACACTTCGCGTCGGTTAAACACCCACAAACCAATGGTTTGGTTGAGCGCGCAAATTGTAGTCTGGGCGAAGGAATTAAAGCGCGCCTGGACAAACACAAAGGAAGATGGGTGGATGAATTGTCGCATGTCTTATGGGCGCACCGCACGACAATCAAAGTTCGCAATGGAGACACCCCCTTTTCTCTTGTCTATGGGACAGAAGCTGTCATACCAGCTGAAATTGGGATGCCAACTATTCGTACCGCGGAAGTTAATGTCGCAACCAATGACGACGAACGGCGTATAGACTTGGACCTATTGGAAGAAAGGCGTGAACGCGCAGCTATACGTGAGGCAAAAGCCAAGTCAAAAATGAAGGGATACTACGATGCTAAAGTTCGAAGCACCTCATTCAGACCAGGCGACTTTGTATATCGCGCTAATGATGCGAGCCACGCAGAAGATACAGGTAAACTTGGACCAAAGTGGGAAGGACCCTATGAGGTCGTTGAAGCACTAGGAAAAGGCACGTACAAGCTGCGTGACATGGATGGCCGTGAGCTACAACGCACATGGAATATTTGCAATCTCAAGAGATGCTATCTTTAGGAAAGGTTACGACCCCTCCCACGGACACTTTCGCACTTTAGTAAGTGCTCAATAAATATCCGTGTATTTACATTTTTGTTTCATCTAGGCAAATGTTTTTCTTTTTCCAAAAACTTGCAAGTATTAATTAAATGTCGCGGTTTCTAGCTAACTCCGCGACACACTTTACTTTGTTGTTTACATATTATTTATGTCTCAATATTGTTGTTATATTACCTTTTGCCTATATGGCGTGCATGCACTTATTAAAACCCATGATGGTAAAGGATGAGTAAACCTACTAAATAACTCGTTGAGTAAGAGGGTTGCAAACCCATCAACATCGGATCATGCATCCTTGTTAAACACCTTACTCTCAAGACGTTGGAGTAAGTTCATTGTGCATCCCACGACGGATACACAACAATGCACACTGTGCGCGTTTAACAAATTAGGAGTTAAGACTCTTAAACCCTTGATATGGTATTTGCAGTACGCTGCATGTCAGCCCATACACTTGTGAATTTCATATATATTCGCGCTTGACAATAAGTCATGAATTTCATACACGATTATGTTATAAGTGATTATAGATTCCTGTAATCTTTTTTAAGTACGTTTATATAACGGTTTGATTCTTAGACATAACATAGACGTCTTGTACGCAAAGACAGATAACTAAGTACAAACATCATAACCACAATCACATACAATATGCGTACAATCGCACTTTCAAAATATCATTTTATTATGGACTACGAGTTCATACAAAGTATAGATTTAACATGCACATATGCAACAAAATGTTAACCTATTACAAAACATCACCAAGTCAAAACAATCTAAAGGCTGTGGGAGCGTCTAAGCTCTGAACTGCTAACATAGTGCGCAACACTCCCAGCTTCCTCAAGCTTCTTCAGGAGATCATGATCCTTGGGCGACACTATCGGTACACTAACAGGTACTCCATCAGATCTTGGAATATGCGCAGCACCAATACCACAAAGGATGGCCTTTCCCTTCACACCCTGCTTCTTCGCAAGCCTCATGGCATGGGCCTCTAAGGATTCCTTCAGCGGGATTTCCTTCTCGAGGGCAAAAGGATTTAAGATGTTGCGAGGACGAGCAAAGATAGGTACCTGCAGCTGCGACACATCTGGCTTAAGAAAGTAATCAGGATGTGCCTCTGCATCCTCTGCTGCGTGCCTAGCCAAGGTTAACCCCTCCATAATAACACCTATGGGGTAATCTTGATCGCGCTCCAGTTGAGCAATGTGAGGAAGATCTAACAGCTTCATCTTCTCCATAGCAGCGACAAGCTCATCATAGGCATCAGCATTATAACCTGGTACTTGTGCGGCAGGCACTGTCAATAACTTGCTCTCGGAAAGCTCCTCTATAGCCTGCGCCTTGCCACGTGCCAACGCACGCTCAACAACATCCCCAAATGCCTCCCTCACCTCTTGAGACTCCAGAGTACTCAAAGCAGCAAGGCGCAAACCATGGCTGATAAGCCACCTGCGCTCAGCAATTGAAGATACTAGGTGTGGGTACAGCTCTTCATCATATTCAATACTGAGATTGCGCAGCTTAACTTCCTGCTTCTCCAGCGCCCCTCCACAGCCTTACGAAATTCATCCAATTTAGAGAAGTGAGCATTCTTGTTAAGCTCCATGTACTTCAAGACCCAAAGACAAGTGGCCTTGTAATCTATTAACCCAGCACGCTCTTGGCTCACTTGGGCAAGTAATGACATCTTCTCTTCAGCAAGCTTCTGGGCATACGCATCTGTTGCCTTTACCTCAGCCTGAGCATCAGCCAACTGCGCCTTCAGAAGCGCAATCTCCTCATCTTTCTGCACACAGCGGCTACCTTCACCAGCATACCTTGATTGTAGCTGTGCAACTAAGGAGGCCTGGTGCGCAGCAGCCAAACCTAGCTCCTCTATCAGATGGTCCGTTAGCACATCCTCAAATGCCTTCGGCTCAGTCTCTTGGCTCTTCTGCGCAAGATCATCAGTATGTGAGGGACTCGCCTTGGGTGGCGAATTCCTAACACGCGCAGCATCATCATCAGCAGCTTCAATACTGCACACAAATAACAAAGTTACTCTATAGTATCAACGCGGAATAAAGAACTGAAGATCTAAAGATACAAGTCTCATTACTTACTCGGGGGGAGGAGTTTTAGGTGGCGACGCATCCTCTTCTGATGATTGCCCGCTAGAGATAACATGGCGCCTTCTTTTAGATGTACCCGCCCCCATCATCACCAGAAGCTTTCTTGCGCTTCACACCTTGGCTAGCCTCCTCGGGCCCACTTTCAGACATGGCAATCCCCACACTCTCTGACGAGTCTGTGTGCGATGGCTCTACCACAGGGCCTTGTACCCCAGGAGTTGGAAAACTGCGAATAGGAATCGCCTCTAAAACAACTGGGGGGACATCCTCTGGTTCCTCCCATACGATCTCCATAGTGCGCCCCGCGGTAGCCTCCAAAACTGGCTCCTCACCTTCTCTTAAAGGGCGCACCCCTACGGTCACCTGTTTGGGTCTCGTCAAGTGCACCACGCTGAATAGATCCATCTCTGCGCAACAAAACCACAAACAAACACAAAGAAGGTTACAAAAGCTATAATAATGAAGAGCGCTTACACTACTGAGCGAAGGAGAAGAAAGGACAAGCACCCACCCCGGTTATTCTCATCCAAAAAGGTTGGCACCTCGTCAGGACCTCCGAAGTAGTTGCGACTAATGCCCATATGCACCAAAAACTCTTCTGGATAAGCGTTGATAGGGATGCGATTGGCATTAATCGTTTCCGCATCATCTGCGCTATACGTTCCGGGGATGGGGCGCTCATCCTTCGGTAATGACTCTTGGGTATAGAACTCAAAATCCCATGGAAAAAATGCATCATCAACCCAAAAGAATTTCTCCCTCCAATTCCTAAGTGCGTCTAACTTTTCCGTATAGCACTGCAGTCGCCCTGCGCGCTTGGAAAAGGACACCCACCCGTTTGACCACGACGAGTGATAAAACGCGCGGAACAGATGGATTGTGGGGTTAATCGCCAACAAGCGACAATTTACTTCAAATTTGTTATTTTTGCTGCACCTATACAGTGCAGTTGGGAAATATGGAGACGATAGTGGTTTAAAACATCGCACAAGAATAGAGAAATGGGCACACGTTGGTTAGCGAATTCAAAGAAGCGTGTGTATACCCCTACTTTCCCTTCAGGGAAGTTCGCTATGGACGCAGTCGCCACCGGAACCACCGGGTGCAACGCAATCGGGATATAATAATCCGAGGTGAACAGACGAAGTTCGTCCTCGGATATATCGGATGTAAAGTCGGATAATTGAAGAACCATGGTTAGAATTCAATGGATTCTGCAGCGCACGCACTATTACCTTAAGAGTTGTTGATTTCTTGTTCGCTGTTTAGAGGTTTTAACAATGGTGGCAATGGACGTTTTTACTGTGATAGCCACAGTGAAATGGAGACAACACTTTATATAGGGTTACATGCTCTCATGGATGATTGACATGTGTAACCCACTTGCTCTAATCGTGTGGCTGGGAGATCAAGAGGTGAAACACTTTTTCACCCACCCCTCACGATTTACGAGGGATATTCGGATTTACTTGGACTAGATTCATCGTATTGTTTTTTAGGCGGGAAACACTTGAAACTATTTTTTTTGCTACAGTTGTTAGTCTAGCATCCGCAGTTTCACCTTGCGCATACTAGACTGGGGGGACATGATGACGTATAGTCCGCATTCGGGTCACGAACCCGACCAATACTCAAGCCCATCACGCGTGGGCTATCACGATAAAGATTTGGGCTTACAACGGCCCAAATCCGAAATCTATTATTGGCCTTGATATAGGATCTCTTATTTACGGGATAAGGATCAATGGACCGAATAAGGCGGGATACGCCGAAGGGTAAGGAACACGAAACCAACAAGGATTTCGTGTGTATATTAGGGGTGAGCATGGGGCGGTTCGGTGCGGTTTTTGGCAAAAACCGCCCCGCTCCGCAAAATGCGGTTTTTAAAAAATTGAGGATCCGCACCGCGCGGTTTTTACGGTTTCGGTTTTGCGGGTTTATGCGGTTTTGCGGGTTGGTTTTTGGTCAAAACCGCCCCGCACCACAAGATATATTTTTTTATTTTTGGTGCAGTTTTCGGTGCGGTTTTGCGGGTTCATGTGGTTTTTGGTACGGTTTTAGTGTGTTATTCTAAAAAATAAAAAAATATATTTAAAAAAATATATCTAAAAAATAAAAAAATATAAATTTTAGTGTGTTATTTTAGTGTGTTATTCTAAAAAATAAAAAAAATATATTTAAAAAATTATAAATTGTAGAGTGGTGCGGTGCGGTTTTTGCGGTGCGGTTTTTCGGTGAAAACCGAAACCGCACCGCAAAATCGGTTTTTATTTTTTCCTGAAACCGATCCACCGGTTTTTGCGGTTTTGCGGTTTTTGTGGGGCGGTTTTTTGCGGTTTTTGTGGTTTTGCGGTTTGCGGTTCGGTTTTTGCTCACCCCATGTATATAAAGGGCATCTCAGCTCTCATTAAAGGTATCATATCATAACCCTAACTCTTCACTAAAACCCTAAAACCGATTACTTACTCTCACGCCGGAGGATAATCGTGGGAGACAATCCCACGATAAGCCTAACGGTGTTTTTTGTTCTCTTAGTGCGCAGGTCTCAAGCATTAAGATCCAATTGATACGGGAACAGGAATCCAAACAAGGAACCCCCAACTTTTGTAACAACATGTCAATACATTTTTTGCTATACCACCACCCTATAACACAAAGGTCATCTTGTGCTCTTACCATTATTATTTAGGCAATATGGATAAGTTTAGCCCTACATTAAGAGCAAGTGTTGTAAAATCAGATTGAGACCACTAATTAATGAAAACAACCATTAATTGGATAATATAAACACTAATCGGCTTCTTCTACAATGTTATGCCTTATTGACTTTGTTGAGGGTGTGACCCATATAACCATTGGTAACTAAATATACCCGCCAAATATATTAAATATCTTTTGCTAAATTCAAACCGAGTGACTGAATTTCGTCCAAAAAGGATCACAATCTTTACTTTTACAGAAACCTTTTGTGTAAACTGCGAAAATGTCAATCCCAAAGATGTAGCACTATTGTAGAGCCTCAAAACTTTTGAGCAGAGACCCACGTTCAAATCTCGGGGTGTAACTCAGACGGGACGGCTTGTAAGCTATTTGAAATTGACTCGACTTTGATTTAGTCAAGCTCGAACTCGAGCTACTCGAGTAGGAACCTATGTCGAGTTCAAGTTTCATAATACTCAGATCGTGAGCCTTATCGAACTTTGTTTAAGTTACACTTTTGCCTTTTTATATACATATAATTACTTAATTACCATTAATATATTAAGTAATATTAGACGATTAGCCGTGCATTGCGGCGATGTTGTATAATAACGTTAATTCGTGTGTGAATTTTTTTTTATGTATATATGAGTGTGGAGTAAGTGAGAGTTAATAAAGTTAGTGGTTTAAATTATAATTAAGTGTTTAAATATTTAATAAATTGCATTGCCTTTTATAAATATGAGTACGTTAGTCTTACAATATTATTTTTTTTAAGTTTTAAGCAAATGCATTTTTTCTTTATATATTGTATAGATATAGATGTATATGAATCGAGTCGAGTCGAGCTAAACATCTGGATTATTTATCGAGCTTGAGTTTGATCAAAGGAGGTCTATTCGAGCTCGAGTCGAGTATCGAGCTCAAGTTTTAGAAGGCGAGTCAAGCTTGACTATTAAAGCTCGATCGAGCTTGAATATTAAAGCACGTTTGACGTTAAGTCAAGCTTCGAGCCCGAGTTTTAGTAGTCGAGTCGAGCTCGAGATCGACAATACTCGCCTTGATTGTTCCCTAATTCATGTCCCAATCCCACATGCAACAATTTTAAGGTTAGCTTTTATGTGTCTAGCTCAGTTAGTTAGTTTTGAGAAGTGGTCACATTTTATAGAGTAAGTGGATATGAGTTGAGATCAATATAAATCTCATATTTGTCATAAATCTAAAAAATCAATCTTATCCATTCATTTTTCATCTAAATTAATAAAAAACCATTTTTCAACTTTTTTTTAAAACAACATATCTTGCAAACGATAAATCTCCAAGCTACAAAAAACACACCATCGCGACGAGAATTAAATTATCTATATATAGATATGCAATTCTCTATACTTTTGACGAACTTTCTTTTTTCAAAAATTTTGACAAGAAAAATCACATGTGATTTGGCAAAATCACATGTAATTTGTAAAAATCAAATCACATGTGATTTTTACAAATCATATATGATTTTTACAAATCATGTGTGATTTTTCTGGGCGGAAATTTTAAAAAAAAAATGGTCGAAAGTATATATAAATGCATATCTATAGAAAGATAATTTAATTCTTGTTGCGATAGTGTAATTTTTTTCGCGTAACGATTAACGGTTTGCGAGATATTTAATTTTTAAATAAAGGGTGAAAGTTTATTTTTCTGTTTTGATAAAAAAAAAATGAATGAGCAAAATTAGTTAATTGAATATATAACAAATATGAGATCTGTATTCAACTTTTGACATGTGGATATGTTCTTAAGCAGGCCGTCGAGTCAGTTTAAAGTTCAAAATAATTCATGTATTATCTTTTAGGCATGGTATAACAACCCGAAATTTTCCACATCAACATTTAATTCTAAATTCTGAGTCATTACTTTAAAATTTACAAGAATACTTTTTACTTATAACTTTTTAGTTAAATAAACGTAAAACTAGGAACAACCCTCTTGTGCACTACGACTTTAGACAAAATTTAGTCTACGCCATTACATTTTATTGCCACTACTCAGATTCGTAATTTAATCCTTAAGGCAATTGCATTTTTGTTTATTACAAATTTAATGAACGCTTTTCAAAAGTAACGAACACACAATATACCCAAAACTCCTAACAATTATTTTAACGCATTTTATACTTTCTAAATTATTACCAAAGTTTCAAAAATATTTCCTTACGCCTAATGTAATTTCTTTATTCATTACGTTTAATTACACGTAACTTACGTACCAAACCAGTAACCAATACCTATTTTTAATACCCAATACACTCAATATACACATTTTACATAAAGTTAAATCTATTACTTCTATTTTCACCTATGTGCCGCTCCCCCCCCCCTCTTGTTCCATAATAATTACGAGTCAATTTTTACAATTACAATTAATACTAGACAAGTTGGAATGAAACATGGAGTTGCAAACCAAATGGAGGCTTGACTAGAACTTTGTCCCCCCCCCCCTCCTAGCCATTCGGCCAACACCATCAGACCTAGCCACCTTGTGTTTCTTGACCAACTATTGTTGCTTTGACAAACCTCAAGTATAAATACATGCTTATATTTAGTAACTAGTACAAGAGAGAAAAAAAAGAGATATCATCACTCACCATTGCATAAAAGTCGATCCACCTAGGAGCAAGAAAGAAGAAGAAGTTGTTTGGTTTAGTTCAAGCACCATTAGGACATATTTGTAAGGGTTTAGAAGCACTAGTCTTGGGTTAAATCAAGCAAATTACCTCCTCATTACACTAATCTCCTTAAGTAAGTAATACTTTACTTCCATAAATTTCACACTCTTTATATCATGATATTTAGTTCAAGTTAAATATACTTGTTTATCACTTTGTACATGTTTGTAAAACCTTATAACCACAATGAGTTTATAACTAATGACTATGTCTTAAACATATTTTTATCATGAATAAACTAGTTGGATATAAATCTTGACAATATGTAAAAATTAAAAACATGATATATGAGCAAGTAAGTTAGCTAGACTAGTTTTGGTGAATAATTTATTTATAATGAATTGAACTTTTCATATTGCTAAGTTTATTGTTAAATCAGTATTGACATGTTGAAAAATCGGTGGAAGAGCTAGGATTAGTTTGGGAGTTGTTGTTAAGCGGTTTTAGATAATTAGAAGGCTAGGAAACATATTTTGACACTTTTAGAAAAGAGGCTGTCCCATTCGACCTCACCCAGAAAAATCAGTAACTTGGTGGCAAGATTAGGCTAGAAATATAGAAAATAGACTCTATAACAAAAACATGGCCGCTTGAATGAGTTAAAACGGACTTATAATGAAGAAGGTACGTTAGTTTTAAGTTGTGCGATGAAAATGAATTTTCTAAAAATATAGATGCTGATGGGATATTTCAAGAGGTAAAAACTGATGTTAAAAGTTAACTAGACTAGCCGAGGCACTAAAAACATGTTAGTATACTTAAACACGAACCCGGGGATATATAAAACTTAAGAATCGGAGCTAAGACGAGAGAGTTATGGCCTAATGAAGTTGCGGCGAAATATAAACTTTTTGACAGCTTTTATTTTGCTATTAGAAAGCTGATAGAAAATTATAGCGTATGAACTTGCATGCACGACCTTGTTTTCAAACCTAAGACATGGTATTTATTTAGGTTGCGGTTAGAGTTATCGGACATTTATTCACAGTTTACTGTATTACTAATCGAGACTTGATAACTGAGGTGAGTTTCATAGCCCCGGTTTTTACATTGTTTGTATCTTATTTTAAAACCCTCGGGGTGGGAATACATTGCTTGTTTTTACATATGGACACAAAGTGTATTAAACATTTATTGATTGCCTAAGTTGTTGTCGTTTGCCATAAATTTCCCACAATCATGAACCTTTAATTACTTTGTAAGCGCGAACGTTGTGAATAGATCTATTGGGGGTAAACTCCCTCGTCCGGGTTGGTCGCTCCAACTTGTCAAACTGATGCATTTCATTTGATGTCGTACAGGTGTTTGGCAAAGCACCTGTTTGGGGTGATAACATGAACTAACTGTTAAGGCTTCGGTGTCATGAGCTTAGTGCAACAGTAATATTTTTCATGAACATATTTGGAATACATTGTCTTTGAAATCTTGTGGTCCATGCGTAACTTATTTACTTAAACCTATTAACTCACCAGCTTTATGCTGACCCTTTTAGCATGTATTCTAAGGTGTAGATCTTTACTACAGCACAATCTATTGTTGGAGGCACTTGGCATTGGCACGGTCATATACTACTCTGATATATTTGGGACCACTTGTTTACTTATATGGGCCTTATTTCCGCATCAAATTAAATGTTGTAAACTTATTTACTATGATAATGTAACTAATTTTTCTAAATGTATAAGGTAAATCCGTTCTCTTTACATTGTGTTGTGATCCAATTTAGTAGCACCCCAGCGACATCATCTTCCGCTGCGACCCGTTCTGGGGGTGTTACACATGGACACCTGAATCGATCAACATTACTAGTTATCTGACACCTTTTTTTGTCAAGGAAATGTGAAAATGACAATTTGTTAATTTGATTATCTTATAAGTATAATATAGGGCAAATATTTTTAAAAAGTATCATATTTGACATTATTTGTTTTTTTGGTATTGAACAAATTTTTTTGCTTAAAATGATAATTTTTCTTTCAAATTCATCATTTTTGAGGTATTTTACGATATTTTTTGACATTTTTGCCATTCGAAAAAAATAAAATTAGGGGAAAAAATGTCACAAAATGTTATAAAATAACCCAAAAAGGCTAAATTTGAAAGAAAAATACCCGTAAAAGCAAAAAAATTTGTTCGCTACCCACAAAAACAAATGATATCAAGTATGTTATGTAGAACCATAGAGGAGGAGGGGTGAATACGGTCTTTTCGGCTTCCTCGAAGTTTAAAGACTTCAAGCCTCAAAGATCAATAAATGGTTATACAACTAATGCAACAACCACAATCATAACCAGAGTATATAAAGCATGTAAAGAGATACCATGATATATACTGGTTCGGGATGGGGGGTTTATACCATCCGTACGTCCAGTTGCGATTCCATGACACTATACTATTCACTAAGTATAATCCTTTCGGTGGACTACAAACCGTTACAACTTCGCTCCACCGATATGCACTATGATCGGCGCTCACTAAGAAGAGCTACTCCCCAACGATATTCCGCCCTCGGAAGCCACCCTCAAAGACTCGTGATTCGACTTAACCACAAAGACTACTAAAACCACAAATACTTCCCACCAGAAGTATCAAACCCCAACTAGATCCCCAATGATCTAGGCTTGGTCACCTCGACACAAGACTTCCCTTACAACCAAATCGAATGAATAAGTGTTTGATTGTTGAATCAAGCCCTAACCTAACCTATAGAATCGATTGTAATAGAAAGGGTATAGAGAAGAAGACCCTCGACACAATCACAAGAAATGTGTTCTTTCAAATGATGTTGTGTGATAGATTAAGAACACACGATAGAATTAGAGGATTGAGAGAAAAGAAATAAGAGAGAAAGAATAATGGCAAGGGGCTAGGAATACAAGAGGCAAGGGTAAGTATTTATAGGCCAATACCCAAAATGAGAAAACATCATCAGAGTCTGGCTCGCTGCTGGCGTGTCGGAGCGCCAGCGACGCGCCAGGAGGTCTGGTGTTTTCTCTTTTGGGTTTTGATCTTTTAAATACCCAACCTTGCTAAACCCTCAATTGTACTTCATACATTTAGACTTTACATTATTCATCTACAAGTTCTGCCAACTCAAATAGCCAATTTGTAAAAATGTTTTGTGAAGTGTTTAAGCCAAACCAATTATCAAAGAGAGAAGGGTAGAAAGGATAATTGGATAGGGGTAGTTTTAGTATCTCACTTGACATAGAGAGAAGAGAAGAATATGCCAAGGGAATATTCCTTTACTTGGAAAGGAAGTGTGGATATTAGAGAGGGAGAGAGGGAAGATTTGAATTTGAAATTCAAATGTGTGAAAGAGAAGTGAGAGAGTAAGGTTGGGTTAAGGTGAACCATGGTTGAGTTAGAAGATGAGAGTGTGGTTAGGTTAAGAGGATATCCAATGGAATATTCCAAACCTGGAGAGGATGGTGAGATGGAGGGTTGAGAGGAGTTTGGATGAGTTGGAAGTGATGTGATGGAAGGGAGCCTAAGGTTGGATTCAAATTTGAATTCTAGTTGTTGAAGTGTGAGAGGGTGAAGAGATAAGGTGGTGAGTTGGATTATGTAAGAATGATGTGATGGGAGCCTAAGAGAGAATTCAAATTTGAATTGAGAGAGAGTGAGGGAGAGAGTGAAGGAGGTTGTATGTGAGGGAGTGAGTTGTATGTGTGTAAGAGTGAGTTGGATAAGATGTGATGGTGATAAGATGGGGAGCCTTTGGCTTGTATTCAAAATTTGAATTTTGAATGTAGGAGTTGAAAATGAAGGTGGTTTGTGGTGAAGGTTTATTTGTGTTTTGAAATGAATGGTTGGATGAAGAAGATGCTGAGGTGGTGAAATCTTAGTGGTTGGATTAGAATGTTGAGAAAGGAATGTTTTGAAGATATGGTGTAGGTATGTAGGAGACAAGAAGTACATGGAAGTACTAAAGGTGTAAGGGAATATTAAGAGAATGTTGGGATAAGATTTTGTGAGGATTTTGAAATGGTTGGAGGATTAGTTTGGTGTAGAAAATAATCAAAAGATTGATTATGGCTAATCACAATGTCATTAAGAAAGGAAAGAGTTGACAAAGATGAATATGGGTTGAGAAAATCAAAGGTTACTTATAATCTCAAGTAACTCAACGTCGAGTATTTATAATCTCATAATACGTGAATTTCCACGACTCGGCTAAGTGCTTTGCATCATTGTAAAGCATATCCCATAACGGGAAAGGATGCGTTTACGCAAAGGGACCTTTGACTTAGTTTGACCAATAAGGAAGTAAACCCGTTACGTGATTAGAGAAGACGTAAACACGGATTATGGAAATATGAATACTTTCACTTGATGTCACGTGAAATATATAAGCTCCCTAGGTTTAGAAAAGCCTTGGCTAGAGGCGTTTATCAAAATACTTGAGTTGGCGTTTTGCCAAAAACGGGAGGTTGTAAATTTGGATCCTTCTAATTCTAAAACTCGTTTCGAGTGTTCCCAATGAAGCACATAACATAATTATACATGTATTAAAAGATCCACATTTGTCGGGTAAGGGGAAAGCCGACTTTCAAAATTCATCCCGATCAATACAATGGGCTGGCGCGTCGGAGCGCCGGCAGCGCGCCAGGCCCAATTATTAGGTCGGGAGAATTTTGGCTAACGTTTGTGATTTTATTTGTTTCAAATGTTTATTTGTCATCATTAAAACATAAGGAGTCCGAACTAATGTTGTCCCAACATGTTATCTTTTTGAAACATTTGCCTTATAATATAAAGCTTGGGAATTAGGGAACCAACTCATATTTCCAAAGGCTGTTTCAACTGTTAAGATAAGAAACACATACAATACCTAGAAGGCTAGAAAAACCCATTTATAAGAGCCTGACACAGATGGTCCAGCCTCGTATGACCATTGAAAGGTTATTGCAATTCAGGTCTACGTACTTGACGAAGCCTCATCAATTTTTTTATTTATTCAAAACAGACGATCTACGCAACGAACTTTGAAAATTACCATTCTACGTAAAATACTTTCAAATTAGAAACTATCTACGTAATATGACCGGGAACTAGCAGGTTACCAGGTTTTCCAAGTTTGAAAATATACAGGAATGATCCCTGTAGCTTGCGTTGACTTTCACTGGTCATCTTTTGACTTTTTTCACTTAAAAAAGTTACAGTAATGGTCCATATGTGTTAATACAAATAATGTCAAAAACGTCATTTGCATTTTCTGGTCTCTACATGTTTTGATAATCACAAAATATAAATACACGTTACGTAAAATTACGTTTAACAAATTTTTAATCGAGAAAACTCGTTTCAACCACAACATCACTTAAGGTATGAATAAATAATCTACCAACTTAGTTAAGTGATCAAAAAATTTATTTTTCACTAAACCTTACATTTATATGTGACAAAATATTTTTACAAAAGTATTTTTGTAATTTTAAAGAAATGTTTTATTAAGAAAATAAATTTGAATTTCAAATTCTCCAACAACTAGTTTTCCCGCCTAAAATCAAATAAGTTTTTCACCAGATAAACTTTCACCACATCAGGACAAAAATGGGAGCGTTTGTCGGACGGTCCCGTAAACAAAGGGACTGTCCCTTATATATATGGGACCGTCCAGCTTTAAGGGACCGTCCCCCGCTCCTCCTTGTGCCTATAAATACTGAATTGTTTCATTCAAAAAAACCACCTCTTGAGCACCAAAACTTTATGTCTTCTAAATTCACTATAAATACTCTTCTTTGATCACATTAACGGGTTGTAAGTTGTTTACAAGTGATCACATCCATCCTTCCTCCAAGTGCAAGAGAAGAACACTCGTATTCGTCAAGAAATAAAGTGTTGAAGAATAGTCCCTCACCTCATAAACCGTTGTTACGGATCTCTCCTCAACCTCTATTCTTTGTATCTTAATTCTTGTTTGTAATCCGACTTGAGTGCAAGCTCGGAATTGTGTGTTGTGTTGATTCAGACTAAAGTGTTGGTTCGAATAGTGTAGCCACGTGGGCTTTTGTGTGGATTGGTTCTAGCTAGGATTAGCACTCAACAATCCACTTACTGTCATTAAACCTTGTGTAAGCTTTGGTGCACGGTTTGTTCCGCCATAAAGGAGCGTGTTTATATAGTGTTTGTGAAACTCTTGAGTGTGAGACTCGAGGAGTGGAGTAGGGCGAAGAGTGAGCTTCGTAGCCGAACCACTATAAATCTCCGTGTCCTGGTTTGATCACTTTTTTCCTTCTCTTTACTTACTTGTTTATTATTGTGTTCATTAATTGTTGTATTGATATCACATAATATTCAAATCGAGAAATATTTTAAAACAAAATTGAAAAATAAATTTTTGAAAACGTAATTAAAACGGTGAAACTATTCAACCCCCCTTCTAGTTTCTACAATTGGTATCAGGGTGGGTCACTCAAGATTTTTAAAGTATACTGTATTTTAAAACTTGAATCGATCAATGGATTTTGAAAAATATCAAAAAGGGCAATCTATGCAAAGACCACCACTTTTCGAAGCTGATAGCTTCATTTACTGGAAAACTAGATTCGAAACTTATGTGAAATAAAAAGATCTTGATCTTTTGCATGTTATTAGTATGGGTGACTTTCAACCTGTTGAACAAAACCCTGAAACTAAAAAGGATGAAATAGTTCCTTATGATAGACAAAATGAAACTCTTAAAAATAAAATGGCTAAAAATGATGAAGCAAAAATGGTTATTTATAATGCTTTACCGAAAAAGGAATTTCAAAGAATTTTTATGTGTAACACGGCTAAAGATTTTTATAAACTTTGTTAGTCACTCATGAATGTAATAATCAAGTCAAAGATAACAAGATCGATCTTCTTGTTCAACAATATGAACAATTCGTCATTCCTGAAGACGAATTTATAGATAATGCTTTTGTTTGATTCAATACCATTATTACTAGTCTAAAGGCACTTGATGAAGGTGTTTCTGTCAAGAGTTTTGTTAGGAAATTTCTCAGGGCTTTAAATCCAAAGTGGAGAGCAAAGGTCATGACAATAGAAGAATTCAAAGGTCTAGCTTCACTCTCACTAGATAAGCTCGTTGGCAATCTAAAGGTTCATGAGCTAATCATCAAAAATGATTCCGAGATAGTCACAAGCAAAGTAGAAAGGAGATCACTTGCTTTAAAGGCTAAAAATGAATTAAGTGATGATGAAGACTCAAGTTCGGAAAGTGAAGATGAAGAGTACGCCATGGCAGTTAGAGACTTCAAGAAATTCTTTAAGCGAATAGGTAGATATGTAAGACAACCGCGAGATGAAAAGAAAGCACCCCAAAAGGCTTGTGATGATAGATATAGCAAGGGTGATAAAAGATGCTTTGGATGTGGTGATCCAAGACACTTGGTAGGAGATCGTCCTCATCAAACGAAAGACAAGAATCAAAAGGCATACGTAAGCGGCACTTGGAGTGATAGCGACGAAGATGCTAAAAACGAAGCTTGTCAAATGGCCGGAACTTCAAAAGAGGTACTTTTCGAAACCAATCTCTATAATGATGACACTCTCTCATTAGATTCGCTTGATTTAGATAATGAGTATGATCGAATTTCCAAAATGAGTCAAAAGATAATTTTCAAAAACAAATCTCCAAAATCTATTAAGTCTAAATTAGAGAAAGAAATATCGGAACTAAAAGATAAACTATCTAGACTTGAAAAAGGCAAAGAAATTGACTTAGAATGCAAATCGTGTCAAAATCTTAAAATCGAAAATGAGGGACTCAAGGAGGAAGCCTCAAAACTAAACAAATTTAATAAAAGTACTCATTCTCTTAAGCAAATGATAGATGCTCAAATGTTTTCCGATAATAAAACCGGTATAGGCTATGATTTTTCTGAAGCATCAACAAGTGGTACAAAACAAACCAAATTTATGAAATCTCAGGCAGTTGAGACTACTGGTGACGGTCCCCAAAATGCACCAGACGGTCCCACAACTTTAAAGGACCGTCCATCATTTAAAGGACTTTCCACAGTAGATAAGTCTGTGACTTTGCCAAAATCATTATTAGGTCCTGCACCAAGACACTTAACTATAATGAACACTGAAGTGCCTATTGCTAGTATAAGAGAAGTTAAACGCTTCTATAAACCACTACTAAAACCTGGAATAGGATTTAACAAAACAACGACTAGATCAAAAACTCCACCACCTTCGGAAAATAAATGTTAACAAAAGACAAACTAGATCAAGACAACGTAGAAAACAAAATTATCTGAACATGTATCCCCCAGCATGGAAGAATAATTTTCTAATTATAGGTTTCTACTCACCATTTCAACATCCTAGTCAAATGCAACAAATGCATGGGATTTTTAATGCTAACAACTTTGGACCCATGAGATATTGGGGACCATATGTTTGAGTTTGTCTATGTTATCATTAGATATGCTTGGGAATTGACTTGGAGCCTGACGAATGAATCAAAGATAGTGGATGCACTAATCACATGACGGGAAATTGCAAGGTATTCTCATCATATCAATCATGCAATGGAGGTAATGTCACTTTTGGTAGTAAACTCAAAGGTAATATCATCGGCAAAGGTACGATCACTCATAACTCTCTTACTATCACTAATGTTGAACATGTAGATAACTTAGGTATTAATCTTTTAAGTATTAGTCAAATATGTGAAAATAAGTGCAAGGTAATCTTTTCCGAAGATGGTAGTGAAATCATAAAGGATGGAAAGATCATTGCCAAGGGCATTAGGAAAGGTGATCTATATGTCATGAAGATAAGTAATAAATCTAGTAACAATATATGTTTAGCTACGGTTAGCGATAACTCAATTATATGGCATAGAAGATTAGGTCACGCGAATATGCGTTTGTTGCAATCATTAGATTCTAAGGATTTAGTTAGAAATCTTCCTAAACTTAAGTTCGACCAACATTTTTGTGACGCTTGTAAAGTTGGAAAACAAGCTCACTCTAGCCATAAACCTAAGAATATAGTCTCAACCTCTAGATATCTAGAACTCCTTCCCATGGATCTTTTCGGTCCTTCCGCCGTACGGAGCTACGGAGGAAATCTTTACACCTTAGTAATAGTGGATGATTACTCTAGGTACACTTGGACTAGATTTCTTAAGAACAAGACCGAAGCCTTCGAGTAGTTTAAAACATTTAGTAAGAAAATCCAAAATCAACTAGGTTGTCCCATAGTTTCCATTAGGACAGACCATGGTAGAGAATTTGATAGTGAAGTGCAATTCGAAGTCTATTGTGATGCTAATGGT
Source organism: Artemisia tridentata subsp. tridentata (assembly GCA_021014915.2). NCBI lineage: Eukaryota > Viridiplantae > Streptophyta > Magnoliopsida > Asterales > Asteraceae > Artemisia > Artemisia tridentata. The sequence continues at coordinate 127,486,773 of CP139506.1, forward strand.
ATTACTCACAATTTCTCAGCTCCACGCACTCCACAAAAAAATGGGGTAGTCGACGGAAAAAATAGAACTCTATAAGAAATGAGTAGAACAATGCTAAACGAACAATCCATCCCTCAAAAATTCTGGTGTAACGCCATAGACACCTCCACGTATATTCTTAATAGAATTCTCATTAGGCCAATCCTAGGAAAATCCCCATACGAAATCTTGAGGGGTAGGAAACCTACTTTAGATTACTTCAGAGTGTTTGGAAGCAAATGCTTCATTCTAAACACCAAATATTATCTCACTAAATTTGACCCGAAGTCTTATGAAGGTGTATTCCTTGGATATTCAGAAAATAGTAAAGCCTATATAGTACTCAATAAGGAAACAATGGCCGTCGAAGAATCACTTAACGTGACATTCGATGAGAGTCCTCCCCCACCTAAAACATCACCTTTGGTAGATGATGATTTAGATGAAGAAAACGCCATCGTAGATAACATGAAAAATCTAGGGATCAATAAGGTTAATGAAACCATAGAAATAGATGAAACCACTAACATTAAAGAATCTAGAAATCATCCCTTAGACAACATCATTGGAAATTTAAACCAAAGAACCCTTAGATCACAAGCTCAAGACAAAAGCAATTTCTTTTGCTTTGTCTCAATCATAGAACCTAAGAACGTCAATGAAGCATTGAAAGATGAATGTTGGATCATTGCAATGCAAGAGGAATTAAATCAATTTAAGTCAAATGATGTCCGGGAGTTAGTAACAAGACCTAAGTAGGTGACCATAATAGGAACCAAATGGGTATTTAGGAACAAATTAGACGAGAACGAAATTGTATCTAGGAATAAAGCAAGGTTAGTAGCACAAGGCTATAATCAATAAGAGGGAATTGATTATGACGAAACCTATGCACCCGTAGCTAGACTAGAGTCCATTAGGATATTACTTGCCTATGCATGTGCGTTACACTTTAAGTTGTTCCAAATGGATGTGAAAAGTGCATTCCTAAATGGTTTCATCAATGAGGAGGTATATGTAGCACAACCTCCAGGATTCATTGACTTCGAGAAACCCGAGCATGTTTATAAACTCAAGAAAGCTTTGTATGGTCTTAAGCAAGCTCCTAAAGCTTGGTATGATAGGTTAAAAGTTTTTCTTCTTAAACATGAATACTCAATGGGAATGGTAGATAACATTTTTCACTAAGAAGAAAGAATCAAACATCATCATAGTCCAAATATATGTCGACGACATTATATTCAGATCAACTTGTCAAGACATGAGTGATGAATTCTCTAAAATCATGCATGATGAGTTTGAAATGAGTATGATGGGCGAACTTAACTTCTTCCTTGGACTCCAAATAAAATGATTAAAAGATGGAATATTTTTTAATCAATCTAAGTACATTAAAGAAATGCTTAAGAAATTTGGATTAGAAGATACTAAACCTATGAAAACCCCAATGGCTATGGACACAAAGCTCACCAAAGATGAAGAGGGTGAATCCGTAGATATTACTAAGTATAGAGGTATGATAGGAAGTTTATTATACCTAACGGCAAGTAAGCCCGATATCATGTTGAGTGTCTGTCTTTGTGCTTGCTTCCAAGAAGATCCCAAAACTTCTCACCTTGAAGCCGTTAAGCGTATCTTCCGATACATTAAAGGCACTATGCACTTGGGATTATGGTATACTAAGGGGACCGGCATAGAAACCATAGTATATGCCGACTCTGATCATGCGGGAGATTATGTGGATCGAAAAAGCACAAGTGGCATTTGTACCTTCATGGGTTGTTGCTTAACTTCTTGGTTCTCCAAGAAACAAACGGCACTAGCTATCTCCACAACCGAATCCGAATATGTAAGCGCTGGAAAGGCATGTCAACAAGCACTATGGATGAAACAAGCTCTCATAGACTATGGCATAACACTTGATGATATCCCGATCATGTGTGACAATAAAGGAGCCATTGATTTAAGTAAGAACCATGTGCAACATTCTCGCACAAAGCACATAGAAATTCGTCACCACTTTCTTAGGGATAATGTACAAAAGGGAAATATCTCCATCGAAAAGGTTCCAATGGAAGAAAACATTGCCGGTATCCTCACCAAACCTATCAAACGTGAACCTTTCTTCTATCTTCGTCCAGGATTAGGAATGATGCAGCACATCTCTTCCTCTTAGGTTTCGTAAGTCTCTTTCTTCTTCTCTGAGTCTAGGATTCTTTTGCGCACAAAATAAAATTGGGGAATTCTTTCTTTAAAACCTTACTTATCTTAAAAACAATCCTTGCATGATTAAAACCAATTCTAAATTCGTTTTGTGCTTGAAAAACCCTAATTCATTCTCTTCAAAGACTTCTCACGTTTAGGAAAATCATCTTTCTCGCATTGTTAATACAATTCAAAAATAATTTTCTCATGCATGCATAACGTACTCGAAATCCCTGATCGGATCATGTAACTAATATATAATCCGACATGGAAAAACGAGCAAGATTGAACTAAGGAGACTTTGGATTATCTCTTAGGTTTTCTTTTGTCTAGAGTCGAGATACTCGCATCTCCACATATGTTTCATGTAGGCACACACTAGGAATACCTTCTTCCGAAGGAATTTCCATCTTACTGGTGGCGGTCCCTTATCTCCAGAAGGTCCCCAATTTATAAAGGACTGTCGCCCTGTATACGGGACCATCCAACGTGTCTTTTCTGTCGTTATCCTCTTTTCTGATTCCTTGATTCTGCACTCTTAATAATCTACTTGCTAGTCTAACCTACACTTCCCTTATTACTTAAACATAATTTGAATTAGTTAAACATAAGATGCATGCTTTGCCTAAGATAGCACTCCCTCCTTCTATTTAAACCTTCATCTTCTTCCTCAAATCTCATGGCATAACTTCTTTTTCCTCCTTCCTCACAATGTCGGTCAAACCCATTTGGAGGAAGAAACAAAGCCTTGGCAACTTCATGAACAATTCCACCACTTCAAACACTCACAATTCCAACTTCAACCCAAAATATCCAACTTACAAAGAAGCATCTTCCTCATCCTTTTCCTTCTTTGCTTCACAACCCCAAAATAAGTCTCCATCCATTCACAAAGAGTCTTCTAACCTCAATCCTCAAGATCATTCATTGCCACCAACATATCCACCTCCAATGACAAATCCAAACTCTCTACACTCCATCAAAGCTCAAGAATTCTCCCATCTTGTTGACTTGAACCTCCTAAATATCATTCTCTCTCAAAATCTTCACCCTCTAACCATGTCTCATCCCTCTCTTGACCAAGTGGATGCCCATGGGGGTTATTGTGTTTGTTGCATTTACAACCGCAACCACTTTCAAAAGATCAAGAATGATCTTGACTTCATCACATCTCTTCTCTTGCCACCCGGCTTTCCACCACCTTCAAGCAACACTCTTTCACCACCCTTTCTCAGCAAGTCTTAGACAACATGCATGCTCTATAATAAAACCGGACCAATCTTTGAAGACTAGACTAGAAATAGGACTAGTAATCTAGGACTTTGTTGTAATGGTCATCCTTATGTATGACCTTGTCATGTCTTATGAATATTTAATTTTATGCATGCTTATTTGAATTTTGTCTCCTGTCTAACATACTGCCGACGGTCCCTTAATTATCCGGCGGTTTCCAATATTTAAGGGACCGTCCAAGCATTTACGGGACCGTCCAGCAACTGCTGCCTCTGATTCTATCCTCTTTCTTGTTCTCATCTATTTTGTGTGTTGCTTATGTATACTCTTGCACTTGTATGCTAACTTGTTTTTTTAGCAAAATACCATCGATCGATTCCCCGATGCCCTCATCTAGTGGGAGCATTAAGCAAGGGGGAGTCTTGATACCGTCGATCTCTTTCCTCTCTACACATCGACGAAGCATTTTTGATTCTACAAAAAAGGGGGAGAAGAAAACGAAACTTATTTAAAACTTATTAATGCTTAATTTTACCTAAAATTAGTTTATATTTTGTAATCATCAAAAAGGGGGAGATTGTTAATACAAATAATGTCAAAAACGTCATTTGCATTTTTTCGGTCTCTACATGTTTTGATAATCACAAAATATAAATACACGTTACGTAAAATTACGTTTAACAAGTTTTTAATCGAGAAAACTCGTTTCAACCACAACATCACTTATGGTATGAATAAATAATCTACCAGCTTAGTTAAGTGATCAAAAAATTTATTTTTCACTAAACCTCATATTTTTGTGGGGTTAATACATTTGGAGGTAACTAAAGTTTCCCAAAAATTTGAAAAAAGTTATTATAGTTTTTTTTTTTTTGAATTAGGTTACTAAAGTTTCCCAGTTCGTCTTTTCCCTTCAAACTTTACTGATTTTCACATACGACAAAGTAACTTAATTCAATTTTTTGAGAAACTATAGTAACTTACTTCATCTTTGGGAAACTATAGTAACTTAGTTCAAATTTTGGGAAACTATAGTAACCTAATTCAACCAAAAAAAACTATAATAACTTTTTTCAAATTCTGGGGAAACTTTAGTGACCTCCGGATGTATTAACCCTATTTTTGTGTGACAAAACATTTTTACAAAAGTATTTTTGTAATTGTAAAGAAATGTTTTATTAAGAAAATAAATTTGAATTTAAAATTCTTTAACAGCTAGTTTTCCCGCCTAAAATCAGATAAGTTTTTCACCAGATAAACTTTCACCACATCAGGACAAAAATAGGAGTGTCTGTCAGACGGTCCCGTAAACATGGCGACGGTCCCTTATATATATGGGACCGTCCAGCTTTAAGGGACCATCCCCTGCTCCTCCTGGTGCCTATAAATACTGAACAGTTTCATTCAGAAAAATCACCTCTTGAGCACCAAAACTTTTTGTCTTCTAAATTCACTCTAAATACTCTTTTTGGATCACGTTAACGGGTTGTAAGTTATTTACAAGTGATCACATCCATCCTTCCTCCAAGTGCAAGAGAAGAATACGCGTATTCGTCAAGAAACGAAGTGTTGAAGAATAGTCATTCACCTCATAAACCGTTGTTACGAATCTTTCCTCAACCTCCATTCTTTGTATCTTAATTCTTGTGTGTAATTCGACTTGAGTGCAAGCTCGGAATTCTGTGTTGTGTTGATTCAGACTAAAGTGTTGGTTCGAATAGTGTAGCCACGTGGGCTTTCGTATGGATTGGTTCAAAATAGGATTAGGACTTGACATTCCGCTTAGTGTCGTTAAACCTTGTGTAAGCTTTGGTGTACGGTTTCTTCCGCCATAAAGGAGCGTGTTTATATAGTGTTTGTGAAACTCTTGAGTGTGAGACTCGAGGAGTGGAGTAGGGCGAAGAGTGAGCTTCCTAGCCGAACCACTATAAATCTCTGTGTCCTGGTTTGATCGTTTCTTTCCTTCCCTTTACTTACTTATTTATTATTGTGTTCATTAATTGTTGTATTGATATCACATAAGATTCGAATCGAGAAATATTTTAAAACAAACTTGAAAAAGAAATTTTTGAAAACATAATTAAAACGATGAAACTATTCAACCCTCCCATCTAATTTCTACACTATGGTTTGCGTTGACTTTCACTTTTAGTCATTGTCTTTTTTTTTTCATTTATAACTCTTTTTTTTTTACTAACGGCAGCTTTCAATTAACGAAAATTTTAGTTTCTAACGCTTTTGTCCATTTTATACGTTTTTATCAGTTTTTGTACTTTTTCATATGTTTTACCAGTTTTTCGTTCGTTTTTATACGTATTCATCCGTTTTTATATGCTTTCGTCCGCTTTTCTTACGTTTTAATTCGTTTTTATACGTTTTCATACCTTTTTGTCCGCTTTTATACATTTTTATCCATTTTCGTCCGTTTTTATACGTTTTCTTACATATTCATCATTTTTTATACGTTTTTATCTATTTTTATACGCTTTCGTTCAATTTTCTTACGTTTTTATACGTTTTTATCCGTTTTATACGTTTTCATCCATTCTTATACGTTTTCATACCTTTTCATATCTTTTTGTCCGCTTTTATACGTTTTCATCTGTTTTTATACGCTTTCGTTCATTTTTCTTACGTTTTCATACGTTTTAATTCTCTTATATCTGTTTTTATACGTTTTCACCTTTTCGTCCGCTTTTATACGTTTTCATCTCTTTTTGTCCGTTTTTATACGTTTTCTTACTTTTTCATACGTTTTCTTACATTTTAATCCGTTTTATACGTTTTTGGCCATTTTGATACGTTTTCATCTAATTTTATACGCCTTCTTTCGTTTTTCTTACATTTTCATACGTTTTTATCCACTTTCATCCATTTTTATACTTTTCGTCCACTTTTATACGTTTTCATCCGTATTATACATTTTCGTCTGTTTTTATACATTTTTATCTGTTTATGTAAGTTTCCTTACATTTATGTACGTATGAAAGCGCATAAAACTATATAAAAACGTGCAAAAACGTATAAAAAGAAACGAAAACTTACAAAAACGTACAAAACTGTACAATAACGATAGAAATGTATGAAAATGTATAAAAACGTATAAAACGTATACAAAAGCGTATAAAACAGATGTAAACGTATAAAACGTGTACAAACGTAAGAAAACGTACATAAACAGACGAAAACGTAAAAACGGACAAAACATATGAAAACGTATAAAAATGGATGAAAACGTAGAAAACGAATGAAAACGTATAAAAACGAACGAAAGCATATAAAAACGGCCGAAAACGCATAAAAACGGCCAAAAACGCATAAAAACGGATAAAAACGGACAAAAACGCATAAAAACGGATGAAAATGTAAGAAAACATAAGAGAGTAAGAAAACGTATAAAGACGGACGAAAACGGATGAGAACGTATAAAAGCGAACAAAAAGGTATGAAAACGTATAAAAACGGATAAAAACGAATTAAAACGTATGAAAACGTAAGAAAAACGGTCGAAAACATATAAAAACGGATGAAAACGTATAAAAACGGACGAAAAACATATGAAAACGTAAGAAAAAGTACAAAAACAGATAAAAATGAATAAAAACGTATGAAAAACATATAAAACGGATGAAAACGTATAAAAACGGACAAAAACATAAGGAAACAAAATTTTTAGTTAATTAAAAGCGGCCGTTAGTAAAAAAAAAAGTGTTATAAATGAAAAAGAAAAAGACAATGACTAAAAGTGAAAGTCAAACCGTAGGGACCATTACTGTAACATTTCTAAGTGAAAAAAAGTCAAGGGATGACTGGTGAAAGTCAACACAAGCCACAAGGACCATTCCTGTAAATTTTCGAACTTGAAAACCTGGTAACATGCTAGTTCCCGGCCATAGTACGTAGATCGTTCATAATTTGAAAGTATTTTACTTAATTTTCAAAGTACGTAGCGTAAATCGTCTGTTTTGAATAAATATGTTGCGTATCTTTAGCTTTCACCCTTATTTTTACAAGCTTCATCTAGTTCGTTCTTTCTTTTGGCAGTCACTAGATTTTCCTATAAAGAGCACCATCTAATTCAAACGTGGACGGACCCACATGGGAGCGGGTACCCGATTTTAGGTCACGAAGTGTAAATTTTTGATAAAATTGTTTATTTTCTGTGCACGTGCAACCCCAATTTTATCTAATAAATTCTTTATAGGGAAACTTTATACTAATAATCATAACAAAATTTGTGCAACACCATTTAAAAAATCCTGGGTCCGTATATTCAAAGTATTTACAATCATGGTGAATGTTGAAATGATCGTCTTACAGCTCCAAGCATTATACGTTTAGTAGCGAAAGATTACTAAAAACAACTATGGCGTCGACATGAAATCACAAAAAATATCGTAAAATATATAGTCTAAAATGTTACTCCCCTCCGTTCCATGTTAAATGTTCACTTTGATTTTTTAAGTCTTTTTTGTTAAACTTTGACCTTAAATATTTTTATTTATGCTACATAATAGTTAATGAAAATTATATTAATGAAAATACATTTAAAACTCAATTCATTCATAAATTTTGCATCAAGTATTATATAACACAAATAATAGAATTTAAGGTCAAAGTTGAACAAGAAAGACTTCAAAAAGTCATAGTGAACATTTAATATGAGACGGAGGTAGTAGTTTAATTAGGGACTAAAAGCAACTATGGCGTCGACATGATATCACAAAAAGTATATCGTAAAAACTAAAAAACAACTACAATCCAATGCCTCTCTTTGTCTCTAAGACCACTTACATCGACCGTGTTAAACTTGCGTTAAAGGGGAGGTTTTTGCACTTTAACGTGCGTTAATGTGAGTTAACTGATGGACGAGTTGGCGTTAACGTGGCGTTAAGGTGCTGCGTTAGCACCTTAACGTCACGTTAAGGGTGACTTTTGTAAAAAAAAACTTTTTTTGACACTTTTGGCCCTTGTGCTTTGTTTACAAAAAGTTTTGTTCTTTGTCAAATTTGCCCCCCATGTTTAGTTTTGTAGTCCACGTATTCTCCCTTTCTGCTCCTTCCTGGTCTCGATAGAACATTAAGAATGACGAGGGAACGTGTTTAGTTCTTTGTTAATATATATACGCAACGAGGTAAATAAAGAAAACAAGTGAGTCATGTGATGTCTTACGCGAAACTTGAACGAGAAGTAGAAGGGTATGAGCAGAAACGACTGAGTATGCAACTTATGGTCACTTATGGTGTTCCAACACTCGAATCTTTGGGCAATACTTGACTTGATGCTTCTGTGGCTCGTCTGCAGTTAGTAGATGGAATATGGCTCTTTTTGTGGAAGTCTTTGTGAGATAATGAGAGTGAATACTAGGGTACTTATGGTAGTGAATTTAGTAATAAGAGAATCTCACATGCATCAAGTAACATGGTTGTTGGTAAACACAAGAGGCAATGTACAAGCATGGTTTAATCTTTTAATTATAATATAGGGTTACAAGGGAAGCATTTTTTATGAGTGAAACGTTTGGTTCTTCTTCTTCTTCGACAATAACTAACAGCAATATTAATGGGTTTGTTTCTTGTGTTTGTGAGTGTGTGATAAAATATGGAAATGGGAAGGTGTCTATACATGATTCAGGTATGGTGTGGGAATAAATGTGAGACTTTTGAAGGGTTTTATGTGGGCGACAACATGGAAAAAGGAGAATGCATGCTTGCATGGTTCCAAGCTTGTTGTTTCAGTCGAGTGGAAAAAGGAGAATGCATGCTTGCATGGTTCCAAGAATGATGAGCATGCTTGCAATAATAAATAAAAATGTGAGTGTTGTGTGGGGTTTGTATGTCGAGCAAAGAGGAATAAAAGAAGTATTTGTTTTTGAGTTGGTGATTTATTTAGTGTGTGACAAGAAGATGATGAATAAATATTTAATTCGTTATCATGTTATGTTTTTGAAATCTTGTTGTAATTTTTTTTTAAGTATGTTATGTTTTAATGTTGTGTTATGTTTGAATGTAATGTTATGTTTTAATAAATGTTATGTTTTTAAAAAAATGAAGTAATTTATAAGTTAGGGGTTGAATTTGAAAATTTATGTGTAAAGTTGAGTTAAGGTGTGTTAAAGCTGAGTTATTGATGTGTGGGTTAAAGCTGAGTTAAGTTAAAGGGTGAAAAAGCTGACGTGGCAAGCCTTAAAATTTAAAGCTGAGTTAACTGATGTGAGTGGCCTAACTCTTAAATAGCTCACGTTAATGGCTAATCAAAGTAATAAGTAATAACCATGACATACATGTGTAGTAGATATTTGATTTAGCTATGACAATTTGATTCTGAACATTTGTTGAAAAATATATTTTAGTGAATGTTAAGTGTCGATGCAAATAATGTTCTAAAAACGTTATTTATATCTTTCGAAAATTTTACGTTTTGATGATAACAAAATGTAAAAACACTTTACGTTAAAATTAACGTAAACAAGTTTTTAGTAGAAATATCCCGTTTCTACGTATATCAATCTAGGTATGAACAAACAAATTTACAACTTGACAAATGATCAAAGAAGTGAATTTGTGTTTCAAACTTCACATTTTTAATATGACAAAACATTTTTTCAAAAATATACCTTACAAGTTATTTTTGAATTATAAAGAAATATTTTATTGGAAAAATAAGTTTAAAAATCATAACAGCTATTTTTCCCCCCAAAATCAGCTCCAAACTTCCTCAAATAAACTTTCACCACTAAAAACAAAAATTGGAGCGTCCTTATCTGGCACGGTACCACTAAATTTAGTGGTACCGTATGGTATTTAGTGGTACCGTATCCCTATAACGGGCAAATTTCTTCTGCCTATAAATATCAGCCCTCTTCACAGTTTTTGGGCATCCTTTTTTACACGCAACTTTCTGAGTTCAAAACTCTTATCACATCTTCTCTTCTTAGGTCATTTAGTTTAGTTTTCTTTTGTTTAAAGAGTGATCCAATCATTCAACCAAGTGATCACATTCATTCCTTTACTAGTGCAAGAGAAGAACACAAGGTATCAAAGAAGATACAAAGTGTTGTAGTTATAGGTAGTGCCCTTGCAACACTTGTTACATACTTGTTATATCATAGCATACACCAAGTTCATTTTCTTTTGAGTAGTTTGTGAGAGTAGATCATTGTGATCTTGTTGAGATCTTGGAGATTTCTTGCAGCTTGTGGGCTTGTGTGTTGATTAAGTGGATCAAGGGTAGATCGGGTAGATCGAGTCAAGTGAGAGTAGATCATTGTGATCTTGTTGAGATCTTGGAGATCTCTTGTAGCTTGTGGGCTTGTGTGTTGATCAAGTGGATCAAGGGTAGATCGAGTCAAGTGTGTTGATTGTGTGAATTAGTAAAGATCGTGCGGATCGTAGTAGATTGGTACTAGCTAAGATTAGTACTCGACATTTAGCTTAGTGTCGGAAATAAGGATAAGCGACGTTGTACGGTTTTCTCTGCCTGAAGGGAGCTTTGTTGATATAGTGCTTACAACTCTCGAGTTTGGTACTCGGAGAGTGGAGTAGGGCGAAGTAGAGCTTCGTGACCGAACCAGTATAAATCTTTTTGTCCCGGTTTGATCTTTCCATCTCATTTCTTTATATTTATTGTTTATATTAGATAGTATAGTTTAGTGTTAATATTAGTGTTGATTTATTTCACAAGAGAATCGAATCAAAGTTTTTCACAAGTAAATTTTAAAAACCGGTAAAACTATTCAACCCCCCCCCCCTTCTAGTTTTCCACAATTGGTACCAGAGCCAGGTTAGGCAAGATTTTAAAATAAATTGTATTTTAAAACTTGAATCGATCAATGGATTTCGACAAATATCAAGAAGGGCAATCTATGCAAAGATGACCACTTTTTGAAACCGATTGTTTTATATATTGGAAAACAAGATTCGAAACGTATGTGAAATCAAAAGACATTGATCTTTGGCATATTATTACCGAGGGTGACTTTCAACTGATTGAAAAGAATTTGAAAACAAAAAGGGATGAAATAGTTCCTTATAATAAACAAAGTGATAACCATAAAAGAAAACTAGCCATAAACGATGAGGCTAAAATGATGATTTATAATGCTTTGCCGAAAAAGGAATTTAAAAGAATTTTTTTGTGTAACACGGCAAAAGAAATTTGGAAAACTTTGTTAGTCAATCACCAAGGTAATAATCAAGTCAAAGAGAACAAGATAGATCTTCTTGTGCAACAATATGAACAATTTTCCATTCCGGAAGATGAATCTATTGATAATGCTTTTGCTAGATTTAATACTATTATTACTAGTCTTAAAGCTCTTGATGAAGGTTATTCTAGCAAGAACTATGTTAGGAAGTTTCTTAGGGCTCTACATCCCAAATGGATAGCAAAGGTCACCGCCATTGAAGAGTCAAAGAACTTGACGACATTATCAATTGATGAACTAATAGGAAACTTGAAGGTTCATGAAATGATAATCAGGAAAGACTCCGACATAGTCAAAGGCAAAAGCGAAAGAGTTAGATCTCTAGCATTGAAAGCCTAAAAGGAGTCTAGTGATGAGGAAAGTTCGGATTCCGATAGTGAAGATGAAGAATATGCACTAGCCGTTAGAGATTTTAAGAAGTTCTTTAGGAGAAGAGGTAGGTTCGTTAGACAACCTCGTGATGAAAAGAAGTCGTCACAAAAGAACCGAGATGAGAAGAAAGGAAAGAGTGATAGGAAATGTTTTATATGCGGAGATCCCAATCATCTCATAGGAGAATTTCCCAAACCACCGAGAACCAACAACCAAAGAGCTTTCGTAGGAGACTCTTGGAGTGATAGCAATGAAGAAGAAGAGAAGAAGCTCAACGACGAAACATGTCTAATGGCTCGAGCTTCAAATGAGATATGCTTGGGAATCAACTTGGAGCCCGATGAATGGGTCAAGGATATTGGATGCACTAATCATATAACGGGTAACCGAAGTCTATTCTCATCATACAAGGCTTACAACGGAGGTAATGTCACTTTCGGTAGCAAACTTAAGGGCAACATCATAGGCAAATGTACGATTACTCAAGACTCCTTCACTATTAGAAATGTTGAGCATGTCGATAACTTAGGATTTAACTTGCTTAGCATTAGTCAAATGGTAGACAATAAGTGTAGAGTTATATTTTCCAAAGAAGGTAGTGAGATCACTAAGAATGGTAAGACCATAGGCAAAGGAGTTAGGAAGAATGGCTTATTTGTTATGAAAATAGGAAATAAGCCTCAGGATAAGATTTGCTTAGCAACCATATATGATAATTCCACTCTATGGCATAGGAGATTAGGTCACGCCAATATGCGTTTAATACAATCATTGGCGTCTAAGGAACTAGTTAGAAACCTACCTAAGATTAAGTTTGATAAACATTTTTGTAATGCTTGTAAAGTTAGAAAACAAGCCCATTCTAGTCACAAAGCTAAGAATATGGTCTCGACTTCTAGATGCCTAGAACTCATTCACATGGACTTATTCGGTCCATCCGCTGTATGGAGCTACGGAGGAAATTACTGCACCTTAGTAATAGTTGATGACTACTCTAGGTATACTTAGGCTATATTTCTTAAGGATAAGACACAAGCTTTCGAGGAATTCGAAATCTTCAGAAAGAATGTCCAAAATCAACTAGGGTGTACAATAGTCTCAATTAGGACGGATCATGGTCGGGAATTTGATAATGAAGTGCAATTTGGAGTATATTGTGATGCTAATGGTATTACACACAATTTCTCGGCTCCACGCACTCCACAATCAAATGAGGTAGTTGAGCGGAAAAATCATACTCTACAAGAGATGAGTAGAACGATGTTGAATGAACAATCAATTCCGCAAAAGTTTTGGTGTAATGCGGTGGACACCTCAACTTACATACTTAATAGGATTTTAATTAGACCTATCTTAGGAAAAACACCATAAGAAATCTTGAAAGGTAGAAAACCTACTCTAGATTACTTTAGAGTTTTTGGAAGCAAGTGCTTCATACTAAACACAAAAGACTACCTCACCAATTTTGACCCAAAGTCTTACGAAGGTGTCTTCCTAGGTTACTCCCAAAATAGTAAAGCCTATGTTGTCCTAAACAAGGAAACAATGAAAGTCAAAGAATCACTTAACGTGACATTCGATGAAAGTCCTCTACCAACTACGACATCACCCTTGGTGGATGATGACTTAGATGAGGAAGAAGCCATTAAGGTCAATGGTAAGAAAACCTTAGAAAATGACATTGAGGATGAAATAGTTGAAGTTGACGAATTTGTCAACATTAAGGAATCCAAGAACCATCCAATTGAAAATGTCATAGGAAACCTAAAACAAAGAACCCTTAGGTCACAAGCACAAAACAAAAGTAATTTCTTTTGTTTTATATCTACAGTAGAACCTAAGAATGTCGGTGAAGCAATTAAGGATGAAAGCTGGGTAGTTGCCATGCAAGAAGAGCTAAATCAATTCACCGAAAATCTAGTTTGGGATCTAGTACCTCCACCTAAGAATCATACCATTATAGGAACTAAGTGGTTGTTTAGGAATAAACTCGACGAAAATGGCGTCGTAACTAGGAATAAAGCAAGGTTGGTAGCACAAGGCTATAACCAACAAGAAGGAATAGATTACGATGAAACTTATGCACCCGTAGCTAGATTAGAGTCTATTAGGATACTCCTTGACTATGCTTGAGCCTTAGACTTTAAATTATACCAAATGGATGTGAAAAGTGAATTCCTAAATGGTTATATCAACGAGGAGGTATACGTTGAACAACCTCCGGGATTCGTTGATTTCGAAAAACCGAATCATGTTTATAAACTCAAGAAAGCACTATATGGTCTCAAACAAGCTCCTAAAGCTTGGTACGATAGACTAAAAGCATTCTTGATTGAACATGAATATACCAAGGGAATGGTTGACAACACACTTTTCACGAAGAATCGAAATTCACATCTCATCATTGTTCAAATATATGTCGACGACATTATATTCGGCTCAACTTGTCCAGAACTGTGCGATGATTTTTCAAAGATCATGTGTGACGAGTTTGAGATGAGCATGATGGGTTAATTAAATTTCTTCCTTGGTCTACAAATTAAACAAATGGAAGATGGTATCTTCTTTAATCAATCTAAGTATATTAAGGAGATGCTTAAGAAATTTAGTTTAGAAGAGTCTAAACCCATGAAAACTCCCATGTCCACGGAAACGAAACTCGTGAAAGATGAAGAAGGTGAGTCCGTGGATAACACTAAGTATAGAGGCATGATAGGAAGTTTATTATACCTAACGGCAAGTAGGCCCGATATCATGTTTAGTGTCTGCCTTTATGCTCGCTTCCAAGAGGATCCCAAAACCTCTCACCTTGAAGCGGTTAAGCTTATCTTCTGATACATAAAAGGCACTATACACTTGGGATTGTTCTATCCCAAGGGGACCGGTATAGAAACTATTGTCTATGCCGACTCTGATCATGCGGGAGATTATGTGGATCGAAAAAGTACGAGTGGCGTTTGTACCTTCATGGGTTGTTGTCTAACTTCTTGGTTCTCCAAGAAACAAACGGCTCTTGCTATCTCCATGACCGAAGCCGAATACGTAAGCGCCGGAAAGGCATGTCAACAAGCACTATGGATGAAACAAGCTCTTATTGACTACGACATCCATCTCGACGACATCCCTATTATGTGCGATAACAAAGGTGCTATTGACTTGAGCAAAAACCCCGTTCAACACTCTCGTACTAAACACATCGAAATTCGTCACCACTTCCTTCGCGATAACGTCCAAAAAGGTAACATTTCTATTGAGAAAGTTCTCTCTCAAGACAATATCGCCGACATCTTGAGCAAACCTCTCAAACGAGAAACCTTCAACTATCATCGTCTAGGTCTAGGAATGATGGAACATATTCCATAAATCTTATGACTACTTAAATATTTCACTAGAAATATTAAGTCATCGTTTACATCCCTCTTATGACTACTTGAATATTTCACTGGAAATATTGAAGTCATATCTTATGTCTCGTCTCATGACTTTTTAAATATTTCACTGGAAATATTGAGTCATCCTTCACATCCCTCGTATGACTACTTGAATATTTCACTGAAAATATTAAAGTCAGCTCTTTTCGTCTAGTCTAGGTCTTCTCGTTAAAAGAATTTATTAGGTATAAATGCTTTCCTCGTGTCAAAAAAAAAGTCTCACTAAATCAGTGAGACTTATTCGTCAAAAATCAAAATGGGACAAAAAATCATCCCAGCAGATCACGGCACTACTAAAGTGGCACGGCACCATTAAATTTAATGGTACCGTGGTACCGTGTATTCGATACAATCCGTATTTCAGTCCTCTTTTCCCACATTATTCATTTTTAAACTTTCCCAACTTCTTCCGTAGCTGTCAAAACCGAACCTCACAACCCAAAATTCAATTACACCCTTTCAAGATCAAATTCGAGGCATTAATTTTCAAGATTATCAACCACTTCCACTTTTTCAACATTAATTGTAAGTTATTTGACTCTAATTTCCTTTAATCTTGAGTCTAGGGTTTGTTCATGCATGAAAATTGAATTGGGGTTTTTCAATTTTGATTGAGTCTTTATGAAATTATGACTAGGTTTAGACAATGTGTAATCTTCATGATTCCCTTAACTAGGATTTGCATAAACCCACCAATATCATACACTTAGGTCCGAATTTTGCTTTAGATTAAATAGTTTTAAGAGGAATCATGTCTAGGATACTCGTAATTAGGATTAGGAGTCATAAACACTAAAAGTTTTCAAACTTAAAACTCTTGGCGCCAAAACATTGAAGTCGCCAAACACCCCAATTCCATTGTTTTTGAAAAATTTCACGAAACTATGATCATGAAGCATTTTTCGTGCATTATTGATACAAACTAAAAACGTTTTTCTCATGCATACATGATCTCACGAATATTGATCAAATTACATAACTAATATGTATTTATCGACATATTCGTTTGAGCAAAAGTGAAGTTAGGAGCGTTTGGGTAATCTCATTACTTTTAGTTCTAGAGTCGAGATTACCGCACCTCCACATGGTTTGCATATAGGCACACACTAGGCACGTGTTTTCAAAACAACTACTCTCAATTTTAATTTTTAATAAAATTTTCTTATAGGTAACAAAAATGTCTCATGAGTATGATTTTAATCATCTTCTAACCGACACCTAAACTCCCGAAATCTCTCATGAACCTACAACACCCGGTAGCCACATTCGTGCCTATGTTAATCTTGAAACCCGTCGGTTTCATGAAGGTCAATTCGTTGATCCATCTTTAGTCTATCATAGGGATATCAACACCTCATTTAGAGCTATAGGTTTCGATTGCTTGCTTCACATCAACGAGCACATTTGTCCTCGTTGATCCATCTTTAGTCTATCATAGGGATATCAACACCTCATTTAGAGCTATAGGTTTCGATTGCTTGCTTCACATCAACGAGCACATTTTTCCTCGTTTTGTGTTGGAATTCTTTCGACAAGTTGAACTCGTACGTAACGAGGATCAATCTTTGTCACTTTGGTTTTGGATCCGAAATTTCAAATTTGTCCTAACTCTTGAGCAATTTTCTCAAATTCTCTGAATTCCCAATCATGGGCAATGTGCCTATACTGAAGATTGGTGTCTTGAGTCTCTCTTCAACTATCGAGAAGAGAATAGTCCATATTGCTCCTACATACCCTCTCCAACTGAACTCACCAAACTCATTCGTACTAATAAGTACTCTCTTTACCCAGATCCAACAAAATTTCGTTTGGAAGAGGTTCGTTATGAACTAATCTCGTGGGCAGTCATCCTGCGAGAAAATGTTCTCATTCTAAAAGGAAATCGTGAGCAACTTCCGGCGTGTTGTGATCATATGATTTATTGTCTTCATACTCAACAACCGTATAATCTCGCCTATTTCTTCGCTAAGCGAATCGTACATCTCAGGGGTAACAAAAATAAATTGATACCCTATGAGATGTTCCTAACTCGTCTTTATCACCATCTCATGAACTTTCATCCATACCTTCGTGGTCCTCAATACTCACTCTTCAATCCCGTCATGAAACCCCTTAATGAGTCATATGTCTCATCCATCCTCATTTTCGAATCTTCCACCAACTATGCACCCTTTGATGATCTGAATCATGAGGAAGTGATGCAAGCTCAAGACGAGAGTGTGATGAAAACAGGAGCAAGCTCAAGTCATAAGTAGTTAGGGAGGGATTAGTACTTCTATATTATATTAGGACTTATCTATGGTAGATTATATTAGGGCTTAATAATCTTAACTATCTTGACCTTTACTCTATCACCTTGCATGATTTTTAATTATGTGATTCTTGGATGATAGCTTATTTTGTCCTCTTTGATTGCATGCTTGTAGCTTATCTTAGATAGTTGCATGATAATCTTTAATTGCTAGGAGTAGCTAAATATGATATATATTTGGCAAATAAATCTTTAGTGGTTTGAGGCACTAACATTTCCTGCAAATAGTCCCCCTAGAAAACTTCCCTTTAGCTGCC
This sequence comes from Artemisia tridentata subsp. tridentata, assembly GCA_021014915.2. Taxonomy (NCBI): domain Eukaryota; kingdom Viridiplantae; phylum Streptophyta; class Magnoliopsida; order Asterales; family Asteraceae; genus Artemisia; species Artemisia tridentata. Next base: position 127,504,806 of record CP139506.1, read on the forward strand.
CAGAACTAGGCAGCACAGGAAAATTCGTGACTTCCAGGTCACGGTACCGTTAAATAGGGCACGGTATCGTTAAATTTAACGGTACCGTGCCCTTGTTTGACGAATTTTCACTGTTTCCTCTAGATTCCTGCATCCCTAACCTCAAACCTGCAATATTTTGCAAACTCTCATACACCCTAAGATTCCCTCACTACACCATAGGACACTACCACCAACTTTAATTCAAATCCCACAACTCTTGCCTATATAAGGCCTCACCATTGCAAGCTTATCTTGCATCTCATCTTCAACCTCACATTACTTATTCACCATGTCTTCCACACAAGGATCAACAACCTATATCTCCAAGAAACCAAGGATCACCGTTAGACCACCATCCAAACCTCTCTTTGTTAATCTCACCAAATATGATGAAGTCACAACACCACCTTCACAAGCCATTCCTGACTCACCATCTCCACCTAATGCTCCTTCCAAAACATCATCTACTTGAACAAAACCTTCATCATCTCCCTCTTTGAACACCATGCCATCATCCATGGACTACACACTCTCACCTATCATCCCATTGGATTATGCCATGACAACACCATCACCTACATACTCACCACCACCTCCTTCTCCAATCATGGGCTAGCCTATCCAACCTCATCCGGTTGATATACATAGTGCTAATTGCCTATATTGCCTTCACAACCGCAACCTCATCTTCTCTTTGAGAGATGAGATACACTTCATGTTCTCCTATGTGGAACATCTCTTGACACCACCTCCACATCCAATCATGTCACCCTCTCCACCTCCCACTAGCCCATTTAACTAAACACATTCATGTTTAGTTTCCAACAATAAACATCTAGGATGCCTTTGGAAATAAAGCAAATCTTAGGGCCTCTTGTCAATAAGGATTTATATGTGCTTCTTGTAGTTTGTTTTTATGTTTATGATGTAGTCATACTTTATGTATGACATTTCTATCTATGAATAGATGGGCTTCTTGTGTGGTTGTTTTATCCTTTATACTTTTTGGCTTTCTAGCCCTTTTCTTAGTTTATGGTTGGATATTTGTCTTGGTTGCTACATGCTAGATATTGTATATGTGTCATCTAACTTAGTTTTGTAGCAAGAACCATTGCTCGATTCCTTGGTGTCCTCCAAACGAGGGGGAGTACATATCAAGGGGGAGCCTTAACAATCTTTTTGCTTAGACAAAAAGGGGGAGAAATGGGATATAAACTCATGCTAAAAACTTGTTAAAATTAATCTTTAACTTAAAATGAGTTTATGTTTTGTCATCATCAAAAAGGGGGAGATTGTTGATGCAAATAATGTTCTAAAAACATTATTTATATCTTTCGATAACTTCACGTTTTGATGATAACAAAATGTGAAAATACTTTACGTTAAAATTAACATAAACAAGTTTTTAGTCGAAATATCCCGTTTCTACGTATATCACTCTAGGTATGAACAAACAAATTTACAACTTGACAAATGATCAAAGAATTGAATTTGTGTTTCAAACTTCACATTTTTAATGTGACAAAACATTTTTTTAAAAATATACCTTACAAGTTATTTTTGAATTATAAAGAAATGTTTTATTGGAAAAATAAGTTTAAAAATCATAACAGCTACTTTTCCCCCCAAAATCAGCTCCAAACTTCTCCAAATAAACTTTCACCACTAAAAACAAAAATTGGAGCGTCCTTGTCTGGCACGGTACCACTAAATTTAGTGGTACCGTGTGGTATTTAGTGGTACCGTGTCCCTATAATGGGCAAATTTCTTCTGCCTACAAATACCAGCCCTCTTCACAGTTTTTGGGCATCCTTTTTCACACACAACTTTCAGAGTTCAAAACTCTTATCACATCTTCTCTTCTTAGATCATTTAGTTTAGTTTTCTTTTGTTTAAAGAGTGATCCAATCATCCAACCAAGTGATCACCTTCATTCCTCTACTAGTGCAAGAGAAGAACACAAGGTATCAAAGAAGATACAAAGTGTTGTAGTTATAGTTAGTGCACTTGTAACACTTGTTACATACTTGTTGTATCATAGCATACACCAAGTTCATTTTCTTTTGATTAGTTTGTGAGAGTAGATCATTGTGATCTTGTTGAGATCTTAGAGATCTCTTGTAGCTTGTGGGCTTGTGTATTGATCAAGTGGATCAAGGGTAGATCGGGTAGATTGAGTCAAGTGAGAGTAGATCATTGTGATCTTGTTGAGATCTTGGAGATCTCATGTAGCTTGTGGGCTTGTGTGTTGATCAAGTGGATCAAGGGTAGATCGGGTAGATCGAGTCAAGTGTGTTGATTGTGTGAATTAGGATCGTGTGGATCGTGGTAGATTGGTACTAGCTAAGATTAGTACTCGACATTTAGCTTAGTGTCGAAAATAAGGATAAGCGACATTGTACGGTTTTCTCCGCCTGAAGGGAGCTTTGTTGACATAGTGCTTACAACTCTCGAGTTTGGTACTCGGGGAGTGGAGTAGGGCGAAGATGAGCTTCGTGACAGAACCACTATAAATCTCTTTGTCCCGGTTTGGTCTTTCCATCTCATTTCTTTTTATTTATTGTTTATATTAGATAGTATAGTTTAGTGTTCATATTGGTGTTGATTGATTTCGCAAAAGAATCGAATCAAATTTTTTCACAAGTAAAGTTTTAAAAACCGGTAAAACTATTCAACCCCCCTTCTAGTTTTCCACACTAAGCGTTGATTTGTTTTCCTTGGCTGATTTGTTTTCAGTGCTATAGTATGTATTTGATTTCACCCACTCGACCCATTTCTATCTATTACTAGTAATTAATCTATAAGGAAGTGTTTGGTAGGAGGTTATTGTAATCATGTAATGACTTTCACAATCATTCTTATTGTTTGGTTAAAAATTTGACAATGAATCTATCATATCATAGGCATAGAACAATTCCACTACATTAAGGTACCTTTTGTCATCCATTCAAGTATGACATTTATTTTATGTTTATGAAATGGGCTTTTCATTTTGGCTACTTAGCTATTTTTTTGTGGTTGGATATTTGTCACATGTGCTACTTGTTAGATATTGTATATTTATCGTCTAACCTTGTTTTGTAGCACGAACCATTGCTCGATTCCTTTGTGTTCTCCAAATGAGGGGGAGTACAATCAAGGGGGAGCCCTCATCACCTTTTTGATTCGACAAAAAGAGGGAGAAATGGGAGTAAACTCATTAAAAACTTGTTAAAACTAATTTTAACTTAAAATGAGTTTATGTTTTGTCATCATCAAAAAGGGGGAGATTGTTGATGCAAATAATGTTTTTAAAAACGTTATTTATATCTTTCGATTACTTCACGTTTTGAGGATGACAAAATGTGAAATCACGTTACGTTAAAATTAACGTAAACAAGTTTTTGTCATCCATTCCAATGGGCCATAGTATTTTTTTTTTTTTATTTTCAAGACATTTTTTCTACTATGAATAATAATATATTTGTGGTTTTCAATCTCAAGTTGCATTTAAAAATATTTCTTATTACTCTATATTTATACCATTTGGATAGGACCCACTATCATGTGATACCTATATCTATATCCCAAATTTCCTACCAAACAAAAACAATGGAAATGATATCCTCAATCCCATATATCTCTCCGATCAAAATCATACCAATAGTGATTCCGGATAATATACCAAACGCACCCTAAGTGTATTTTAACCCACTCAACCAATTTGAACTATTATAAAAAAATGAACTTGAAATGACCCATTTTAACATTTTGAACGATTTTCGTTAAACATAACAACATGCAAGTTGTAAGTTCTTTGTTTATGTCATTATGTGTTTACATAACAACATAAGTTGCCCATGCCTCACATATTTTTTCTTTTTAGTACAATTTAATGTTAAACACTGTTTCGAATCCCATGTAGACGGAATAGAACAATCCTTTACTGAATTTATAACTTCTACCCGCACACACAAACTTGAAAGAGATTAATCTCTTACAAAGTCTTATGCCATTTCGACACCGATATTAACGTGTTAGTTCCATGTGCTTTTTCCTTTTAATGCAAAAATATGTGTGACAGAATTATTTTCTAAAATCCATTGCTCGGAAATACTCATATTACGAAATAAGGTATTGAATATTTACAGTGGAAGTAATTTCAATTTTGTGTTATCTCATATGTTCTTTGCCCTATTGTAAAATATATAGCCTTTTTTAATATTTTCTTGTCATTTTACTCGATCTAAACTATACTGAAAAGCATTATACATCCCACTTAACACGGATACAAAAAACTGACATTATTAAAAGAACTATTTTAGGACTCCACAAACATTCCTTTCAAGTAGATGTACGTTATCCTGCTTCTGCTGGTTCATATTGAGGGATACTTTTGTCTGCAAGATTTCCTTTGTCTTCTATCCCATTGTCATTTATTGTGGTAACTTCTTCTTGCACAAGAAATGAAACTTCTTGATTTTCCAACATTGCGTCGCTAACATTTCCACCAATTTTCTGGGCACCCTTTTGAAGCTCCAATGCAAACTCTAGTCCCCAAACTACCTCGTCCATAGCTGGTCGTTCACAACCTTCTTGATGTAAACAGCTATTCGCTACCTCACCAAACTTCCTTAAACACCCCGATGCAATCTGGTCACTTATTTTTTCATCAATTATCTCAAATAGCGTTCCCCTTCGATAGCAAGTCTTGCCCCATTCTGCCAAATTCACTTGTTCGTCTGGTACCCGTGGAACAATAACAGCTCTTGCACACAGCACTTCAAACAGAACCACCCCAAATGAGTATACATCAGACTTGTCTGTGAGTTTCTGGTTTCGGCAATATTCAGGATCAATATACCCTATACTACACTTCACCATTGTGCTAACATGTTTATGTAACGGGTCGAGCCTACCTTTGAGAAACCGAAATCAGATACTTTAGGAACCCAATTCTCATCTAGTAAGATATTTGTGGACTTTACATCTCGATGAATTATTGTTCGCTTTGCACCTGTATGGAGATAATGCAGCCCTTTGGCTGCACCAATGCATATATTGAGACGTGTTTCCCATTATAAAAGAGGTTTGTTTGTCTTGTAGAGATGTTCCGTAGAGTCCCGTGAGCCATATAGTCATACACTAGTACCATCTCATTTTTTTATTTTTTTTGTTGCAAAGGTAAACTTATATTAATCATCCAACCAAATTACAACATAAGTATCACAAAACTGTCTTTTGGACATGCCCCATAGACAGATACAATCAAAATACAAGAACAAACATATATCAGACAAGTCTACAACTTATCTCTGGTGATACTAAAATCTGACCAAAAAAAGTGATCTCTTCAAGCACCACTGCACACATCATTGAAGCAGTTGAGTTTACCTTTATTGCACCCACCATCTAGCTACATTTCCCCTACATCTTTTCACCAAGATCATTCAACCAGCAACACCCACAATGATCAAGGTAGAAACAGATGAGAGGCATCACTAGGAACCCATTACCTTTCCCAATCAAGGGCTATGCCATGTAACTTACATTTCCATCTCTAAAATGGCTTCAGTTACATGGGAACGCACTCCTTGAGGGGAAGCCCATCCATTACCTCCTTGATGGTGTATTGGATAGACCAAAAAGGATCATCTTTCACTCCTCTCTATTATATCCATCATATACCATCCGCCAAACCATTACCCTTCTCAGTGTACAAGCCTACTTTATGGTACATCTTTATGAGTACCATCTCATTTTTGTCATCACAGTATCCAATCAAGGGCACTAGGTGGACATGGCGTAGTTTTGATAGCATCTTTATTTATGTATGGAACTCATGAAAACCTTGGCTTGATAATGGGTTGAGCCGTTTGATTGCTACAGTCATTGCAGTGTTATCTACGTACCCTTTGTAGACCTTACCAAACCCCCCATTGCCTATAACACAATTGTCGTTAAAGTTGTTGGTTGCAGCTTTCACTTCTGTGAGTGTAAAACGACGAGAAAGGTATGATGGCAGTGGCGAATCACTAGGGGATGAACCCCTTGATGGCTTGTGGTTGGTGGTACTATGGTGATTAACTCTTTGCTGACGTAAAACAATGAAAAGTAAAACAGAAAGAAAGGCTAACCCTCCCCCAACACCTCCAATAATCGTGACATAGTGCGGATTCTTCTTCTTATTCTCTTTTATGAGAGACACCGGACTTGGCGGTTGGTATACAGAACTGCTTAGTTCCGGGTTTGGGCTAGAAAGATTACCGTTCATGCTCAACTTAAAGGCTTCCAACCCATTTAAATAACCATCAAGATATTTAGAAGTGTATCTGCTTGGATGCACTGCGAGCCACAAGTCCTGCTTGCTTTGGTGGCCATCTGAATCGTTGACAAACACAACATAATCTTTATATACAGGATACCCGCTACCTTTAGTCCACCGAAAAAGATCAGCCTCCTCTTCAGCGGTTTGATTATTAATGAAGACCGTGAAAACCATTTGATATATTTCAGTAAATTCTAGTAAAATGTTGCAAAAATGAAGCCTGAGCATGTAATAAAACCCAGAATCAACTGGAAGTATCCATGTCAGGTTGTATCTTTTAGCTAGTGGGCCCATACTCCTTTGTGTTTGATAAATTGGCTCAGGTGCTGCATAATTCGGGGTCCCTATAGTATACGTGATCGGATTCTGGTACTCAGTTGTCATCCCAGTTGCTGCTCCATATATGTATATCAGATCTTGATCCCATTGCCGGTACATACCAGTATCATCGATACCTGGTATTTGTCCTCCTCCCACATTTAGCCTGTAAACAGTTTAAAGTGCAGTGTGGTTATTAATAATGGGTCCTGTAATCATCTCAACAGGTTTCGGATTTGTAGAATTAAAATATAGATTTCGTGGCATTGAAACAACTTCAATACCATTAATGAATGCATATGAGTTGGGTGAGGGTTTAAAGGTAAGTTGTAAGATTTGGCTATCTTTTATGTAGATTAGGAACTCTTTGACAAAATGAGGAACTGAAGGACCATCAATTCCTGCATCAGAGCGGGTCTTAGCCAAAAAGGAGGCAGTTAGGAAAGCACTGAAGTTTGTTAAAAGAGAGTATCCATTGGATGATACAGAGAAGAAAGATAGATTTGCGTTGAGGCCAGAATATGTGGCAGGATAGAAATAGAGGCGGACGAATTTTGGCCCTTCAAAGACTGGAAACGTGTAGGTAAATGAAGAAGTGTTAAAAACACGAGCAGTGGAATAAGGAATTTGGGGAACTGAAGTATCTAGGAACAAGGGAGTGGATAAAAATGAACTTGTAGTGATGTTTGATGGTACAAATTCAGAACGCTCATCTCCGTCCCAATTCTGGTCAGAAGTGATGTTGGACGATGAACCGCAGTTGAGCAGGAAGTGTTCGATGGCTTTGTATGGTTGTGCGGTGGTTGTGGTGGTGAAAAGGAGGAGCAAACAAAAGAGCGCATGTAAAATGAAGAAGTTGAACATGGTGTAGTTGATAATTTAGCTTTAGCTTTAGCTTATATGGTATCCTTAGATAAGAGTATTACTATATACCGGTCTCTATTAGATTATAACATTTACAATTTCCTTTTCAAGAGTGGACTTCCAAGTCTTTCTAGAGAAAAGTAAAATGAGTAGACTTCCAAAATGGATGATGATCACTAACAAAAACCAAAGATACACAATGAATTATACCATGTTGACTATAGTAAGTGACATAAAGTTAATTACTCCTAACAAATCTCTTCTAGAGGGCAAATGGCACAAAAAGGTATCAAAGTTAGGGTCCATTTCCAATTAAGGTATTCTTCTTTTTTTCTTGCATAAAAAGGTTGCCAACTATTTTTTTTAGCGGATTTGGGTTTTTTGCTAACTTCCCGTTAACAACTAACCAAAAATTTCGTTAAGTATACAACGAAACTTTTATAAAATTTGAAGGGCCAAAGTTGATTTTTTTTTTCTATTCTTTTATAAACATTTTCTTCCCCAATTTCCACTTTTCAACTAACAACTTTTCAACTAATCAGTTACACTCTAGCTACTCCCAGAAGCTACGATCAACCACTAAAACTAACTCTCATGAGACTTAAAATCACAAATACTTGGACAAAAGCGTAACTTTCCGAGTTCCAATTCATTCTCTAATTAGCCCAAAATCATCTACATTTGCAAGAACAATAACAACAAAACATATAACAAAAAAAAAAATAAAAAAAAATCCTAACTATCCAAAAGAAACTATTTAACCCGTGAATAGAAAATCCTAATATCCTATATCCATACCAAACTCCACCATAGTCCTATAGGGCACATAAAAGGGAGCCAAAAAATCAGGCAAACCCCTCCCAACCTCCACCTCCTCATTGACAGCCTCCAAGTCATCCTTCTCAACATCACGTGGGTCCCACCCAGGTTTCATGACAAAAGGAGGACCATCTGCCCATAGCTCTTTCAAATCCTCTTCTTTCTAGTTTTCAGGGTCGGGTGGGAAGTTGTAAAGCTCTTCAATGATGAGTGTGTAAATACTCATCATTTTTGTCATATCTGAACTGCCAAAACATCCAAAAACACTCAGAAATGCATCAAAATACTGAAAATATTCCAGGATTGTGTTTTATATGTTTCAGATGCAAAATGAGTAAAAACAGATAAAAAATGAACAAAGTTTGCAAAATTGGCAGTTTCAGTCCCCAAGCTTTCATAAATTGGCAAATCTAGTCCCTGGAATTCAAAAATGTGGAGTTTTATCATTCAAGGTCCCTGAAATATTCTAAGTTGTAAAAATTGGTCCTTGAATGATTCTTTGGGCAAATTACAGAAAAGGTCCCTGAACTTTTGAAAAATGGCAATTTTGGTCCTTTGGGTTTTAAAAATGGAAAAATACAAAATTTATCCTTGTATTATTGGATTGTGGCAACATTGGTCCTTGTGAGCAGTTTGGAGTGTGTACAATTTCAGCCCTCCAATTTTCAAGAATTACAAATATGGTCCTTGTGATTTAACTACAAACATAACCGGATCCCACTAATTCCCTTAACCCATTTTACATATAAACCCAGCCCACAAATAAAATTCACCCAAGCCCAATCCCAATCCCAAAAGAATTAAACCCGGCCCACTTTCTTAACTAATATCTCAGGGTCAAACTAATGTTTGACCCGTCTCCTTCCTTAAACCACCCCGCCAAAAAAACCACCCCTACCCATGGTTTTGCTCTGCAATACCACCAATCAACCACCTCACCCCTGACAATCCACCTCAACCCCCCTCCTTATCTCTTAGCTACTTCCTTACACCCCCACATGCTCAGTATAAGCCAAAAATCCCACTTGATGACTTTCCCGCCAAAATTCCAATCAATAGCTGAGATCATTTCAAGCTTAACCAAAGGATGGGATTTGATCAGAGGAGAGAGACGAAGCTTTTGGGTTATCTATTTAAGAAGGAGAAGACCAAGAATTAAGGTTGTCAGTAGATTAGGACCAAAAAGTAGTGTAGATTTAAATTATTGTCATTCTCAGTTTCATGTAATGTTTTAATTATCAATACAAGTTACTTTCAATCTATTATCATCAATGTTTGTGTAATTTAAATTAGTTCAAGCTAATTCCATGTTTTCAAGTTTATGAGGTTACTGAGAAATCGAATTAGGTTAGTTATCAATGAAACAAGCTCCTTTTCTGTTACAATAAGCTTACATAAGCTTATTTAAGCTTTTGATAAGTTAATAACCCATTAAATCAGTCTCAATTTCAAGAACTCCAAAAAGTCAAGAAAAGTCAAAGTTTTGCCAAATAAGCAATTGGAAGGGTTAAGCAGTTGTGATTAAGCTGATTGGGGTCTAAACTTGGTAAGTGACATTCCAAGCTCAGTTCTGATCTAGTTCTCCTCTGTTTCCTATACCATTCAGTTGTAAGTTTTCTCAAAATTTTGCATTAGTTTCTTGTTTACTGTAGAAGTGCTTATTGTTAGCTTATTTCTATCATTTCTTACTTATTAGTAGTTTATAAGTTCATCTCATCAGTAGTATCAGTTTTTATTAATCTTTATTTCATTTTGCTAAAAATCAGTTAAATAGCCTAGAATAGCCATAAGTAGTATATCTTAATCCACTGCTTATTTATGTTTTAAAAGTAGCTTAATATAGTCAAAATAAGTCAACTACTCAGTGATAATCAGAAATTATAAGATAAATTAGGATAGGCTAGTTTGAAATCCAAAACAGTCCCTAGAAGGGGTGTTTGGTATTAAAGTCAAACTGGGTCAAACCCATGCTCTACTGTTCATTTACCATTTCACTAGTTTTGTTTGAGCTTATTGTAAGCTATATAAGCTATTTCCAGGAGAGTTTAAGTGTTTTTGAAGTTTTTTGTGGTTTTGAGTCTATGGGTTGAAATCTAGAAGCTCAACTGCTACAATAAGCTGAGAATAAGCTTGAGCTTGCTTATTGTCATTTCCATGTCACTTAGGGTCTAATAAGTCAGTATCCTAGAGTAGAATAGGATTCATTAAGAATTGCAAAGTCAAAAACCAAAAAATCCACTCTGCTGCATCAGTATGCTAAGCAGAGTTGATTGCTGCATCATCTGATCTTGGCTTCAATTGGAGTCCAATTGGGGTTGTAGTCATAGGGATTTTAGGTTTTTTGTACACCCAGCAATATAGCCTAAGTTTTGCCCCCATAATATTCCATCTTTATTGCTTATTTATTAGCTTAAATTAGCCTGCAAGTTTGCCAATTTTCCTGATTTTCTGCATAGTTTCACAGCTGACCATAGTGCTTATTCAGCTTAATCCCTTGTGCTTATTTGTATTATTCAGTTGTTTTAAGCTTATAATTGTGTATTAACCTTGTCCTGATCATTTGGTCAATTTTTGTGCTTATTAGCTTATTTTGGGCTTATTAGTTAACTGCTTATCTGCCCAAATAAGCTTATTTGACTTAGTCAACTTTTCATTTTAATTTTCCTATCTTTTAATTTATATTTTAGAATTATCTGTAAAATTTCATGATTTTCTGAATAGTTTTGATATTTTTAATCTTTTTAATTAGTTTATAATAGTAATAAAATCATAATAAATAGAATATTAATCAGAAAAATATAAATTTAATTTTCATAATTTTCTTTTGTCATTTTTAATCTAGGAAAAATATAATTATATTTTTAAGCCTTAAGAAAATCAAAAATAGAAATATAGTGATAGCTTCTATTTAATAGAATTTATCTTTTTAAATTTTAATTAAGTAATTTTCATTTTTATAATTTTATTAGCTTCTATTTACTTAATAATATTTATAGAAAAAGTTTTAGATTTTTCTTTGTTTATTTAGTATTTATTATAATTTTAAATAGTTTAATAAGTAATTAAATAATAAATAATTAATAATAATTAGATAAAAAGTATAAAAAAAATATAATTTAAGTTTTTAAATAAGTTTTAAGTAATTTTACATTTTTAGGTTTTAAATTTTATAAATTTCAGTTTTTGTCCCATTTTAGATTTTTCGTTGCGCGTTTGTAATTTAATTTAATTCGCGTTTAATTTTATTGTGTATATTTGTCTTTAATTTGTTATTTAGAATTATTAGAAAAGCAAAATCAAAAATATCTGATTCATCAATCACTTTAATCCTAGCTTTTCACAGTTGCCCATTCACACCTCGTTGGGAAACGACCCAGGTGATCACTTGCCTGGTTTCACACTACACACGAGCATCCGGTTCTGAGACTGCATATATTTATATATAAGTGTGTTTCAGGACGGATCAAATTTTGGCGCCGCTGCCGGGGAGGTTGTGCTGCGACTATTGTGAAGAATTTTAGCGATTAGTGATTCGAGATCCTTCTATCAGAAGTTCCTATTTCCCATAAACAATATAAAATACAAAAATATTTTTTCTTTTCTTTTCTATATATATTATTATTATTATTATCATATAAAAAATTAAAAACCCAAAAACATTTTCCGTTTTCTTTAATAAATAAACAATAATAAAATTTACCATCGAAAATCAAGACAGAGTACTACCTAACTGGGGGTACGACCATAATAAGTTCCCAAACCAAAGATTAAAACTTGCCTTTGTGTCGCTTGCGAATTCGGCTCACCTTTGATTGATAAACAAACTATAACGGAGGTTTTAGGATAGTCTGACATTAAATTGTCGGACTGAAAGAAGCGGGTTTTTAAGGAGCATTAATTGCCCACCTTTGCTTCTCCGCCACTCTGTGCGTTTTTCAGTCAGAGAGCTACCGTACGCTGGTTGATTTAAGGTTTAAGTTCCTTGTGTTTTGCTTTGATCTTGTTGAAAAAAATTGAAAAAAAAAAAAAAAAAAAAAAAAAAAAAAAAAAAAAAAAAAACCAAAAACCCAAAAATATTCATCTTTACCCTCTTACCCTTTTTGATTCTTTATCCCTTTACCCTCTATCCGTTTGATTCTATCTTCTTAAACCCTCCTTAATATTTAATTCTCATGTCGTCGCGAGACTATCACTGTTGTAATTGTAAAGGTCCGCTGGATGATAATAATCGTTGTTCCAAGTGTAAGTGTGAGAAGTGTGGAGAGTATGCACCAGAAGGATTTTGTCATTGGTGTGAAGTAGCCCGTAACAGAGAGCTTAATTGCATCATTAATTCCATCAAATTTCCCGAACACCCTCCACAACCTCAGCCATCTTCACCCACTCAGCTTAATTGTTGTATGTGTGAAAATCCGTTGGGGGATGATTCACAGTGTAAGCAATGTTTTTGCACTTATCAGCCATTCACACTTGATTATCCAGATTTTCACAAGGATTTCAGTACCCCTTCTCAGGATTCATTTTGGCAAGAGCCGTGTTATCAAAACTTCGATGATACATCATTTCAAAATATGCCAAATGATCCTTGTGAACATTGTGGAGGTCCACACCCAAGTTTTGATTGTCAAGCAGGAAATACATCTGTCTATGAACAAGATCCATGTAATCAAAATTTCGGGTATGACCAATATCCATATGATTCACCGAATCAGTTACAGCAAATCTATTGTTGTGAGTACTGTGGTGGTCCGCATTATGAATCCGATTGTCAAAAGAGGTCCCCGCTTGTCTATGAGCAGATCCCTTGTAACAATTATGACTATTCTTGTCATGACCAACCTCCACAGTATCAAATGATTCAACCTCAGCCATCTCCTTTTGAAAAATCTTTTGAAAATGTATCCCAAAAACTCCAAAATATGATGGATACACTTAATGATTTGGCTGTTAAAAATACCCAAGAAGATCATCATCAGAAAACCATTGGAGAGCTTCTAGCTGAAGAAGAACAAACAGCTAGAATGAATTCCAATTATCGTCAAACTTTCATTTACGATGACGATGATGATGATTTATGTGCGAAGGTTGCGAGAATTCATCAGCTGCAATTACACCTGTCCAGAAAAGGCAGGAAGACAAGACTATTGCAGAATTGCTAGCCGACGAGCAAATGAAAGCCATTTATGCTAGCAATATTGATGAGGAGGAAGACGAGGAGAGTATTGTTCCTTTGGGAGGCATCATTTCTCAACTCCCTCAGTCTATTACAATCCCATCGTTCTTTCCAGCTTTGGACCCCAAAGACTCTCTTATTATGGGGGATGAGCCTATTAGCACTATTCCTGAAAAGGAATCGGACGAATTCATAAAGTCTAGTGCTGAGAACCTTATCCTAATCCCAAGTGAGTCTGAGGATATTTCCGACAGTGAAAGTGATGATTCTATTTGTAGTGATCAGCCTCTTGACACTACTGATGATTTTTCCGGGACGTTTTCTAACCCTCTTTTCAATGATTCTTTCGGGATTTTCTCTAATCCCCTTTTCAAATCAAATGATGATTTTTCCTCTAGTGATGATGAATCACTTTCTGATGAGGAAGTTCAAAATGAAAGTCTCAAAGTCCATTCAAATTCTCTTTTTGAATTTAATAATGAGTGCTTTTCTATCAAAATAAATCCTCTCTTTGATGAAGAGTTAGAAAACGATGAGGTCAAGGACTCTATTATTCATAAACTTGATGATGTGACCTCAACTCTTAATCCCGATCTTTCTCCGACATATGTGCCAATTCCTTCTGAGAATCGCCATTATATTGACTTCACATATGTCGTTCGAGTTTTTCTACCTTTCTGCCCTTATAAGGTAGCTTGTCCTTTCCCTCACTCGTTTGGGAATGAGAACAAAGTCTTTGACCCCGGCATTTTCATTTATCATTTGTGAGCCGGGTCTGTGTATATCTCATCGGTGTGGAACTTTCAAGTACTTCAGTGTTTATCCAAACATCTTGAACGAAAGTCCGATGGAGATTTTTTGTTCCACATGCTTCCCCATGAACCAATGAATGCGGGGTCGAGTCAAGCTAAGTGACTCGGTGAACAAAAATATTAGCACAACATGGGTTTTCACCCATGTCTCTGACTTCTTTCTCTTTTCTACCACCTAAGTGTGGGGGAGATGGCCCACATGTTGTATATATGCTCATAAAAAAAAAAAAAAAAAAAAAAAAAAATGGCTATTAGTATTACCTTTTTACGTTCTAAGTGTTGGTTTAACAACCGGTACTTTGAATATTGAGGGCAATATTCAGTTCTAAGTGTGGGGGGGAATTCTGGCGAATTTTGTCACATGTGTGCCCTAGTACCCCCATTTTGGCCAAAATTTTAAAATTTTTTCTCACTTAGAACGCAATAAATGGTTATCAGTCCGCCATATCTAACCCACATAAGGATTGGCTAATCCAGGAGAAAACGGCTCTTGGTAAAGATATATCAAATCCGTTTATGGCTTACAATTTGCCAAAAATTGTATGGTATTCGACTCACCATATCTTTATAAGTGAAGAGTTGGCTAGCCCGCAAGGTTATGGCTTGTGGTAAAGGCAAGTGGAAAAACCATAATTGGTAATCAGCTCACCAAAGATAATAACTGTATTTTATCTAAGAGTTGGCTAGTCCAGAAGCAAACGGCTTCTGGTAAAGACAAATCAAAACCGTTTACAGCTGGTGATTTGCTCAAAATCACATGGTTATCAGTGTACCATAGTTCTTACTTGAACTGAAACATTTGGCTACTCCAGAGGTGATGGCTTTTGGTAAAGAGATAAAATCCATTAAATTTTCAAAAATATTGCTAGGGACTAGCAATAGTTTAGTGTGGGGGATTGATGAGTGTGTAAATACTCATCATTTTTGTCATATCTGAACTGCCAAAACATCCAAAAACACTCAGAAATGCATCAAAATACTGAAAATATTCCAGGATTGTGTTTTATATGTTTCAGATGCAAAATGAGTAAAAACAGATAAAAAATGAACAAAGTTTGCAAAATTGGCAGTTTCAGTCCCCAAACTTTCATAAATTGGCAAATCTAGTCCCTGGAATTCAAAAATGTGGAGTTTTATCATTCAAGGTCCCTGAAATATTCTAAGTTGTAAAAATTGGTCCTTGAATGATTCTTTGGGCAAATTACAGAAAAGGTCCCTGAACTTTTGAAAAATGGCAATTTTGGTCCTTTGGGTTTTAAAAATGGAAAAATACAAAATTTATCCTTGTATTATTGGATTGTGGCTACATTGGTCCTTGTGAGCAGTTTGGAGTGTGTACAATTTCAGCCCTCCAATTTTCAAGAATTACAAATATGGTCCTTGTGATTTAACTACAAACATAACCGGATCCCACTAATTCCCTTAACCCATTTTACATATAAACCCAACCCACAAATAAAATTCACCCAAGCCCAATCCCAAAAGAATTAAACCCGGCCCACTTTCTTAACTAATATCTCAGGGTCAAACTAATGTTTGACCCGTCTCCTTCCTTAAACCACCCCGCCAAAAAAACCACCCCTACCCATGGTTTTGCTCTGCAATACCACCAATCAACCACCTCACCCCTGACAATCCACCTCAACCCCCCTCCTTATCTCTTAGCTACTTCCTTACACCCCTACATGCTCAGTATAAGCCAAAAATCCCACTTGATGACTTTCCCGCCAAAATTCCAATCAATAGCTGAGATCATTTCAAGCTTAACCAAAGGATGGGATTTGATCAGAGGAGAGAGACGAAGCTTTTGGGTTATCTATTTAAGAAGGAGAAGACCAAGAATTAAGGTTGTCAGTAGATTAGGACCAAAAAGTAGTGTAGATTTAAATTAATGTCATTCTCAGTTTCATGTAATGTTTTAATTATCAATACAAGTTACTTTCAATCTATTATCATCAATGTTTGTGTAATTTAAATTAGTTCAAGCTAATTCCATGTTTTCAAGTTTATGAGGTTACTGAGAAATCGAATTAGGTTAGTTATCAATGAAACAAGCTCCTTTTCTGTTACAATAAGCTTACATAAGCTTATTTAAGCTTTTGATAAGTTAATAACCCATTAAATCAGTCACAATTTCAAGAACTCCAAAAAGTCAAGAAAAGTCAAAGTTTTGCCAAATAAGCAATTGGAAGGGTTAAGCAGTTGTGATTAAGCTGATTGGGGTCTAAACTTGGTAAGTGACATTCCAAGCTCAGTTCTGATCTAGTTCTCCTCTGTTTCCTATACCATTCAGTTGTAAGTTTTCTCAAAATTTTGCATTAGTTTCTTGTTTACTCTAGAAGTGCTTATTGTTAGCTTATTTCTATCATTTCTTACTTATTAGTAGTTTATAAGTTCATCTCATCAGTAGTATCAGTTTTTATTAATCTTTATTTCATTTTGCTAAAAATCAGTTAAATAGCCTAGAATAGCCATAAGTAGTATATCTTAATCCACTGCTTATTTATGTTTTAAAAGTAGCTTAATATAGTCAAAATAAGTCAACTACTCAGTGATAATCAGAAATTATAAGATAAATTAGGATAGGCTAGTTTGAAATCCAAAACAGTCCCTAGAAGGGGTGTTTGGTATTAAAGTCAAACTGGGTCAAACCCATGCTCTACTGTTCATTTACCATTTCACTAGTTTTGTTTGAGCTTATTGTAAGCTATATAAGCTATTTCCAGGAGAGTTTAAGTGTTTTTGAAGTTTTTTGTGGTTTTGAGTCTATGGGTTGAAATCTAGAAGCTCAACTGCTACAATAAGCTGAGAATAAGCTTGAGCTTGCTTATTGTCATTTCCATGTCACTTAGGGTCTAATAAGTCAGTATCCTAGAGTAGAATAGGATTCATTAAGAATTGCAAAGTCAAAAACCAAAAAATCCACTCTGCTGCATCAGTATGCTAAGCAGAGTTGATTGCTGCATCATCTGATCTTGGCTTCAATTGGAGTCCAATTGGGGTTGTAGTCATAGGGCTTTTAGGTTTTTTGTACACCCAGCAATATAGCCTAAGTTTTGCCCCCATAATATTCCATCTTTATTGCTTATTTATTAGCTTAAATTAGCCTGCAAGTTTGCCAATTTTCCTGATTTTCTGCATAGTTTCACAGCTGACCATAGTGCTTATTCAGCTTAATCCCTTGTGCTTATTTGTATTATTCAGTTGTTTTAAGCTTATAATTGTGTATTAACCTTGTCCTGATCATTTGGTCAATTTTTGTGCTTATTAGCTTATTTTGGGCTTATTAGTTAACTGCTTATCTGCCCAAATAAGCTTATTTGACTTAGTCAACTTTTCATTTTAATTTTCCTATCTTTTAATTTATATTTTAGAATTATCTGTAAAATTTCATGATTTTCTGAACAGTTTTGATATTTTTAATCTTTTTAATTAGTTTATAATAGTAATAAAATCATAATAAATAGAATATTAATCAGAAAAATATAAATTTATTTTTCATAATTTTCTTTTGTCATTTTTAATCTAGGAAAAATATAATTATATTTTTAAGCCTTAAGAAAATCAAAAATAGAAATATAGTGATAGCTTCTATTTAATAGAATTTATCTTTTTAAATTTTAATTAAGTAATTTTCATTTTTATAATTTTATTAGCTTCTATTTACTTAATAATATTTATAGAAAAAGTTTTAGATTTTTCTTTGTTTATTTAGTATTTATTATAATTTTAAATAGTTTAATAAGTAATTAAATAATAAATAATTAATAATAATTAGATAAAAAGTATAAAAAAAATATAATTTAAGTTTTTAAATAAGTTTTAAGTAATTTTACATTTTTAGGTTTTAAATTTTATAAATTTCAGTTTTTGTCCCATTTTAGATTTTTCGTTGCGCGTTTGTAATTTAATTTAATTCGCGTTTAATTTTATTGTGTATATTTGTCTTTAATTTGTTATTTAGAATTATTAGAAAAGCAAAATCAAAAATATCTGATTCATCAATCACTTTAATCCTAGCTTTTCACAGTTGCCCATTCACACCTCGTTGGGAAACGACCCAGGTGATCACTTGCCTGGTTTCACACTACACACGAGCATCCGGTTCTGAGACTGCATATATTTATATATAAGTGTGTTTCAGGACGGATCACTCTTCAATGTTGTCCACGTCGTTTATTTCTTGGGATTCTTCGAGGGCTTTGTATTCTTCGGAGTCTAGGATTTGGGAGACTGTTTTGTAGTAGGACTCTGGTGTGTCATCTAGGTTTTCGATTAGTTGTTTTACTGTTAAGGCTGTTGGGGTGTTTGGGTTTGGTTTTGGTTGTTCCTTCTCGGTGTCTTGTTTTTTTTTCCCGACATTTTTGTTGTTGAAATGGAGAAGAAGATAAGGTGGGTGGTGTGTACACTGCCGAAATGTGAGATGATGTGGTTTATAAAAGAAAAGAAAAAAAAATCAACTTTGGCCCTTCAAATTTTATAAAAGTTTCATTGTATACTTAACGAAATTTTTGGTTAGTTGTTAACGGGAAGTTAGCAAAAAACCCAAATCCGCTAAAAAAAATAGTTGGCAACCTTTTTATGCAAGAAAAAAAGAAGAATACCTTAATTGAAAATTGACCCTAACTTTGATACATTTTTGTGCCATTTGCCCAACAAAAGATAGATAGTTTAAAAAAAGAGATCATCATAATCTTTAACAAATCAAATATCATCTTCACCTACTAAACTCTTATTTGATTGGTAACACAAAAATGAAACTATTATTTTAAGACATCCAAAAAAAATAATTGTTCTGCCTAATATATCTACTTATGTACTCCATCGCAAAATAGAATTGGAGACTATAATTTTAAAACTGAGAGAAGGGATTCTTCCTGCAGACGCAGGTTCGAATCCTGGAGGGGGCATGGTTTACTTCAATTTAAGTGTCGTGCCTTCGGGCGGCTTAATTGAAGGTTTTCCCCCCATCGGGTAGTTCACGGGCTCCAGTCTGGGGTAGTGCAAGTGGCACAATGATACTCTTGGCACTCACGGGTTTCGAGTTTGCTGTTCAAAAAAAAAAAAAAAAAAAAAAAAAAAAAAAAAAAAAAAATTAGTGTGGAAAAAAAGGCTTTGGGATATAAATGATGTCTAATCAGGTGGAAAATTCGCTAATTTGTTATTTAGTGTTAAAAAAAAGGCTTTGGGATTTAAACGATGTCTAATCAAGTGGAAAATTCGCCTCTTAGATTGTTTAATTTTGCACCAGTTGTCTATTATTGCTACTATTTCCAAATATCATCTCTAAACAAGTCAAACTTCTTACAAATTACATCCTTTATTGTAGTTTCCAAATCTTTGGCTTGTTTGTGAAATAAAGTATAAAACAGTTTAAATGCAAACACAAATATAAAATTTTGAATCGTATAATTCTTATTAGAATAAATCAGAGAATTACAAACCTTTTATGAATTTTTTTAACTGGAGAAAAAATTAAGCAATATTGACAAAAAACAAAAAACAAAAAAAAAAGGAAAAAAAGAAAATCAATTTAGACTTTTTAATTAACTAATAGGAAGTCTCGATTTTGAAAGTGAGCTCTCTTATTTCTATTGATTGATGCGAAACATTCTTTTTTTTGTTTTCCCTTGAGAGATATGGACGTATGTAAACAAAAATCTGGATTGAATAAACTAATTCAACTGAAGTCAAAATGGTTAGGCAAATTATAAAATGAGAAGTGATTGGCATGACTAAGTAAATAATAAAATGAGAAGTCAAGTAAGATGGCTGGTTTGGGTGTGACATATAGGGGGTGGCATTGTGGGCGAAAACTAAATGAAATAACGTGCTAATTATAAGAGAAATTAAAGAAGTATCGATTTTTACTATAAGTTATAAGTTACGACAATAAGAAAACACAATTATAATATAACCAAACTCTAACTAGCTACTAACGACACATCTTTACTAACAAACTAATGTAACAACTTCAACTAGCTAGAAATCTTAAACAGTGGGTATGAATAAATGAATTGGGAGTCGCCCTTTGAAGAATTTAGACACAGCTCTATATGGTTTTAGCCAACAATTTTTAGCCAGCTTTCTAGAATATAATTCATCGAGTATTCTGCAACGTCGTATCCTATAAATATAAATCAGGTTTACGCACAACAAGAGATTTAAAATGGCTCCATCTTCGATTGAAGACGAAGTTGAATATCAAGTGTTGCGTAAAAGCCTTCGAGCAGAATCGATGCCCAAACATGTAGCATTGTTCATGGAGAGTCATTGCGGACTGTTGAAAGAAATAGCTAGGACTTGTTGTGAACTCGGAATAAAAGTTCTCTCTGTTTGTACACTATCTAATGCAAATATCGATCAAACAAAAGTAAGCTAGCTTTCCCAAACATCATTAGCATCGATTAACTAGAATCATTATAAAATTTGTTAATGTCAATGCAGGAGGTCGCTTCTAATGTTGCAATGAACATAATGAAATCGGATTTGGAAGAGCTAACAAGGTCTCTATATATGCACATTTTATTTAAATATGAAATCATATAACCAAATTACTTTTTTTTTTTTTATGTAATTCATTTAGAAATGATATTAGGGTTTCTGTGATTGGAAACCGGAACACCATTCCAAAGTCATTGCTCGAAGTCGTAACACAAGTAGAAGAAACTACTAAGAACAATAAATCCCTCCATATTAATCGAAGCAGTTAACTACACTGGACGTTACGACATAATTCAAGCTTGTGTGGCTCTTGCTGAAAGGGTTGAACATGGCCTAATACAACCCGAGGACATCAATGAAAATGTTATCGAGCAAGAACTCGAAACTAAATTCTCTGAGTTTCCCAATCCTGACTTAATGATTCGAACAGGCGGGGAATTTAGTATTAACAACTTTATGTTGTGGCAATTGGCTTATTCCGAACTACATTTTGTGGAAAAGAACGCAATAGAAGTTGACAAGATTGATTTTCTTAAGGCGTTAGATGTGTATCAGAAAAGACACAGACGATTTGGTGGAAAGTGAAATAATGTTCGTCTGAATAATGATAAGTTCTAATAATTCGATCGTCATCTTATTTAGTCTTGTAGTAATAATGGATGATATGATCATATGAAGAATTATTCTATGTATTAATCTTATTTTGTTTGTCCTTCTACCTCATTAGAGTTTGTAAGAGCATTTTCAACCGTGGCTCGTCAGTTTGTGTGTCAGTTGTGCCTATCAGTCGAAGATTATGCATCACCAAATATATTTAATTAGTGGACTTAGCCCACTTTAAATATATTGGGCCATGCATAATCTTCGACTAATAGAATCCTTGAACTTGTTATCAACTTGGATCGAAACCTGTGATGACCAAGAATCGGCTTTAGACTATCCGTAGTGGGAGCAACAACGCCCCATTTTGCCCAAACAAAGCCCCAACAGCGCCTAGGCCCCTAAAACGCTGGGGCGCTGTTCACCAAAAAAACCCACACCGGTGGTTCTGACAGCGCCTCTTCTTTTGCTTCTTTCGACAAAATATGGCCATTTTTAGCTCCATCAAGTCAAACAACCCCCCACTCACCACTACACCACTTTTTCAACAAAGCCCCACAATACCCCACATGCCACATGTCAAACAGCCCCCCCCCCTCTCTTACGCACCACTACACACTCTTAGCTACTAAAATAAGTAGCCTCTATGGTTGCTCACACACTACACGGTATACGAAAACAGTGAATGCTAGTTCTATCACAAATAAAGCACGAAACAAACAAGGTTTTGCTTTCTTGGAATTAATTGGGTTAGTTGAACCCTTTTCTTTTTTTTTATTCAACCGATCGTCAAAACACATGAAGAAAAAGGTTAAATACTTGCATGTGCATGGCTTTTACATGCATATGAAAATTTCATACGTATATGGTTTTAAAGCATTGCATGCATATAGGTTTTAGCAAGGTTTTTAGTGGTGTGTTTTGTGTAGCCTTAAGGGGTGTTTATATAGCCTCTAAACTTGTTTTTCAAGTTAGACTACAACACCTCCATTTTTTTTTATTTTTTTTTTTTGAACGGCTTTGCATTAAAAACAACACACTAGTAGCAAGAAGCTAGTGAAAAAGATTACATGGAGATTGTACAAGCTTTGATCGGGTCATCAATTCAATCAATCCAAACGGGTTTTATTTTCCTACTTCCTATTTAGAAACCAAGAATGAGAAAGAATTTTAATCTCCTCAACAAGGATATCTTTTCTAGGAGACTTTAGGTCGAAACAAACGCGGTTATGATATCGCCATATGACCCAAAACATAGTTTGGACAACCGCGTTGAAACATGTCCCGGTAATATAGTTAAAATTGACTGAATCCCCCCATGATAAAAGATCAGACAATGACTTTGGGTAGTCAGTCAACCGCCACCATTCTTTGACTGAGGACCATAGGTTGCAAGCCACCGAACAATCCACAAAAAAGGCGTTGAGCATCTTCAAGACCTTGATCGCATAATGGACACCGAGTAGAATCTAGATCAATCCCACGCGCATCAAGATTACATCTTGTAGGAAAGCGTTCATTAGAGAGACGCCACGAGTGAATGTTGACTTTTATTGTTCTTATTGTTCGATCGAACCACATCATCATTCGAACACAAAAGAAAATCATCGATTTTCTTCCTCATGTAGCGAACCTGGTAGATTTTAGATGCATCCAAAGAACGCTCCCAATGGTCAGGGGATGATGAAGGGGAGAATTCTCTAATCAAGTCTACCAAAGAGTTATATTGAACAAGTTCTGGGCCATTCCTTGGATGACACCTCCATGCCCAGTTAAAAAAGAAAGGCCCAATGCACCTATCACTCACTTTACAAGATTTTTGTGACTCCAGTGAGTATAATCTGGGAAACATAGATTTAAAATTATGTACCCCATACCAAGTGTCATCCCAGAATAAACATGATGAACCGTTTCCAACTTTCTTTATGAACACCATATGTAGATTAATGTTCATGCAAGAGAGGTTATTTTGAAGGCTTCTAACTGATTTCCATGGACTAGGTGTTAGTCTTGAAACATTAGACTCGATTGGTCCAAGACCTCCAAGGTTCCCGTGAATAGATATAATTGTCAATCTCCAAAGTGAATTTACTTCCGTGTGGAATCACCACCACCATTTAGCGAGCATGGAAAGGTTCGAAGCTTGCAAAGACCCAATCCCCAGACCACCACATTTTTTTGGAGAACAAACCTTTTTCCAAACAATCCACAATATTTTATTGGTTTCCGATGAACCTCCCCAAAAAAATCTCCGTCTAAGCTTTTCTAGATGACGTAACACGCATTTAGGAGCTTTGAAAAGAGAGAAGAAATAAGTTCCTAAGGCCCCGAGAACCAACTTTAGTAGAGTAAGTCTACCACCATATGACAAGGTAGTCGCTTTCCAAGAAGATAACCTTTTTTGAAATCTTTCAATTATTGGACGCCAATTTCTTTCAACAATCATGTTTGCACCTATAGGAAGACCAAGATAAGTGCATGGAAGGGTTGACGGTTGAAACTTGAGGATGGAAGCAAAATTAAGAACACTATCGTTATCAACACCTACACCATAGAATTTACTTTTCGCAAAGTTGACATTTAACCCCGACGCCATGTGAAAACATCTAAGAATCCTACAAAGGTTCTTTGCATTTTCAAGAGAACATTTACCCATGATAAGAGCATCATCCGCAAATTGTGGATGAGAGATGTCTACCAAGTTATCACCCACTTTGATACCATGAAAAATGTATTTTGACTTAGCTTCTTGAAGAGACACGTTGAGAGCTTCGACCGCTATGATAAAAAGAAATTGTGATAATGGGTCTCCTTGTCGTAAGCCTTTTTGGATCTTGAATTCTTTTGTAGGCGAACTGTTTACCAAAACAGAACCATATGCCGAGTCTAGACCATGTATCCATTTTCTCCATTTTGGACTAAAACCCATTTGTTGCATTGTGTGATCGAGAAATTTCCAATCGAGAGAGTCAAATTCTTTTTCAAAGTCAACTTATAATATGAATTAGACCTCTTTCTTTTTGGAAGCCCAAGAGATTATTCATTGACCATGAGAGGCCCATCAATGATTTGCCTCTCTTTGATATAAGCCATTTGCACCTCGCTAACCACCAAGTGAACAACTTGCATAAGTCTATCGGCAAGAATTTTAGCAATAACCTTATATTGACAACCAATAAGGCTTATGGGTCTAAAGTCATTAATACCTAAAGGGTCTTGAATTTTTGGAGCAAGGGCAATAAAAGACGAGTTACAACCTTTAGGAATGGAGCCATCGACTTTGAACCGTTTCACCATATTTATGAAATCATTCCCAACCGTGCTCTAATATTGTTTGATGAATTTGAACATGAAACCATCGGGACCCGGAGCTTTGCTATTACCACAATCCCAAACCGCGGTAATTTTATCTCACATTGGGCCGTGGATAATTAACACAAGGACGATTTTTTGTTGTTTTGTTAGTTTATTGTTGGATTAATTTTTCACAAGGTCGAGCTTGTTGTTTGTGATAAATATTTGTGGTATAATTTTGGACAACGTTTTTGTTCGAGCTTCAAGATTCCGAGATTGATAATTATTTTGGGTTGAGATATTTTCGGGTATATTGGATATAGTGGTAAACGACGGGTTTTATTCGGATTTCAAAATACAAGCATTGTCTGAAATTCACTGTGACTTGTCTACCTCATCACTTGAACTCATTTCAACCAAACCAAATCATAATCATAACACACTCAAGTAACCATTATCATTTCACGGTTTATTCTTGATTTTTGTAAAATCCCGCGAAAGAATCTATTTCTCGGTTTAAATCATAGAATTGTAAAATCCCGTGCACGTTTACATCATGTCTACTACTTCAGATTCCTTCATATCTGAGGTACTCAAGTTGTACGACACGTATGATAAACAAATGATTTCCAATTCTGAACAACAAATAAACGTGTGTGATTCTGATAATACTAATGAGGAATCTTCGTGCTCAAATTCGCAAGAGAGAGAGGTGCTTCAGTCACTAATGTTGCCTAATGCAAAGGAAAGTCGCATTGAATGTTTTCGTCTACTTCACTCACATCTCAAGGTTCTCTCAGAAAGACCTGAATCCATGGGAGGATTCGAACGAGCTTTTGCATCACTCTTTGGTCAAGATGTTCAGACCTTCACAGGCACTATGTTCCTGAACTTAGATCAACTTGAACAACAACTTGACAAAGAAGAATTTCATGAAATTGGATCTATGGCTGCTCTTCGGGTGATCAACAAACAACTTCAATTGTTCATCAAATCACAATACACTTGGGATTATGATAGTCAAATGACAGAAAAGTGCTTTACTGATTACACTGGGATTGAAGTTAACATGTACAGAGAAACATTACTCCAACTCATGGGTAATGTTGAGAAGTACATTGAGGAAAGAGCACAACACCAACTAATGAATGAAAGTCAGATGCAATCAAGAGAGATTAAGGTTGATTCGTGTAAAGCACTGGGTGCTAGTTCAGTTGTCACAGAATGCAGAGGGACAAAGTCAGATAAGCTTGATGCAAGCAGCAGTTATGTGACTCATATCACACATGGTGTGGATGCTGATATTCTACCAGTAAATGACCAAGTGCCATTTGCTGAGGTACATTTAACTGTTCAACATAATGTCCTTGCTACTGAACATCAGCACACTGATCAAATTAAACCTACTTATGACACACATCTGTTGGAAAAGTCTGATAGCAATATCACCTCTGATTCAACAAATATGAGTCATAAGGGGGGAGAAATTGATCAGGATGCTGAACATGATGATACGTCAAGTTCTTTGCTTACTGCTGAGGTTTTCAATTCAAATGATATGGTTGAAAAAGAAGTGTATGATGAACTTTCAAACAGATTTTTACAACTCGAAAAACATTGTATTTCACTTGAAATCTAAATGCAACAAAAAGAAGAAAGTCTTCAAACTAACCAACATGTAGGAATCCGGAATTTCCTGAATTCCGTGAATTTTTTATAATAAACGATTTGAAAGCTCAGCTAGAAGCCAAAAACTTAACGATCAACAACCTGAAAAAATATATTGCTGAGATGCGTGATATGTGTAATGAATTTAAGGCTAAACATGATAATGATGTTAATGCAACAAAAAATGATGAACTAGAACATAAAGTGGCTGAATTACTGTATGAAAATGAGACTTTGAAAATTCATTGCAATGAATTGTGTAACTCAATCAAAGAAGTGAAAACTAAGACTGTAGAGCAAACAACCTCTTTGATTGTCAAAAACGATGAATTCAAAGCTCAACTTCAGGAAAAGGGTTTTGCAATTGCAGCATTGAAAAACGAGTTGAGAAAATTGAATGAAAATGGTGTGAACACTAAGTTTGCAAAACCATCAATCTTGGGGAAACCACCACTTAGAAACCAATCAGTTGTTAGACAACCGACTGCGTTTAGATCTGAACGGCCAAAATTTTCAAAAACACGGTTTGCCTCCCAAGTTGATGCGAAACAAGTTTTGTCAAAACCAGTCACTTCACAATCTAGACCTAATGAAAAGGAATATGCTCCTGCAAAACCTCATCATATGAGTGCTTCTAGCTCTTCTAGGGATAGTTCAAATCATCAAAACCTAGCGGACGCTAAGAAAAACACACATGAAAAGACTAGGAATTTGCCTGTTTCTAAGAGTAGTTGCGTGCCAATTAAGGCAATTCCCGTAGCAGATCACTCTAAGAATCCTAGATCTTTTTCTGATTCCAAACACTTTGTTTGCTCAACTTGTCAGAAATGTGTTTTTAAGGCAAATCATGATGATTGTATATCAAAATTCCTGAAGGAAGTGAATGCTCGTGCTAAGGTTCAATCCTCTAAGTCTAGAAACAACAACAAGCCCGTAGAACCAAAGAGTCATACTCAGAAACCTGGTAGGCAGATTGCTGTAGGACAAAGGTCTTCTCTAAACAAGTCTTCCACTGTACATGAGAAACCAAACACTCCTAGATCATGCCTTAGGTGGATACCAACGGGTAGAATTTTTAAGATTGTGGGTCTTAGATGGATACCTTGTAGAAAGATGTTCACTGAGTGCAGAACCAAGGTTGACAGTGCAACCCCAAATGGCTTAAATGCTGATATCACTAACCCATATAAATGCAAACAAACTCTTAATGTCAATGCAGGAAGTCTTTACTTAAGTGCAGGTACATCGTTCCCTCCTATTAAGGAAAGACTCAGGGTTTGGGTGCCGAAAAGAGTGATATCTCATGATGTAGGGGTTCAGGCAATTCAAGCTTGATGAACATCATCGACTATGACGTCTGTTCACATCAGTTCAGGCCTCGTTCTTCATCGACTATGACGTTTGAACACTGCAGTTCAAGCCTCGGGCCTCAATGTCATCATAATGGCGTCTGCTGACAACTCTTCAGGCCCCGTTCATCAAAGAAAAGAAAAGTGTACGCTTGAGTGCACTTTATCTTCGGAAGAAGAGAAATCTTCTTGTTTATGACCATTCTCATCAACAAGCTTCATGGTCTTCCCATGCTCATTCAGTCATCAATTGGATCAACGTACATTGAAGTATATTCTTATTCACCCGTTCAATCAAAAATGGCAGTCATATGCAATTTTTGAGGGGGAGAAGGGCGAATAAAGAAGATGTCAATTATCAAGTGGATCTACTTACCGTCGATGGGATTCTTATTCACTCGTTCAATCAAAAATGGCAGTCATATGCAATTTTTGAGGGGGAGAAGGGTGAATAAACTACATGTTGATTGATGTTTGAGAAATGGCCATACGACTCCTGAATACATCAGTTCAGGAGTCGTGCATACCAAGTTTCTTCAACACTATATGTTCCACCGTCTATCAAGGTGTTGAAGAACAAATTCATGGAACTCTACCTCCCGTGATTGATTATGAACCCCTCCTCCATAATCTTACTCCAGACCCGAGTTCTGGAGAATCATTTTCATCACGGATTGATGTTCCTTCCAATGTGCACTCTGTAAATCAACCACAAGAACATAAAGGAAAATGTCGGCTAAAAAGTCAAAACGGCTAAGTATTTGGACTTGGAATGTCAAGTGATCACGGAGTTTATTTGGTATCCCTTATTTGAGATTGAAGTGGGTTTCACGAAGGTTTCTACTTATTTCATCATCGAGACTTCATCTATCATTGATGACTTGCTTGAAGTTATAAAATTTATGATTGGGACTTGGATTATCTAGTTATACCCAATGTAAGGAGATACATTGTAGTTCTCACGGGTTATAGCTATCACTTCAAGGAGTTACATTGTAGTGCTCAGTGTCACACGCTGATGCAGATGTGGATAGTCTCAAGAGGTGTTGTACTTGCTTCGGCTCTTGTTGAGTTTATAAGGGTACTTAAGGGTTTTCTACTACATCGTTCTTCAATCATCAACAGTGCAAGTTTAAGTAACAAATTTGGGGAATTCTTCATCAGTTTTCAAGTTTGGTATATCGGGTTTACTTCAGCAAGTGGTCACAGCAATAGCCGACAGATCATAAGGGCTGGTAAAGATAGTCAGAGACAGTTTCGGTAGCAGTTGATTCTCACTTGATGCATTTGAGCCAATTTTGTTCTTCTCACAAGATTTCATGTATATGTGCGTAAAATGTGTTGCTGATTCTGAGGTATCAAAACCAGCAAGGGGGAAGGAGACATACATCTGAACGCACAACGAGTACATGTGATGAACTTTATACCTCTTCTGAGTTGAGGTTATTCCGGGAAGACAAATGTCATAACGCAGAGAAAATCAGTGTTTTAACTCCTTCCTTATGGTGTATCATTCCAACTACGTGGGGGAAGTGGTCTCTGGATACTTTTGGTATGCATTACTTCAGACTTCAGCGGGAAGAAATGTGAGAAGAATTATTCAAGTGTGAGATGATACACTGCTGATCTATTTGAGGATCCCCCGATCGGAGAATCACGATGGTTATTCTTAAAAGGAGCAGCAATTTTTGATGTGGTTTGCTACGGTTTCCGCTGTACACTTACCTTTCGTAAGCTTGAAAGAGAGCTTTGAATCTGCTCAAAGGAAGATTGTCGGTTTGGGGGGAAGCTATCAAAGCTTTATAATTGAGAAGGCTCAAGTTCAGGCGATTATTCAGGAGCCTCGAAAGCTTTGGTGGTGAAAGTTTAAGAGATGTTGACCACATATTTCTACAACATACTGAACGTATCCTCATTTCGGTATTCATGTCAACATCGTCTTAAACTGAATAATATAGTTTGTACATATCTTAAACCAAACTGTAAATAGAAAATTATAGAACCAGAAAATTGTATATAGAAAAATATTAAAACCAAGAAAAACCATAAAAATCAGAAAAATAGAAAAGACCAAAAATAGTTGTTCTAGGCATGTCTTCTGTTTATCGATAACATTTACGGTCCTAGAAATGTCATTCAATAATGACACGGGACTTTAAATGAAGCTCGAGCAGAAGTTAAAATGAATTGTTAAAACATGTCTTGATGGCTTGCTATTACTTTAGATAGCAACCCGCATTTCAAAATGGGGAAAGCATGTCGCCAAAAAGACGGTTGTTCCTCCCACTGGGTGATGTTCACCCGGGCATGGATTACTTCATATCTGTGCATCCCCGATTTGATGTACGTTTCAGTGCATCATTTCTTGAAAAGGAAGAGAAATCTTCATTGTATACAAATAGTTTTCTTTCTATGATTCCTTTGAAAATTATTTGTGAGACACTTGGTGGTTACGTGTTGTTTGAAATTCTTTCAGACTTGGATTGTGCATAAAATTTGTCAATCAATCAATAACTACAGCTCTTTAACTAGAATACGGGTCATTGATTGAGGGGGAGAGTGATCTCAAATTTTATATCATCAAATGGGTTTCTTGGTTAACTCATAATTGTTAGAAAAGGTTTTGTAGTTAATGGGGTATTAGTTGAAGCGGAACTTACTAAGCTTTATATCTTATGGCCAAATGTGTTAGTTGCTAGAAAGTTTAGGGCATTATGTGCAATTTTCTTATAGTTTCCTAGCTTTATGTAACTAGAAGGTTCATATGTGTCACTTTGAAATCCTCGTTTAATCCCCTAAATACTGTAAAACTCAAACTCTAAAAGAAGTTAGAAAACCCATTGTGTTTGATATTCTTGAATTCTCCACAGGTATGTGTATGATCTAACTGAATGAGTTTCAAACATTGTTTGACTTTTGTTAGTCGATAGCTGCTTAATTGTTGTTGATTTAGTGAATATGTTCTCAGGATATGCTTAGGTATATAGTTATCATGTTTGAATCTTGTCCCTAAGATCCTGAGTTGAATGTTGAAATATGAGTGAATTGCCATGTTCATGATTGCTGATTGCTCTTCATGTTAGATAGCAGTTTGATGTAGTTCCTGATTGTGGTTTGATTATGAGATGAATTTGGTATTATGAGTTGGCAAGCTGCTATGTAGTAGCTATTAATGAAAAGTGAATCTGTATGTATGTATATCTGTGTTGATATTCTTATGAAGATTCCATGGCCAATATGAATGTGCCATTTCCCGTTCTAACCATTTGATTAGATGTTCAAACTCTATTGACTGGCTCTGAATTCACCACAACAACAACATCGGCAACAACAACAACAACACTGTCTTCACCTCCACCACTTTGATTTCAACAAAGCAGCACCTATTTTGGTCTCGCCAAGTGGGGATCTACAACATTTGGGAAAGTTTTATTGGTGGATGGATAATCGATGTTGACCAATGACTCTCTCAGAGAAGCGGATGATCACATCATCTGCGCAAAAAGGTCAATATCATTTGTGTCATAACGATTATCTTTGTACATGATAAGTAGTGAATCTCCCTCATAAATTGAGGGGGAGCTGTAGAATGTTCCATTATCAGAGTACATGTTAAACCTGACCACATTGTCTCCCACATTTTCTAACTTATTTAAATCAATTGGGATCACAAATCTCAAATGGTTTGAAATTTTTGATTGGGGGAGAGAATGTGATTTAAATATGAAATTTGATAAAATGTGATGTTTTGGACGTAAATGTAAGCTCTCCCATATGTGCTAAACTCTTTCGTATATCAATGCACATATTGGGGGGGGGGGGGCAAATGGTTTGTGATTACAAAAAGGATGTGGCAACTTATGTGAGCACGGCTCAGACTTCACCAATGAATTGATGAAACAAATAATGTCATTAATCGAAAGGACATGTCCTGGCCGGGTAATAATTTCAAGCTGGTCTAACCAGTGATGTAAGCGTGTCTCGAAGAGGACGTGTCTGAGTAGAGTGTACCGTTTCGAGAAACTTTCTGTGGACTTGACCAGGCCGGGTAATAATTTCAAGCTAGTCTAACTAGTGATGTAAGCGTGTCTCGAATCGGTCATGTTCACTGAAAGTGGATCAATTCAAAAAGTGCGAACTCTACCCAACATGTGCAAATTTATAATAAAATCATCTGAGCACATGTTAAGGGGGAGAATTTGAAAAATATAAAACTCTCAAAGTGTTTAGAAAGTCCTTAGGTATGATCATGAAAAAAGGAGTAATATGAGAAAGGAGAAAGAAGGGGTTGAAGAATTAAAAAGAAATGAAATGAGAAAGGGTGAAAAGAAATAGCCCTCCAATTATTCAACCTTAGGGCAGAAACCGGGTTCAATTCATATGCTACTGGTGGTTACTAAGGTAACACCGGTATTGAAGACAAGACGTCATGGACCCAGTGACGCACTGCACTAAACCTTCTAACCACTCAAGTTCTCTTAAAAGGACTTGTTTCATTCTCACGGGGAACCCTGCATAATCTATCGACCGCTCATTACGAGTCATGTTGATATTGAAACAAGAGACACCGCTCCAGTCTCCGACTACCAAAAATGCACTTATCGAGTCTAGAGCCACGGGATGCATCATAAGATCTC
This sequence comes from Artemisia tridentata subsp. tridentata, assembly GCA_021014915.2. Lineage (NCBI taxonomy): Eukaryota > Viridiplantae > Streptophyta > Magnoliopsida > Asterales > Asteraceae > Artemisia > Artemisia tridentata. The sequence continues at coordinate 127,537,112 of CP139506.1, forward strand.
ATAGGAACACGTGTTACTCCAACACTGGTTGTTCAACATTAAGGACACCAGATGTAAACTTATGAGTCCTACGCATATCTTAGCAATCTGCCAGAACATTTATGAGGGAATTTACAAATGTAGTTCTCAGTGATTGAATGAAAATTCCTGCCAGGGTCAACATCAAACAGCCCTGAAAGCAGGTCACTTCGGTAATTCCTTGTGGATTACGCTTAGTGGTCGCGGCGGTTTCAAATGGTCTACAGTCGTGGAGTGAACTCCAGCGACTCACCTAATCGTTGATTTACTACGGTAGATCTTTAAAGCCCTCTGTGGGTTTCCGATTTAGGAACGGCCTTGGTAAGGATTAGAGAGAGTTTTCACACTATGCTGTTAACAATCTCGAAGTCTGAACCAGTAAGTACCGGACGTTTTATTGCTAACTGACGTATGCAGGAACACCTGGCGGTTGTAGTTGATTGCAGCTGTAGCTGATTGCTGAACAAGTTGCCAATCCATCACCACATGCTCACACCACACCATCATCTTCATAATCAACGAAATCATGATATCTAAAAGACCTTCAACACTGCTTTCGCAACTCTGATGCTGAAAATCATGATTTAGAAAAGTGTGAGCATGTCGACCCAAAGATCACAACATCACATGGAGACATAATGCTAAAAGATGACCTGGAGACATACGTTGGATGATGACATCAAATAATCACCAAAGATCATCCAAGACAGAAGCACGGTCATCAAAAGAACACTGCTGAATGTACAAAGAGTAATGAATTTGAAGAATCAAAGACTACAAGCTAGGAAGTTACAGTCATGTAATAGAATGCTAGAATTCAAATTATTATTTCCGGGGTGACCTCCCTTAGGGGGAGATTGTTAGGAATATAAATATTCATGTGAAGACTCGGTCACCCCGAGTATCTATTTAGCATCTGTGTAGCTCGTAGGCTTATTAGAATTATTAGTATTATTAGTATTATTAGTTTAGTTAGTATAGTATTCGTGGAGTGGGTCGGGTCTTTACCCACTGTCAGCTCACTCCACAGCCCACTCGAGGCACTTATGACTTGTACTATAAATACCCCTTCCCATACTTGGGAAGGGTTGGAGATTCTAATCATTCAACCACATTTTTCTTTCACTCTCTCTCTCTACATCTCCCAACTCTCTCATCTCTCTCTCTCTCTCTAGAATTCTTCCAACCTCTAATCCAAGCAAGCAAATATTACAGGAACTTTCTCAATAGAAATATTTCCTTTCTGAACATTATCGCAAAGGAAGTGGTGACGAATTTCGATGTGTTTAGTACGGGAGTGTTGAACGGGATTTTTGCTCAAGTCAATAGCACCTTTATTATCATACATAATGGGGACGTCATCTAAATGGATGTCATAGTCATTATGGGCTTGTTTCATCCATAGTGCTTGTTGACATGCCTTTCCGGCGCTTACGTACTCGGCTTCGGTCGTGGAGATAGCAAGAGCCGTTTGTTTCTTGGAGAACCAAGAAGTTAAGCAACAACCCATGAAGGTACAAACGCCACTCGTACTTTTTTGATCCACATAATCTCCCGCATGATCAGAGTCGGCATAAACAACAGTTTCTACACCGGTCCCCTTGGGATAGAATAATCCCAGGTGTATAGTGCCTTTAATGTATCGGAAGATACGCTTAACCGCTTCAAGGTGAGAGGTTTTGGGATCCTCTTGGAAGCGAGCACAAAGGCAGACACTAAACATGATGTCGGGCCTACTTGCTGTGAGGTATAGCAAACTTCCTATCATACCTCTATACTTAGTGCTATCCACGGACTCACCTTCTTCATCTTTCGTGAGTTTTATTTCCGTGGACATTGGAGTTTTCATGGGCTTAGACTCTTCTAAACTAAACTTCTTAAGCATCTCCTTACTATATTTACATTGGTTAAAGAAGATACCATCTTCCATTTGTTTAATTTGTAAACCAAGGAAGAAATTTAATTCGCCCATCATGCTAATCTCAAACTCGTCACGCATGATCTTAGAGAAATCATCGCACAGTTCTGGACAAGTTGAGCCAAATATGATGTCGTCGACATATATTTGAACAATAATGAGATGTGAATTACATTTCTTTGTGAAAAGTGTGTTATCTACCACTCCCATGGTATATTCATGTTCGATCAAGAATGCCTTTAGTCTATCGTACCAAGCTTTAGGAGTTTGTTTGAGACCATAGAGTGCTTTCTTGAGTTTATAAACATGATTCGGTTTCTCGAAATCAACGAATCCTGGAGGTTGTGCAACATATACCTCCTCGTTGATATAACCATTTAGGAATGCACTTTTCACATCCATTTGGTATAACTTAAAGTATAAGGCACAAGCATAGGCAAGGAGTATCCTAATAGACTATAATCTAGCTACGGGTGCATAGGTTTCATCGTAGTCTATTCCTTCTTGTTGGTTATAGCCTTGTTCTACCAACCTTGCCTTATTCCTAGTTACGACGCCATTTTCGTCAAGTTTATTCCTAAACACCCACTTAGTTCCTATGATGGTTTGATTCTTAGGAGGAGGTACTAAATCCCAAACTTGGTTTGTGGTGAATTGATTAAGTTCCTCTTGCATGGCAGCTACCCAACTTTCATCCTTAATCGCTTCACCGACATTCTTAGGTTCTACGGTTGATATAAAACAAAAGAAATTACTTTTGTTTTGAGCTTGTGACCTAAGGGTTCTTTGGTTTAGGTTTCCTATGAAATTTTCAATAGGATGATTCTTGGATTCCTTAATGTTGACAATTTCGTCAACTTCAACTATTTCATCCTCAATGTCATCTTCTAAGGGTTTCTTGCCATTAACCTTAATAGCTTCATCCTCATCTAAGTCATCATCCACCAAAGGTGATGTCTTAGTTGGTGGAGGACTTTCATCGAATGTCACGTTGAGTGACTCTTCGACTTTCATTGTTTCCTTATTTAGGACAATGTAAGCTTTACTATTTTGGGAGTAACCTAGGAAAACACCTTCGTAAGACTTTGGGTCAAACTTGGTGAGGTAGTCTTTAGTGTTTAGTATGAAGCACTTGCTTCCAAACACTCTAAAATAATCAAGAGAATGTTTTCTACCTTTCATGATTTCATATGGGGTTTTTCCTAAGATAGGTCTAATTAGAACCCTATTTAGTATGTAAGTTGAGGTGTTCACCGCATTACACCAAAACTTTTGAGGAAGTGATTGTTCATTTAACATCGTTCTACTCATCTTTGTAGAGTACGATTTTTTCGCTCAACTACCCCATTTGATTGTGGAGTGCGTGGAGCCGAGAAATTGTGTGTAATACCATTAGCATCTGTGGAAACTTATTTTAGACCTGCTTGCATCTACTAAAACAAGTTACGTGATCGTTTATGGACTCCGGGTTGTTACACCTTTGATCTAGGATTAACTATGACTAGCATGATGATAATATTGGCGGAATATTCAAATGAAAGAAACAATATTATCACAACAAGGTTTTGCCAAACTTTCTCTTTGTTATTCAATTTAAGCCCCAATGCTACTTGATCAATTATAGCACGGTTACACTCTAACAGGGATCGAAGATCCTTGAGGTTAAACAAACCTAACAACATTAGACCCCATGTCTAATGTTCCTCACACACACTCATTTGATGTTTTACATATTGACACCCTTTGGTGTTTAAATTCTAAGCACACTAAACACTTGTAAAACATTATGGTGTTCACATAGTGACACAGTGACACACACTTTTATCTAAGGGTGTGATCTCCTTTTTATAGTATAAAGGAGATCATTACAAAATTTGATAAGTCTTAGTCTACTACTTGCTTTATGTGTCAGTCAATAAGATACAACATGTATCTTGTTTTACAACTTTGTTGACTGAGAACATATCTAGATATTATCTACTTGATATACTTGACTCAAATACAAAATATCTTTTTCATCCTTATCCATCCAGCAGCATTAATGACTCACTGATCAGCAGCAGCTCGTTTACACTATCGGCAGGAACAGATACACTATCGGCAGGAACAGTACACTACCAGCAGGAACAGTTACACTATCGGCAGGAACAGACCAGCAGGAACAGATACACTATCGGCAGGAATAGTTCTGTTTTCATAATATGTTTTGTACCAGCAGCAGTATCTACTCAGCGTATTTTGCTTATCATTTCAGTATTTCTTCATGTTTCATTCTTCTTGTTTTGTACCATCAAATCTATGAAAATATAATTCCCAACACATCACAATATGCTCCAAATTGCACTTCATTATCAAATTCCCAACCATAATCCGTCCTAATAGAAACTATTGTACATCCTAGTTGATTCTGGACTTTCTTACTAAAGACTTCGAATTCCTCAAAGGCTTGTGTATTATTCTTAAGAAATCTAGTCCAAGTATACCTAGAGTAGTCATCAACTATCACTAAGGTGTAGTAGTTTCCTCTGTAGCTCCATACGGCGAATGGACCAAATAAGTCCATATGAAGGAGTTCTAGGCATCTAGAGGTCGAGATCATATTCTTAGCTTTGTGACTAGAATGAGCTTGTTTTCCAACTTTACAAGCGTCACAAAAGTGTTGATCAAACTTAATCTTAGGTAAGTTTCTAACTAGTTCCTTAGATGCCAATGATTGTATCAAGCGCATATTGGCATGACCTAATCTCCTATGCCATAGAGTGGAATTGTCATCTATGGTTGCTAAGCATATCTTATCCTGAAGCTTATTTCCTATTTTCATAACAAACAAGCCATTTCTCCTAACTCCTTTGCCTATGGTTTTACCATTCTTAATGATCTCACTACCCTCTTCGGAGAATATAACTCTACACTTATTATCTACCATTTGACTAATGCTAAGCAAATTAAATCCTAAGTTATCTACATGCTCAACATCTCTAATAGTGAGGGAGTTTTGAGTGATCGTACCTTTGCCTATTATGTTGCCCTTAAGTTTGCTACCGAAAGTGACATTACCTCCGTTGTATGCCTTGTATGATGAGAATAGACTTCGGTTACCCGTCATATGATTAGTGCATCCACTATCCTTGACCCATTCGTCAGGCTCCAAGTCGATTCCCAAGCATATCTATTGAATAAGACAAACATTCAAACATTTGGTCCCCAATATCTCATGGGTCCAAAGTTGTTAGCATTAAACATCCCATGCATTAGTTGCATTTGGTTAGGATGTTGAAACGGAGGACAAATTTCCCATGGTAAGTAACTTTGTAGTTGACGGTAATTCCAAGTTACGGGATAGTTACTTGGATAACTTTGTCTTCTAAAGTTACGTCTCGGTAGAGGAGTTCTTGACCGAGGTTTAGGAACATTTGTTTTTCTAGGTGGAGGAGTCTTAGACCTAGTGACGGGTTTTACAAAGCTAGGCCTGGTGTTTGACACATGTTTATAAAGGTTTTTGGCTTCCTTTATACTAGCAATAGATACTTTGGTACCATTTACAACTATGTGACTTGGTTTAGGACATGAAGTATTTTTCAAATTTGACTCAGTTCTATCTTCAGTAACACACGGTACCACGGTACCATTAACTTTAATGGTGCCGTATGTACATTTAGTGGTGCCGTCTGTTGTTTTGACAGAACTTGTAGGTTTGACAGATTCTACTTGTTTCGTTTTACTTGTCAAAATATTATCTGTTTCTTTTTCAAACCTAATGATCCTAATTGCATTTTCTTTGAGTTTTTCGTTTTCTACTCGAAGACTTATGCATGACTTGCATCCTACGTCTACTTCTTTATTTTTTTCACGTGTCTTGACTTGATCGTTTAGTTCTAAGACTTGCATTTCGAGTTCATGCAATTTTAATTTTAGTGATTTGTTTCTACCTAAAATTTTAGAACTAACTTCGCATAGCTTATTATATTCGTCATTTAGTGTGTTATCATCTATTGACGAATTATCATCACTATACTTGGGATAGTCATAACGTACCTCATTAGAAGTTTGAGCCATTAGGCATGTTTCGTCCTTGGCCTTCTTCTCTTCTTCTTCACCGCTATCACTCCAAGAGCCTCCTATGAAAGCTCGTTGGTTGTTGGATTTCGGTGGTTTGGGACACTCTCCTATAAGGTGATTAGGATCTCCGCATCTAAAGCATTTCCTATCACTTGTCCCTTTCTTTTCAACTCGGTTCTTTTGTGATGTCTTCTTTTCATCACGAGGTTGCCTAACGAACCTACCTCTTCTCCTAAAGAACTTTTTAAAGTCCCTAACCGCTAACGCATATTCTTCATCTTCACTATCGGAACTCGAGCATTCCTCATCACTAGACTCCATCTTAGCTTTCAACGCTAGAGATCTAACTCTCTCGCTTTTGCCTTTGACTATATCGGAGTCCTTCTTGATTATCATCTCGTGAACTTTCAAGTTTCCTATTAGTTCATCGAGTGATAACGTCGCCAAGTCCTTTGACTCTTCAATGGCGGTGACCTTTGCTCTCCATTTAGGATGTAGAGCCCTAAGAAACTTCCTAACATAATTCTTGCTAGAGTAACCTTCATCAAGAGCTTTAAGACTAGTGATAATAGTATTAAATCTAGCAAAAGCATTATCTATTGACTCATCTTCCGAAATGGAAAATTGTTCATATTGTTGAACAAGAAGATCTATCTTGTTCTCTTTGACTTGGTTATTACCTTGGTGAGTGACTAACAAAGTTTTCCAAATATCTTTTGCCGTATTACACATGAAAATTCTTTCAAACTCCTTTTTAGGCAAAGCATTATAAATCATCATTTTAGCCTCATTATTTTTGGCTAATTTTCTTTTAAGTTCATCACTTTGTTTATCATAGGGAACTATTTCATCCCTTTTGGTTTCCAAATTCTTTTGAATTGGTTGAAAGTCACCCTCGGTAATAACATGCCAAAGATCAATGTCTTTTGATTTCACATACGTTTCGAATCTTGTTTTCCAATAGATAAAACAATCGGTTTCAAAAAGTGGTGGTCTTTGCATAGATTGCCCTTCTAGATATTTATCGGAATCCATTGATCGATTCAAGTTTTAAAATACAATATACTTTAAAATCTTGACTGACCTGGCTCCTGATACCAATTGTGGAAAACTAGAAGGGGGGGGGGGTTGAATAGTTTTACCGGTTTTTAAGTTCTTTTAGTTCTTTTAACGTTTCTTAAAAACTTTGCTATTGGAAACCTTTGATTCGATTATTATGTGCAATCAAACAACACCAATATGAACTACACACTAAACTAACTAATAATAAGTAATGAAAGTAAAGAGTAGAGATGGAAAGATCAAACTGGGACAAAAGGATTTATAGTGGTTTGGCTACGAAGCTCTTCTTCGCCCTACTCCACTCCCCGAGTACCACACTCGAGAGTTTCAAGCACTATGTCAACAACCTCCCTTAAGGCGGAAAAAAACCGTACGCGTTGCTTAACTTGTTTTCCGACACTAAGCTAGATGTCGAGTGCTAATCTTAGCTAGCACCAATCTACCACGATCCACTTGATCCTTTACAACTTCACACAAGACTCGATCTACCCGATCTACCTATGATCACACTTGATCAAACACACAAGCCCAATGGCTTCAAGAGATCTCCAAGATCTCGACATGATCACAATGATCAACTCTCACTTCTTTCAACCTATTCTATCTATCTATGATCCTTTTGATCAATCACACAAGCCCAATGGCTTCAAGAGATAATCAATATCTCTATAAGATCACAATGATCTTGACTCACTCTCTCACAAAATAAAAATGATCTTGATGTATGCTATGATACAACAAGTGTGTAACAAATGTTACAAGACCTAACAACTACAACTCTTGTATCTTCTTGGATACCTTGAGTTCTTCGTTTGCAAATGAAGAGGAATGACAACACTTTCTATCTACTTGGATACTTTGTGTTCTTCTCTTGCTAATGAAGAAGAATGAAGAGGATCACTTGAATGGATGATTGGATCACTCTTGAAAAAAGAAAACCTAACTAAATGATCAAGCAGAGAGAGTGGTGTGGGAGTATTAAACTCAGAAGTTTCTGTGTGAAAAAGGATGCCCAAGAACTGTGAACAGGGCTGGTATTTAAAGGCAGAAAAAATCTGACCGTTATAGAGGGACGGCTCCACTAAATCACCCACGACTCCACTAAATTTAGTGGAACCGTGGAGCCATGTCAGACAAAGACGCTCCATTTTTTGTCTTTTCTGGTGAAAACTTGTAAGATTGAATACTTGGATTTGATTGTTAAGTGAATTCTAGAGAGAGAGAGAGAGGTAGAGAGTGGGAGTTCTAGAGAGAGAATGAAAGAAAATATGGTTGAATGATTAAGAAGCTCCAACCCTCTCCCTAGGTGGAGAGGGGTATTTATACTTACATACTTAAGTGCCCCGAGTGGGCTGTGGAGTGAGCTGACAGTGGGTAAAGACCCGACCCACTCTACAAATACTATAATATAACTAAACTAATAATAATAATACTAATAAGCCTACGAGCTACATAAATGCTAAATAGATACTCGGGGTGACCGAGTCTTCACATGAATATTTATATTCCTAACAATCTCCCCCTAAGGGAGGTCACCCCGGAAATAATATTTTGAATTCTAGCATTCTATTACATGACTGTAACATCCTAGCTCGTAGTCTTTGATTCTTCAAATTCATTACTATTTGTACATTCAGTAGTGATCTTTTGATGACCGTTCTTCTGTCTTGGATGATCTTTGGTGATTCTTTGATGTCATCATACAACGTATGTCTCCAGGTCATCTTTTAGCAGTATGTCTCCATGTGATGTGGTGCTCTTTGAGCCGACATGCTCACACTATTCTGGGTCATGATTTTCAGCATCAGAGTTTGCAGAAGCAGTGTTGAAGGTCTTTTAGTTTATCATGACTTCTTTGAATACGATGATGGTGTAGTGTGAGCATGTGGTAATGGATTGGCATCTTTTCGGCAATCAGCTGCAACCGCCAGGAATTCCTGCATACGACAGTTAGCAATAAAACATCTGGTACTTACAGGTTCGGACTTCGAGATTGTTAACAGCATAGTGTGAAAACTCTCTCTAATCCTTACCAAGGCCGTTCCTAAATCGAAAACCCACAGAGGGTTTACAAGATCTACCGTAGTAAATCAACGATTAGGTGAGTCGCTGGAGTTCACTCCACGACTGTAGACCGTTTGAAACCGCCGCGACCACTAAGCGTAATCCACAAGGAATTACCGAAGTGACCTACTGGTATGTGCTTAAACACATACTTTTTCTTGACCAAAACCGGACCCAAATAGACCAAAAACTAACCAAAATGCCAAAAGATATTGTGTTTTTGTATTTATATTTGTGCAGGCAACGGATAAACGAAAAAGGACAAATATCAAGCAAAATCCGGCGGGAAACCGAGCACGGGATTTGGAAGAGTGTCAAAAGCCGAGGCCGGGGAAGCAATTTGCAAAACTGAATCAAAATTATGCTCAACAAGTCAAAGTCAATCCTCAAGTTTCATCAAATGACAAAAGTAGCCCTTGGATTTATTTTGGAAGCTTGGCAGAATCAGTCCTTGGAGTTTTAGAATTAGCACATTTGGTCCTACATTTTTAACCATAACTTAAATTAAAGCTATAAACCTAACCGAACCTTCTTTTATTATTAACCTAATCCAGCCCCAAAAATAGACCCACTAGCCCACAAAATAAAATAACCCGAGCCCACACCCCTTATACCCTTAACCCGACCCGCAACCAATACCCGGTCAATCACTATTACTCCCAGTCAAACCATTCTACCCGCCACCCCTTTCCCAATAATTACTATTTCCCTTAGAACCCTAAAACTTACCCCGTCCAAATTACCACAATTAAGGGTATATCCGTACTTCACACTTGCTTCTAGAAGTACTGACAAGGTGCTGACACCAAGGGAATGACAACGTGGCAGTTTGGAGCAATGCTATTGGTCGAGCCACATCATCAAGTGAATCCTACGGCTGATAATCATGGATTGGAGATCAAGGGAGATTTAAGGGTCAGGATTGAAAGATGAAGCCCTTGGAAGCTTCTGCTTATGGCTATAAATAGCCTTCTTCAGTCACGAATTGGGAGTTAGTTAAGTAGTGTTAGGTAGTTTTAGGTATTAGGAGTAGTGTAATTTAGGTAGTATTTTATATAGTTATAGCTTATTTGTTCAGCTTATTGTAGCTTCTGTTCAGTTCTCATATTTGTACTCTCATTTTAGTATTTTAATGCAAGTCAACTTTTGGTCAACTGCTTATTTGCTTATGTTTCTGGTACTGCTTATTCTCTTATTCTTAACTTATTCAATATCAGTATGGCTGTTTAATGTTAGTTAGATAGGTGGTCAGAGTTTATGCTTGTTTTTCTTACCTTAAATAGCTTTAAAACCAAAATTAGTCATAAAACAGTCAGCTTATTTAAACTGCTTATTACATTTGAAAGTTGATTAATTAGGTTGTTAGTAAGTTAGTGAGTATATGCTAGTACAAAATTTTAGTTTAATTGGTCATCTCTAGTGTTAAGTTCAAAACAGTCATGGTTTAAGGTGTGTTTGGCCGATAAGTCAGAATGGTTGGATTTAGTTAGGACTTGCTCAAATCAGTTTAGTATTAATAGTTTTTAACAGCTTGTGAGTTACTTTAAGGATTTTTGGTAATTAAGTGAATTTTGCATAATCCTAGTACTTGAACTGATCTACCAGCAGACCTTAGCCTCATTCTTCTTTTTCTCAGCTTATTTATAAGCTGAGAATAAGAGATCTAGGTCTGAATTTTGTTTTATATAAAGTTCATAGTATTAAGTTGGTGTAGTTTCAATTTGGTAGTCTACATATAGCTTATTGACAGCTTTTTCTAGCTGCACAAACAACCTCAGCAGCCCTTGGTCTGCACACAACAGTCACTAAGTGGCTTGTTTCTTCCTTAGTAGTTGTGCTTATTTGCTTTTTGCTCTAAGCTTTATCCTGATCCCTTAGCTTATTCATATTGAACTTAGTCCTATTTTAGCTGGTTTTCAGTTTCTTTGTAGCTTATTCATAGCTTTTCCTAGCTTAAAATACCACCTCAAAGGCCATAATCTGTCCTGCACCATATCTGCTTTTCTCAACTACTTTTATCCCTTGCAACTGATTATTCACTTGTGCTTATTGCCTATATTTTGGTTTTGCTAATAGCTTATAGTATAGGCTTTTAGATTTTGAGTTTGATTTTCATTTAGAAGCTCATTTAATTAGCTTAATCTGGTCTGCAAATTCCCATTTAGATCTGTTATGAGCCTGCATCAGACTTTTGTTCCCATGTCCATCTGTTTTTTAGCTCTAATTGAGTAAGCAATTGTGGATTAAAATTTGGGCATTTTTGGAATATAAGTAGACTGTGGTATGAGCTTTGAGATTTTGCTTTTGTATTTCCCAAACTAGCTTCTGCCTAGCTTCTAAATCAGTTGCAAGGTGGCTGTTTGGTCATTGGATTTGCCCTAATTTTGCATCTGTTCTATTGCTTATCTGCTTATTCTTTGAGCTTATCTGGACTTTTTCAGTTGTTTCAAGTCTCATAGAGTGTGCTTAACTGAATTTAAGCATTGGATTATTTTTGGCACTGTTTAGCTTATTTTTAGTGCTTTTTAAAATTGCTTGTCTGCCCAAACTGCTTATTAGGGTTTAGCCAAGTACTATTTTCATTTTTCTTAGATTCTAAATATCATTTAAGATTTTTCTGCAAAGTTTCATATTTTTCCAAATCTGTTTTCTTTTTTTAATCATTTAATTAGTTTCTTTTAGTTTTAAATTCATAAAAAATAAAATAAAAGTCAAAAAAATATAATTCTTTTTCCTAAAAATTTCTTTTATCATTTAGAATCTAGGAAAATTATTTTCATGCCCGTAGGATTAGTAGTGCTTCAAATTCACTTTTTATTTTGCGCTCGTACGTAGTTTTTGATTTATTCACGCGTTTTTAGGATTTCCCTTACGTTTGCCTTAGAATAGAATTTTCCCTTGCCTTATTTACTGTTTTTAGTTTATGTTTCATCATTTTAGTTTAAAAATCATTATCACTCACTTTTATTCACCATTCACTGCACGTTTCACGATCCCGAATCACAATTCCATTCAATCTTCGTCGGGACAACGAACCTCGGGTTTTCACATTATTTCCCTTTTTTGAATTCCTTTTGAGATATAAATTGTGTGAAATCACCTACTTTCAGGGCTGTTTGATGTTGACCCTGGCAGGAATTTTCATTCAATCACTGAGAATTACATTTGTAAATTCCCTCATAAATGTTCTGGCAGATTGCTAAGATCTGCGTAGGACTCATAAGTTTACAACTGGTGTCCTTAATGTTGAGCAACCAGTGTAGAAGTAACACGTGTTCCTATGAGATCTTATGACGCATCTCGTGGCTCTAGACTCGATAAGTGCAATTTTGGTAGTCGGAGACTAGAGCGGTGTCTCCTGTTTCAATATCAACATAACTCGTAATGAGTGGTCGATAGTTTATGCAGGGTTCCCCGTGAGAATGAAACAAGTCTTTTTAAGAGAACTTGAGTGGCTTAGAAGGTTTAGTGCAGTGTGTCACTGGGTCCATGACGTCTTGTCTTCAATACCGGCGTCACCTTAGTAACAACCAGTAGCATATGAATTGAACCCGGTTTCTGCCCTAAGGTTGAATAATTTGGAGGGCTATTTCTTTTCACCCTTTCACATTACTTTTCTTTTTAATTCTTCAACCCCTTCTTTCTCCTTTCTCATATTACTCCTTTTTCATAATCATACCTAAGGACTTTCTAATACTAACTATTTGGTATTGTCCTTGGGTAGATCCCTCCGGCTCTGGCGGATCATAGGACGGTTTTCCTAACCTTAGCCACCTTATAACACCATGACTATCCTATGTTGCCGTAAACCAAAATCCTTGAAAAATCTCTCAAAGTGTATTATGAAACACATTTTGCAAACACTTTGAGAGTTTTATATTTTTCAAATTCTCCCCCTTAACATGTGCTCAGATGATTTTATTATAAATTTGCACATGTTGGGTGGAGTTCGCACTTTTTTGAATTGATCCACTTTCAGTGAACATGACCGATTCGAGACACGCTTACATCACTAGTTAGACTAGCTTGAAATTATTACCCGGCCTGGTCAAGTCCACAGAAAGTTTCTCGAAACGGTACACTCTACTCAGATACGTCCTCTTCGAGACACGCTTACATCACTGGTTAGACCAGCTTGAAATTATTACCCGGCCAGGATGCATCCTTTCGATTAATGACAGTTTATGTTTCATCAATTCATTGGTGAAGTCTGAGTCGTGCTCACGTAAGATGCCACATCCTTTTTGTTATCACAAACCATTTGCTCCCCCTCAATATGTGCATCGATATGCGAAAGAGTTTAGCACATATGGGAGAGCTTACATTTAAGTCCAAAGAGTCACATTTTCATCAGGTTTCATATTTAAATCACATTCTCTGCCCCGATCAAAAATTTCAAACCTTTTGAGATTTGTGATCCCAATTGATTTAAATAAGTTAGAAAATGTGGGAGAAAATGTGGTCAGATTTAATATATTCTGATGATGGAACATTACGATGCTCCCCCTCAATCAATGAGGGAGAATGTTAGTGTCAGGTATGATAGGTTTGAAAGATGTTGAATTAAAACAATCATACACTGACACATAACAACAAATGTTTATTCACTGCTTATTATGTACAAAGATAATCGTTATGACACAAATGATGTTGACCTTTTCGCTTCCCTGAGGGAGTCAGTAGTCAGCATCAATTATCCATCCACCAACAAATCTTCCCAAGTATTGTAGATCCCCACTCGGCGAGACCAGAATAAGTAATGTTTTGTTGAAGTGAAGGTGGTGGTGGTGATGACAGTGTTGTTGTTGTTGTTGCTGATGTTGTTGTTGTGGTGAATTCAGAGCCAGTCAATAGAGTTTGAACATCTGATCAAATGGTTAGAGCGGGAAATGGCACATTCATATTGGCCATGGAATCTGCATAAGAATATCAACACAGATATACATACATACAGATTCACTTTTCATTAATAGCTACCACGTAGCAGCTTGCCAACTCATAATACCATATTCATCACATAATCAAACCACAGTCAGGAAATACATCAAACCGCTATCTAGCATGAAGAGCAATCAGCAATCATGAACATGGCAATTCACACATATTTCAACATTCAACTCAGGATCTTAGGGACATGATTCTAACATGATAGCTACACACCTAAGCATATCCTGAGTGCACATGCACTGAATCAACAACAATTAAGCAGCTATCGACTAACAAAAATCAATCAACATTTGAAACTCATTCATTCAGATCATACAAATGCCTGTGGAGTATTCAAGAACATCAAACACAATGGGTTTTCTAACTTCTTTTAGATTTTGAGTTTTAAAGTATTTAGGGGATTAAACGAGGATTCTAGAGTGACACAAATGAACCTTATAGTTACATAAAGTTAGGATACTATAAGCAAATTGCACATAATGCCCTAATCTTTCTAACAACTAACACATTTGGCCATTTGAGATAAAGCTTAGCAAGATCCTCTTCAACTAATACCCCATTAACTACAAAACATTTTCTAACAATTATGAGTTAACCAAGAAACCCGTTTGATGATATACAATTTGAAATCACTCTCCCCCTCAATCAATGACCCGAGTTCTAGTTAAGGTGTTGAAGTCATTGATTGAGTGACAAATTTTATGAACAATCCAAGTCTGAAAGAATTTCAACCAATACGTTACCACCATGTGTCTCACAAATAATTTTCAGAAGAATCATAGAATGAAAACTATTTGTATTCAAAGAAGACTTCTCTTCTTAATCAGGAAATAATACACTGAAGCGTGCACTAAATCGGGGATGCACGGATATGAAGTAATCCATGCCCGGGTGAACATCACCCAGTGGGAGGAACAGCCGTCTTTTTGGCGACGTGCTTTCCCCATTTTGAAACGCGGGTTGCTATCTAAAGTAATAGCAAGCCATTTAGGCATGCTTTGAAAAACTTTTTGAACTTCTGTTCGAACTTCATTTAAAGACCCGTGTCATTATTGAATGACATTTTTAGGACCGTAAATGTTATCGATGCCAGAAGACATGCCTTAAAAAAACTATTTTTGGTATTTTCAATTTTTTTTTTTTTTTATGGTTTTTCTTGGTTTTATATATTTCTATTTACATTTAGGTTTTATATTTTTCTATATACAGTTTGGTATAAGATATGTACAAAGTATATTATTCAATTTAAGAAAATGTTGACATGAATACCGAGATAAGGATACGTTCAGTATGTTGTAGAAATCAGTAGTCAACATCTCTTAAACTTTTACCACCAAAGCTTTCAAGGCTCCTGAATAATCATCTGAACTTGAGCCTTCTCAATTGTGAAGCTTTGATAGCTTCCCCCCAAACCGACAATCTTCCTTTTGAGCATATTCAAAGCTCTCTTTCAAGCTTGCATAAGGTAAGTGTACAGCGGAAACCGTAGCAAACCACGTCAAATATTGCTGCTCCTTTTAAGAATAATCATCGTGATACTACGTTCGGGGGATCATCAATTAGATCAGCAACGTATCATCTCACACTTGAGTAATTCTTCTCACATTTCTTCCCCCTGAAGTCTGAAGTAATGCATACCAAAAGTATCCAGAGACCACTTCCCCCACGTTGTTGGAATGATACACCATAAGGAAGGAGTTAAAACACTGATCTTCTCTGCGGTTATGACATTTGTCTTCCCGGAATAACTTTAATTCAGAAGAAGTATAATGTTCATCACGTGTACTCGTTGTGCGTTCAGATGTATGTCTCCTTCCCCCTTGCTGGTTTTGATACCTCAGAATCAGCAACACATTTTACACACATATACTTGAGATCTTGTGAGAAGACGAAAATTGGCTCAAATGTATCAAGTGAGAATCAACCGCCACCGAAACACTCTCTGACTATCTTTACCAACCCTTAAGTAGGCTATTTGACGAGATGACTGATGGAACAAACCCGATATACCAAACTTGACACTGAAGTAGAATTCCCCGTTCTAATGTTGGAAGAACGGTGTAGAGAATTAGTGCTCCAAGCAAATCTCTAAGTACTCAATACTCAACCAAAGTATGAGATGTAACACCCCCTAATTTGGTTTTGTGGCAGCGGAAAGTAATTAGGTGTTACACTGAGGATCGAAGTCAAAAATTTCAGAAAACGGCTTGAAAAAGGCGTTTTGAAAGTTATATGTCATTCAAAATAATAGTTTTGGTACAAAGGTGAAATATCTGATTTGAAAATCCTACAAAAGTATGGTAAATTGGAAAAAGAATGACATATTTGATTTTCACACCATTTAAGTTATCAGAGTATTTAATGCCCGCTCCGTGTCTTGTCCTGCTCCGTTGATTACCTGAGATAAACATGCTTAAAACGTCAACACAATGGTTGGTGAGTTCGTGGAGTTTGATAGAAAATAACTTTCTTTCAATGACTTCAAGAGTTGTACAGTGATAGTTGAAATAAATACTAGTACTTCTTGAAGTAACTAGCAAGTTTGCAATTGGGTAAAAATCCATGAGTAAATCATTTATGAACTCAGATGATCATAAGTTTCAAGTTTAAATGAAAATGAGTTACGTTGTTATATGCTTGCAATAAAAAAAATGGTTCAACTTTTAAAAGTAACGATATGCCAAGCATTGAGTTGTCTTTATCAGAAAACACAACTAAGTCACATATAATAACAGTTAAGTTCCAAGTACATGATACATATTCCAAATCACATAGTGAAAACAATAGTTTAAAGTCTGATGTCTATCAGTGTGGAGTTGTGGTTAAATACATACAGCTGTATCCGAATATATATAGGAAGACATATATATTCATAAGGTTATATTGCTCTAAGCCTCATGACGCGCAAAACGTTAACAAAAGTACCGTAAAACGGCGAAGTCACATCAGGTTACTGATGGTTTTGCCCTAAGTAATAGGTGATTGCCTCATCCTATTATGTCTCAAATATAGTGTATCGCGACTAAATACGACTAGCCATAAGGCATTCCATCCAGTATTTAGTGGGATAGGTCGTCAGCCTTTACAGGTTTCGAAGCTGTCCACTATATTCGCGCTCACCGCAGTGATTAATGGCTCATGATCGAGGGACTTTATGGCAATATAGTTAAACTTAGGCAATATAGGGTTCGGGTTTTCATAGAATATGCGTACTTTAGTTTTGGCAATTATTTCTTGTTGAAATGTAGAAATATCATAGTAAAGTTCAACAGTACATTCAGTTGTTATATGAATGCATAAAATGAGTCTCAGTATCTTGTTACAACAAGTAGTTTGAAAATGTTATTTTTCAAATATAGCATTTAAGCTAAGCAAGCAGTTTGCAAGTATAACGAGCATATATCCCGTCAAAGGGTGATTCAAAACATGTAAAACATAGTTGATGATTTTGAATAAATCATGAGAGTTTTCAGAGTATGAAAATACTTAAAACAGTTGAAGCATGTATCTCCCCCAAAAGAGTTATTAAAAACAAGTATTAAAAGTAGGGGCCACGACTCACCTGGAGTGTATCTGACAAGATAGAATTATAAGATCTATGAAAAAGATCACGGAAACGTCTTCGATACGCAACCTGAATATGAGGGAAGTCTAAGATTCGACTTATAACTAACGATGAGTGTGAAATGAGAAATCGTATAACGATTTGATGATGTGAGTGTGATATGCTTAAAATGCCTCAAGTTAAGAAAATTATAATATCATATATGATATTATCTTGATTCTTATGTCACTTGACTCGAGATATTATCTCCTCAAAATATGATGAAATGATATGCGAGTGAAATCGTTTAATAAATAACGAAAATTAAATATACATAACTAAAATGTATAAAATGCATACGAAATGATGTAGTGATGAAAAATGGAAAATGAAATAAGAATATCAAGTATAAACAGTAGGTCCTTTTTCTTTTTCAGATTTTACACTTTTTACCCTAACTGTGCTTTGCGTTACGTCGTTAGTCCTTCGTTAAGTCTAAAGTCCAATAATAGTCCAAAAATTATCCAAATGTCCATATAAGGCTTGGAGTTAACTCAATGGTCAATTCAAGTCCTTTATAATCTGTTTTCATAGCTTCAGTCCACATGTTTCTCGGTTTGACAGTTTTAGTCCTTCTAGTCAAAGTGCGTCACATTTTTAGTCCAAAAATGTCAAAATGGTAAGGAAAAAGTGGGCGACTTTTTAGGAGGCTTATTTAAGATTAATGAAGCTTATTTTAATAGCTTATTCGATCAGTAGCTCATTTCTCATTTAAATGGGCCCTTAACGATTTACAACTCTAGCCCAATATGGGTTTTTAGTTATTTTCCAAATATATTGTTTATACGCTTTTACTTGGGCTGTTTTAAGGGGTCGAAACATGATTATTTTTATAAGATGTTTATACGAAAAACGTAGCTAGTTGTGTGTTCTAACAGGTCGTATAAAGTTAGGGCATGTTCATTTAGTTAAATCATGAGATATTAAATCGTTTTTAAGGCTAGTTGGGGCGGTTTCGCTATAACAAAATACTTAGAAAATTCTATGTGTTTTCAAATTATGTTCTTACGTGTGATACCAAGTTCTTATACATTCAAGCCATGCATGAAATGGATGTTAAACGTGAAAATGATGAGAGTTGTGATTCTTAAACCGTCCACAGTGGAGGTTTGACATATGCTTGTGGGTTTTCATAAACTTAACATATGTAATAACAATATGTAAAATAAGATATTTCGTTCGAATGGAATAAGAGATGATGCATGCATGGTTGAATTTTCTACGTGAGTGT
Source organism: Artemisia tridentata subsp. tridentata (assembly GCA_021014915.2). Classification (NCBI taxonomy): domain Eukaryota; kingdom Viridiplantae; phylum Streptophyta; class Magnoliopsida; order Asterales; family Asteraceae; genus Artemisia; species Artemisia tridentata. The sequence goes on from CP139506.1 coordinate 127,556,015, forward strand.
GTGAAGGGTGAGTGACGTTTACAAGTTTCCCCATGATAAGGGTTCGTCACCTCATGTGGGTTGTTCTAAACGAAAGTGCATGTTTAACTTAATAGTGAATATATAAACGTGACGAGTTATATGTTTCAAATGAATTAAACAATGATGCATGGTGACTCGTGTGCGTGAGAAATGAAAGTACGAGAGAATGTTGAGCACTTACTACACCTTTTAAAGGTGGTGGAGAGGCAATGAAGATCGAATGGAACGCAAGGATGAGGGCAGCAAGCTTTGGCGAGCTCCAATACGTTTCACGTATTTATCTCCTACTCGATTTGCTTCCTTTGTAAGGGACAATTGCCTCTGAGTCTTTAGAGTATTTAGTGAAAGTGAGATGTGTAGGAAGTGAGCAAGGTGGCTGTTAGAAGAAGGTGAAATATATAAAAGTAAGCTACGCATGCTTTGACCATATTACCCTCAAACTCAATCATGGTTCCTTACTGTGGATCACCAGTGTTTTTAGCATGCTTCTGACCCTTAGAATCATTAGGAAGTATGGGAAGGTTTATAGGACTTTGTCTTTTGTCGTTGGCATTTCTACATATTCGGTTTGCATAATTCGGTTGAGTTTCAAAGTAACTAACCGAGTGAAAGAGTGAGTGTTTAGCTAGGAGACAAGTTCAATAATATCTTGTATGTGATTCTATGTCAAGTTGCAAAGTGTTTGAAATCTTGTCTTTAGTTGTTGGCATGCATATGCATTCGATCGATATTTCTAAATGGGTGTCAAGTGGGTTTAGTGAGCCAAATTCTCTACTGCTGCTCTAACTGTTTATTTAACATCATGAAATGTTAGTATTATTGTTAGGAATTCTAGGAATAAACGTGGTTTAAAACGGTTGAGTGTTGCGGTTTGTATATATACGATTTTTTGTTGAATTGTGACAAACGAATGCGTCTTCAACACCATATCCATACTCGACCTGAGTTTCTAAAATTTGGCATACGGGTAGTCTATTGGGTTGTGAATGAGGCGGTGCAAAAATATTTGTATGTTGTGTTTAATAATCGAGAAATCAAAGGCTGCTTTGGAGGGGCTGTGGCTGGTCGAATTTGCATAATCTAACCAAAACAAGAGTTGGGCTGGTGGAGCACGTAATAGGCCGATGATGGGCCAAATTTAGACAGCCCGCTTGGCTTTGTAGTTGGTTAGGCAAACCGAAATTAGTTAAATCCAAATGGGATTAGTGCATTTAGAATATTATTAGTTGTAAAAATTGCCATTTGTGTATTTATACTTGGATACTAATTAATATTAGTGAGATTTGCATCTAGTGAAAATGGGGTTTGTAAAATATTGTTTCTTGTGAGATAGTTATATCTCAAAATACAAATCGTGAGCTGGTGTCGTTATTTGGTGAGCATTGTAATGACGTAACGTAGTAAGAATGATAATAAAAGAAAAAAATTTAATTTCCTCGTAAAAATGGGATTTATCGGACAGTAAGTTGAGATTATCTTTAATCAGTGAGATTTATTATGATGGATTTTTGCGGGATCTCACATGAGACATTAACACCTCTTGCGATTATCCACAACGTCATCGGCGTGTGACACTGAGTACTACAACGTAACTCCTTTAAGTGATAGTTAACCAGGTCGTCAAACATTTACCCCGACTGCTGGTAACTAGATAACCTAAGTCTTCAACTTAAATCTTAAGCACGAGCAAGTTATCATTGAAAGTCATGCATCCAACCAACCCCGACTTCAAGATAAGATAAGATCACGCCTATGTGAAAGTCAACTTCAATCTCAAATAAGTGATACCCGATCAACTCCATAGTCACAATTAAATGCCCAACAAGTGAGTGAACAAACAATCAAATGTACGTCGATCCACTTGTTCACACTTCTCCCCCTCAAAAATTGCATATGAGAATGCCATTTTTGATTGAACAAGTGCATATGAGGTTGATCCACTGTTTACACTTCTCCCCCTCAAAAATTGCATTTGAAGTTACCATTTTTGATCGAGTGAATAAACGTCCAATCTGATGGAAGTAGATCCACTTGATGTCTGAACGAGCATGGAGCAAGTATGAAGCTTTTTGATGAGAATAGTCAGAAACAAGGAGAGTCGTATGACCATTTCTCAAATCTCAATCACCATGTAGTTTATTCACCCTTCTCCCCCTCAAAAATTGCATATGACTGCCAACTGCCATTTTTGATAGACCAAGTGAATAAGAATATACTCCAATGTACATTTATCCCCTTGATGACTGAATGAGCATGAGAAGAGCATGAAGCTTGATGAGAATGGTCATAAACAAGAAGATTTCTCTTCTTCCGAAGATAAAGCGCACTCAAGCGTACGCCTTTCTTTTCTTTGATGAACAGGGCCTGAAGAGATGTCAACAGACGCCATCATGTTGACATTGAGGACCGAGGCTTGAACTGATGTGTTCAAACGTCATTGTCGATGAAGAACGAGGCCTGAACTGATGTGAACAGACGTCATAGTCGTTGAAGAACGAGGCCTGAACTGATGTGAACAGACGTCATTGTCGATGATGTTCATCAGGTATGAGTTTCTTGAACCCCTACATCATGAGATTTCACTCTTTTCGGTACCCAAACCCTGAGTCTTTCCTTAATGTGAGTGAATGATGTACCTGCACTTAAGTGAAGACTACCTGTACTGACATTAAGAGTTTATTTGCATTTATATGTGTTAGTGATATCAACATCTCGACCATTTTGGGTTTCATTGTCAACCTTGGTTTTGCACTCAGTGAACATCTTTCTAATAGGTATCCATCTAAGACCAACAATCTTAAAAATTCTACCCGTCGGTATCCACCTAAGGCAAGATCTAGAGAAGACATTTGTCCTATAGCACTCTGCCTACCAAGTTTCTGAATATAACTCTTTGGTTCTACGGGCTTGTTGTTGTTTCTAGTATTAGAGGATTGAACCTTAGCACGAGCATTCACTTCCTTCAGGAATTTTGTTATACAATCATCATGGTTTGCATTAAAAACACATTTCTGACAAGTTGAACAAGCATAGTGTTTGAAGTCAGAAAAAGATCTAGAATTCTTAGAGTGATCTGCTACAGGGATTGCTTCAATCGATACACAACTACTCTTAGAAACAGGCAAAGTTCTAGTCTTTTCATGTTTGTTTTTCTTAGCATCCTCTAGGTTGTGATTCTGAACACTGTTTTTGTGTCTACCATGTTCCTTTGGTGTCACAAGTGACACTCGCTTTGAACTAATCCTAGAAGAACTAGATGCACTCATATGATGAGGTTCTGTAAGCGTACATTCCTTTTCATTAGATCTAGACTGTGAAGTGACTGGTTTTGGCAAAACTTGTTTCGCATCAACTTGGGAGGCAAACCGTGTTTTTGAAAATTTTGGTCGTTCAGATTTAAACGTAGTCGGTTGTCTAACAACTGACTGGTTTCTAAGTGGTGGTTTCCCCAAGATTGATGGTTTTGCAAACTTAGTGTTCACACCATTTTCTGTCAATTTTCTTAACTCGTTTTTCAATGCTGCAATTGTAAAACCCTTTTCTTGAAGTTGAGCTTTGAATTCATCATTTTTGGCAATCAAAGAGGTTGTTTGCTCTACAGTCTTAGTTTTCTTTTGTTAAGGCTTAATATTACTCCTTTATCATACACACAACAATATAAGAATAAGAGAAGAGAAAGAGATAGTGAGAGAGATGGTCACTTCTTAGAGATTAGATTAAGAGAGAAAGAATGAGATACAAGATGTGAGAATACCCCTAGAAGCAACACCCTCAAGTGAGGAGGGTGATGGGTATTTATAGTTTTCTAGACTTGGGTGGGCTTGGGCTTGAGATGGGCTTATACAAGGATTACATGATCATAACATTTAACTAACAAGCTTAAGCCCAAGCCCGTTGATTAAATTAACTAACTCAAACAACGACACACTTAATTAAACTATTACAATGACAAATGACCATCACTTTAAAATAAATCCTAACAATCTCCCCCTAAGGGATGGTCATTCAAATGATGCTCCATGTGAGATGGTCTTTCGTCTTCAATGTCTTTGAGCTTTGAGTGTCGTTGTATAGCAGTTTTTGTTTTTGGTTCCTTCATGCTATGTGATCTTCAAAGTATCGATTTTGAGGTTGTTCTTGCCTTCGATCAGCATCTTCATGTGATTATGACGTCGTGACCTCCAACATACTCATACATCTTGAACTTTATACTTATGCTAACAATCTCCCCTTTTCTTTCATCATTTGATATATGAACTTGTTCTTGACATCTTGATTAGCCTTTTGACTTTGTCGTTACACTCTGTCTTTAACTTGATCCTTTTGTCTTGAACTTTTACACTTGAGCTTAGTTGGAGATGTTCTTCATAAGTATGAGTATGCTGAGGTGAAGATGTTTGATATAAGATGATGGTTAATGGATGTTTATAGGTAGCTGCATAAAACCGTTAGTAATAATCATCCAGCGCTTACAGATTTGAACTTCGAGATTGTCAACAACATAGAGTGAAGACTTTCTCTAATCCAAACCCAGGCCGTTCTGAACCGGATACCCCCGAAAGGGCTTACACGGACACACCAAAGTGCACCCACGATTCAGTGAGTCGCTAGAGATCACCCCACGACTGTAGACCGTTTGAAGCACGTAACCATCATGATATAAAATGGCAAGATCCTTGGATCTCATTAAGACTCTTACAACTTGTATCCTTTTTGACGAACACAAGTGTATCATTTTGGAAGTGTTCCTAACGAGATATTTTGATGAATCTCATGGCTCTAGACTCTATTGTGCGTTTTGGTTTTAGTCGTCGGAGGCATGGAGCAGAGTGCCACCTTTTCAATATCAACACATCTCGGAATGAGAGGCCGATAGATTATGTAGTGTTCTCCGTGAGAAATGAAAAAAAAATATCTTTTAAGAGATATCTGAGTGGCTAGGAGGGGTGGTGAGCGCGTCAATGGGTCCATGACGTCTTGTCTTCAATATCAGTATCACCTTAGTGAGTACCGATAGCAGATGTATTAACCCGGTTTCTGCCCTAAGTTTTCATGGAGGGCAATTTCTTTTCACCCTTTCATTCAACTTTTCTTTTTAATTCTTCAACCCCTTCTTTCCCTTTCTCATTTACTCCTTTTTCAATCATACCTAGGGACTTTTAATTCTAATCTATTGGATTTGTCCTTGGGTAGATCCCTCCGGCTCTGGCGGATCATAGGACGGTTTTTCCTAACCTTAGTCACCTTATAACACCATGACTATCCTAGATTTGCCATAAAACCTTTTGAAAATCTCTCAAAGTGTTTATGAATAAACACATTTTTGTTAACACTTCGAGAGTTTTGCATTTTTGAAATACTCCCCCTTCACATGTGCACATGAGATTTAAGAAAGAATTGCACATGTTGGGTAGAGTTCGCACATTTGAAATGATCGATTTTCATTGAACATGACCTTCGCGAGACACGTTTACATTACTAGATGGACTAGCTTGAAATTATTACCCGTCCCGGTCATATTCATTGATTATCTCTCGAATTGGTACATTCTACTCAGACAAGTCCTTTGCGAGACACGCTTACATCACTAGAAAACCAGCTTAAAATTATTACCCGTCCAGGACAAGTCTTTTCGATAACGGACATTTAGATTTCGTCAATTCGAGGGTTAGAACTGAGTCTGTCTGGTGAGCATACTTTGAGATTCCACGAACTTTAAACCTTTTGATCACATTTTAATCACGTCTTCTCCCCCTCAAAAATAGCATGAATTGATATTTTTGATATCAACTGATTAAAATGAAACCTTTTGGAGAGAACGACGGATTTTAGCATGAAATTGGAACATTTTTCTTTTTCATTTTTATACTCCCCCTTAAATAAAGCATGTTGTATCGTGTTTTGGAGGGAGTTATCTTGAGCACTTTATGAAAGATTTTGAAAAATCTTTTTGAAAATTCTTGAGGGAAATGTGCTCAAGATAGAGAAGATTTTGAAAATCTTTGAAGATGTCGTAGGAGAAATATCTTCATTTGTTTTTAGGATAAGTGTTTGAAAAAAGATTGGTTTTGCACAACACTTTCCTTTATTTGAAGTTCGGGTTGTAAGCTGAAATACTTACAAGCCATTGAGATTTTTAGGATAAGTGCTCGAAAAATATTTAAGAACTTTTATTTTGAATGAGCACTTTTCCTTTCTTTGAAGAACGGGTCCTGAACTGATGTGTTCAGAAGCCATTTTGAGAAGAAATTTTGAGAAACGACATGTTTTGAAAACATTTAAATGAACTCTCGCTCAAGCATCTGTACATGCCCGTATCATTGTTGAATGACATTTCTAGGTACGTACAGAATATCGATTATACGATAGACATGCCGGAGAAGAATATTTTTGAATTTTATATTTTATATTGTTTTTGTCTTTTTGGAAATTTTCTATTTTTATATTTTGCTTTTGTTGGTTTTTCAAATTTTGTATTTTGTTTTTGATTTTTTCTAAAAAAAATTTATTCACAAAGAAGAATTAAGTATGAACAAGTAGAAGTGGAGTTAAGAGAGGAATAAGACCAGGATTTCCAAATGCGATGTTGGCATAGAGTTCTTCTTTTCCACATTGGTTGTATGAACAATCTGCACTTTCACAAGTTCCTGCATTCACAAAATCCACAAAAGAAGAATATGCACAAATAGTAGTGTTAGCAGCACATGAATCATCACTCTGAGGGTGTTCACTATCAATTGTTGTAGTGGTTTCTTCATCCTTATCCTGATGATTTTCACTACTACTTGTTGTGGTGCGACTATCAAGAATCTTTCCTGTGGGAATCCATCTAAGACCGACTGTTTTAAAAACTTTTCCCGTGGGAATCCACCTAAGGCAGGATCTAGGAGTTGTTTTCTTTTCAGATACAGCGGAAGTCTCATTTTGAGAAAAACTACGTCCTGTAGGGATCCACTTGGTAGAATTCTTAGCTTTTTGCTTCTTATCAACGGGTGTGTTTCTATTTGGTGTCTTAGAGGATTGTGCCTTAGCACGCAAATTTGCTTTCTTGATATACTGTGCCACACATGCATCATGATTAGCTGAAAAGACACATTTTTGACATGTAGGACAGACAAATTCAACATACTTGTTCAAAACAGCAACCTTAACTTTGTCACTACAGTCATTTGAAGCTTGTTTTCTGTTCGAAGAGGAATTCTTAGAGTTGCATTCTACTTGTTTAACATTTTCTTTTTCGCAACTACTCTTAGATGCAGGCCAATCCCTAGTCTTTTTTGAGAGTTCCTAGGTAGTGGTTTACAACTACTAGCAGTGCCTTGTAATGTTGTAGAATTCATCACCGTAGACGGTGTTCCTAAAATTCCATCTTTTCGAATCTGTGCCTTTTTCCTAGCTTTTTCTAGATAGGAATTGTGGACCATGTTGTTTGAACCAACAGATTCTTTAACAGTATTTGTGGTCACATTTGGTGAGCTATTCCTGGGGGCACACACATTAGGATTCAACTTGTTGTCCTTTGAATTTGTAGTAGCATTCCTAGACTCTTTTGGATTATCTTTTTCACTTTTGTCTATCGCCCTATATGTTTGAGATGTAGAGGCAGACGCAGTAGTGGGACTAATCCTATTAAGGTCAGGTGCTATCACATTTGAGTTTTCGACAACAGCTTTTCCTTTTCCTTTCTCGTTTTCCTTAGGCAAGGGTGTGGAAATGGACATTTTTGGTCTAGCAGACTTATTTTCCTCACCCTTTCCTTTTTGACTATCAAGTTGAGACTTCAAAAGATCAATTTGTTCTTGCATGTTTTTGTAAGAACGCTCATACGACAATTTTTCATACTTGCATTCTTCTTTTTTCTGATCAAGTTGTTTAAAATATGTTACATTTTGTTTTTCAAGCTTAATAAGCGCCTTTTCATATTTTGAAACAATTTCGGAAGTCTCAGCTCGAAGTCTTTCATCATCCTCAACAGAATATGTTTGATAAATAATGGACATAATGTCAGTTGAAAGAGCTTCTTCAGAGAGTGCGTCATTTTGTTTTTCCAATTCTTTGATTTTTTCAATGTTTTCATTAGCTTCAATTACCAAGGATGTGTGGTCCTTGACAAATTCAGTTACTTCTTTGATAATTGCGTTCTCAACATGAATTGCTCTTGCATGTATGCCAGATACAATGGGAGTAATCTCTGTTTCGAACATCTTTTTCTGTTCAGTTTGAAAACTTGAAAACCAATCGTTGATTTTAGTTTTTGATTTGGTTGCCACAACATCTTGAAGCATTTCAACTCTCCTTTTAAGATCGGCCAATAGTATTCTAGCTTCACTTGCGGAAGTGTCGGTAGAGTACATTTGTTCGATGTTAGAAAGATGTTTTGAAACAACTTTGAATTTTGAGGCAGCCACTGGTTTTTTGAAAAACAAAGGTGACTCCTTTTTAACAAGATGAACTCCAGCAAGTTTGTTAGCTTCATTATAATCGATTGGCTGGATTTCTCTGTTCAATTGTATCAATTTGTTTCGACTCTCTTTCGTAAGCTCAATCGTTTCATGCGAATCATAACAAGCAGGTGGATCATGCACATCATTTATAAGATTACCATTAAATAGCACATTCTGTTTTTGCTGAGCTTTCTTGAGATAACAAGGGTTTTCACAACCGAGAGCCATTTTCTTTCTTGTATATAAAATCGGGTTTTTGTCGTTAATTAACATATTAATCGTTTATGTAGAATGACCCGTTTTTACAAGCAATTCTTCCAACTTTTTAATAGTTTCCTGTTTGTCAAGAACTTCATCAAGAAGTTCATCTTCTCGTTTTGAAAACTTTTCTTGCAACTTTTTCTTCTCTTTTTCAAGATCAGAACAAGTTGATTTTTGTTTAGAAAGTTGGTTGGTTAGATCAGAAATTTCTGCTTTTAGGGATTTAATTTGCATGTTCAGTCTAACATCAAGAGTGTCGTATTTGATTTGCAAATGTTTCTCCCTTGAAACAGAATCACTGTAAAAATTTTCAAGTTCTGTCAGTCGTTTGTGGTGAAATTCAAAAGCTTTTTCGTTCACCTTGTATCTCTCAAGCTCAGTGGTCAATTTTTCATTCGCGGTCTTAAGATCGCTATTGACCTTTTTCACTTTTTGAATCTCAATACGACAATTATTCAGTAATGATTCAAATAAAGCACGAGTTTCCTCATCATTAGCGTTATTTTGTGCAGCTTGAACTTCATTAGGATCCATATTTGGAGTTGCCAAATTAATATTGCTACAATTTGGCGTTTCCATGTATGTATCATAAGTAGGTTCGAGAGGCACAGAATGTGGCTTTTGTTGAGCAAACGGATTAACCTCATTACTTGAAATTGATGTCTCATGGAGTGGTTCTTTGTCATAAGTAGGAGGAATGTCAAACTTGCTGCATGTTGTTTCTTGCTGAATATCCATAGAGTCAGAGATGCCAGTGACTTCTGTAGAATTATCGTTAATTCTTGTTGTAACCATGAAGTTGTATTCCTCATCAGTCAATGGTATTCCTGAGTCATCCTTTTTGGCTAGCATCAACATGTACTGAAGCTTTTCTACCTTATCCATTGCATTGACATTTCCAGTTCTACCTATATCACTCCTGTGTATTTCAGATGAAGTCATGAAACAATAATCCTCATTTTGATTAACCCCGATCTGATTCACAATCTGACCCCTCTGATTTCCATCATACTGCCCTGCATTTTGCATTTGAATACCCGTAGCATTTTCAGTTGCTTCTGACTTAGACTCAAGCAATGCTTTAGCACTTTGATCCATTTCTGACCATCGTTTACAATGTGCAGCAAATGTAATAGGAAATCTCAAGTCAAGTGATTGTAAGTGCTCTGGAAGCACATATTCTTCATCATCTTGTTCATTATCAGTCGATAGCTTCTCACTCTCATACCATGTTTCCTCAGATTCAGTCTCAGTCGTCTCAGTCTGAGGATATGGGGCAAAGAATTGAATGAGAGGATCCATATCAATTGATGAAATGAAATTGGTGAGAAAAGACATTGTTGGTATGATAAAGTTGATGTTGGATCGGTTAAAGAACTAGGATAAGGTTGGTTACAGTTCACGAGTTTTGTTTGTTTTAAGTTCTTAGTATTACACACGTAAAGCAAACTTTAATATCAACAACACGTTTAGAATTATACACTTCAATATCAAAAATACGTTTAATATTACACAAGATAGATGACAGCACATAAAGTCACATGCAAGATGATAAACTCACATTAATAGCATAAGTCAAAAGACCAAACTCACACGCAAAAGTTATACTCTACACACGCAAACTCACTTCACATGCAAGCTCAATGTATCACACGTCAAAAGCAAAAGTTGAACCAAACACGTTAAATGAAACACGTCACAACAAAAATACTACTTATGCAACATGTTTATATAATCACCACATGCAAACACTCGCTAAAAGAACACGTCTTAAACAACTTTTACTCTTAAACACACGTCAATAGCAAAACACGCAACACATGTCCATGCAAAACAAAAGCAAAAGTTGATATACGTTATATAGTAGAATGTAAGACAAGCTCAGTACCACAAAAACAAACTCAAAGTCAAGAAACAACACTTGTGTTTTTGAAACACACCAACAGCATATACTGAAGTGGTTCGACTGTGAAGTGGTTCGAGGAAAGTTGTGATTTGATGAAGGTTTTGGTTTGAACAAAGTTAAGTTGGTTCGACTAGAGTAAGTTGCTCGATTAGTTACTTGGTTTGACTTAGAGAGAGTGGTTCGATCAACTAAAGTGATTCGATCACAAGTGGTGGTTCGATGAGTTGATTCTTTCGATCAGACTTGTCCTTCGATTAGGTAGATCCTTCGATCAAGTAAAGTCCTTCGATGAGTTGAGTCCTTCGATGAGTTGGTTCGTTCGATAGACAGTTCCTTCGATGAGTTGGTTCCTTCGATAGACAGTTCCTTCGATGAGTTGGTTCGTTTGATAGCAAAAGTTGCTCGTTCGATTACCTCGTTCGAACAAGGTGATGGTTCGACTACAAAGTTGCAATGATGAAAGTTGGTTCAGATGCACATGTAAATAACATCAACAACTAAATAGTTGTTTCAATGAAAGTTGGTACATGTGAACAGTAGTGATAAAAACAACTCTCCTAATAAACAATAATGAAACAGTGACGTAAAAAACCTAAAAATCCTAGACTTTAATTTTTTGCTCTTGATACCACTTGTTATAGCTTAATATTGATCCTTTATCATACAAATAATATTAAGAATAAGAGAAGAGAAAGAGATAGAGAGAGATGGAGATGGTAACTTCTAGAGATTAGATTAAGAGAGAAAGAATGAGATACAAGATGTGAGAATACCCCTAGAAGCAACACCCTCAAGTGAGGAGGGTGATGGGTATTTATAGTTTTCTAGACTTGGGTGGGCTTGGGCTTGAGATGGGCTTATACAAGGATTACATGATCATAACATTTAACTAACAAGCTTAAGCCCAAGCCCGTTGATTAAACTAACTAACTCAAACAACGACACACTTAATTAAACTATTACAATGACAAATGACCATCACTTTAAAATAAATCCTAACACGTTTCTTTGATTGTATCACACAGTTCTTTGCAATGACTTTTCAAAGTCTCGTTTTCATTAATTAACTCAGCCACTTTATGTTCTAATTCAGCATTTTTTGTTGCAATAACATCATTTTCATGGTTAGCCTTAACTTCATTACACATATCACGCATCTCAGCCAAACTATTTTTCAGGTTTTTGATCGTTAAGTTTTTGGCTTCTAGCTGAGCTTTCAAATCATTTATTATAAAGAATTCACGAAATTCAGGGAGTTCCGGATTTTTACATGGTAGCTTAGTTTGAAAACTTTCTTCCTTTTGTTGCATTGCGATTTCAAGAGAAATACAATGTTTTTCAAGTTGTATAAATCTGTTTGAAAGTTCATTATAAACTTCTTTTTTAACCATGTCGTTTGATTTGAAAAGCTCAGCCGTAGGCAAAGAACTTGACGCATCATCATGTTCAGCATCCTGATCAATTTCTCCCCCCTTATGACTCATATTTGTTGAATCAGAGGTGATATTGCTATCAGTCTTTTCCAACAGATATGTTTCATAAGTATGTTTAATTTGATCAGTATGTTGTTGTTCATTAGAAAGAACATTATCTTGATCAGACAGATGTACCTCAATAGACAGTACTTAATGATTTTCTGGTTTGAGAGCTGCATCCACACACAGTGAGATATCAGCTCCTGAGCTGTTACTATCATCATGTTTGTCTGATTCTGTCCCATTTCCCATAAGTTGAGCCCTTTCATTAATGAACCCCTTAACATTACTCATAAGTTGGAGTAATGTCCTTCTGAACACGTCAACCTCAGTTCCATGGTAATTAGCAAAACACCTTTTCGCCATTTGATTGTCATCATCATAATCCTCAGTGTATTGCGAATCAATGAACACTTGGAGTTGGTTGTTAATCACACCCAAAGCAGCCATGGATCTATCTTCAGAAAAATCTCCTTTATCAAGTTGTTGCTCAAGTTGATCCAAATACAGAATCATCTTGACTGTGAAAGTCTGAACATCTTGACCAAAGAGTGATGCGAATGCACGTCTGTATCCTCCCAAGTATCCGGGCTGTTCAAAGAGAACCTTGAGATGTGAATGAAGTGATCGAAAACATTCAATGCAACTTTCCTTTGCATTAGGCAACATTAGTGACTGAATCAACTCCCTCTCTTGCGAATTCGAGCACGAAGATTCCACATTAGTAATATCTGACCCACAAACGTGTGTCTGTTCAAAAACGTTTATTGGTTGTACTTTGTTAGGAATCTTATGTTGATCGATCATGTCGTACAGTTTGAGCACCTCAGCAATGACTGAATCCGAAGTCTTGGAGATGATGTGAACGTTCACAGGATTTTACAAGTCTATGATTTAAACCGAGAAATAGAATCTTTCGCGGGATTTTAAAAAATCAAGAGAAAACCGTGAAATGATAATGAATACTTAAATGTGTTATGGAAAAATTTTGGATCGGTTTGATTTTGGTTGAAAGGGTTTAAGTGAATCCAAATAACCACCGTAGTTATATCCAATAAACTCGAAAATATCTAATAACTAGTACGGTAGTTATACCCAACGAACTCGAAGAATTTCACCTAAAATTAAAATTAATTTCGGACAATTGAAGTTCAATCGAATTTGTTGTCCAAAGTTATACTCAAAAATTCTTTACCAACCAAGAAATTCGTCGATGTGATAATGACCAAATAAAATTCACCCAAAGAAAAACATAACACCAAATCGTGCATGTATTAACAGTCCACACACTAATCACAATTTTCGGCCCAAAGTGGGATCCGGTTAAACTCGTCCCAATCCAACACCAATTAATCCAACATGATTATCACTCAAATTAATCGTACTTGTATCTAACCCTTTGTATCAACCCTAATTATCACACAACTCAGAACACAGTCATACTCAAAAAATTCTCTCACCTACCCTTTCTTCTCCACACTGACCGACCAAATCTCGTCATGATCTAACAAGATATAATCATATATCTGCGTTTATTGCTTAATCCGAATCAAGAACAAAACCTTAATGAATTATTCTACTCTTGCTCGAATTACACAGACCAAAGACCACACACGGCTTCAAGATGTTTTGTGGGTACCCAGGTAGGGTCTATTCGTTTGTTTGATGTTCTTTTTTATTCGAACGAAGAAGAAAAAGGATGATGCCGAGTACTTTTTGTTTGTTTGAAGAAGGTAGGATCCATTCGTTTGTTTGATGTTCTAGTTTAAAGAGAAGATTTGCATCTAAGATAGATCTATGATGAATTCTTTTATTTTCGTGTTGTTTTGGGTCTTGGATGTGAAACAAGAAAAGTAGCGGTTAGATATGGACGTTTTTCTTTGTTGTATCACACGAAAAATCTGAATTCGTTTACACTGTATGAGTAATATATATTAGACCGTGGATTTGATGTTGTAATTTGTTGTTGTTGTGGGTTTGTTCTTTCTTAGAACTGAATATGTTTTGTTTTTCTTGTTCACTTATCAAACCGCTAAGTTGTAAGAACACAAGAGATTTAAGAGCAAACCGTTGTTGACTTTAAGTCAAACCGCTGCAGCAAATGACAAACCACAAAAGACTGTGAAGTCACTTTCAGAATTTTTGACTTTTTCCTATTTGAGTTAGAATCCAAATCGTACATAAACTTGTATTCAAACCGCAACCAAACGTTTCCCAAAAATAACTCAAAACACAACAACAATTTTCTTTTTAAATGCAAACCGCTGGAATGTCACCATCACCTTTTTTTGTTGTCGTTCCAAACCGCAATCAAGAAATGATAACAAACCGCTACTAAGAACACAGATTTTTGAGACTTCTTGACTCGAGAAGTTTTCACCAAAGTGCAAGCAAACAATTTACTGGATTTGTAGATAATAATATTCGAACAACACAAGCAACAAATTAGGCAGACAAGCCAATTTCATAAAAAGTTAGTGGGCTTGTACCAAACCAGTTAATGACAACAATATAGGCCCAAAAGAACTTGTTTAAGTCAGTAACACATGAACAAAGGAAAAAAATTGGTTGGAACAAGATTTAACTTGTTGAAACAAAACAGAACAAAAAAAATGGTTCGAACTAAGAGAAAGAAAAAAAAACAAACACGAAGATAGAGACCACAAATCCAAGCACACACAATCAATTGAACCTAACCATGGCTCTTGATACCAATTGTAAGATATGAATACTTGGATTTGATTGTTAAGTGAATTCTAGAGAGGGAGATAGAGGTAGAGAGTGGGAGTTCTAGAGAGAGAATGAAAGAAAATATGGTTGAATGATTAAGAAGCTCCAACCCTCTCCCTAGGTGGAGAGGGGTATTTATACTTACATACTTAAGTGCCCCGAGTGGGCTGTGGAGTGAGCTGACAGTGGGTAAAGACCCGACCCACTCTACAAATACTATGTTAGGAATTAAGCTTAAGCAGTTAAGACTGTTGGAGGTAACAGTTAGGACTGTTGAAGATTGAAGTTAAGACTGCTGAAGAGTATTGAATACAAGAGCAGTTAAGACTGCTGAGTAAAGGAGTTCAGACGGTTTATGATTTATTGTAAAGTAGATAATTATGGAAAATATATTGTGTATATCGTATAAGAATAGATTGATAGTTATCTTGTACAGGAATCCTTAGTCTATAAAAGGATTGCCTAGGTTAAGGTTTTATATACGATAGAAAGAGGAGTGAGTTTATACGTATTATTAAGATTCAAGGTTGTAAACCCTAGTGATAAAGAGATCACTCGTATTATTATTCTAATAATATTGAATCGTTATAGGTTATTCATTCTGTGTTTCTTTGTTTATTCAATTCATACAAAACATATAAGATCTTCTAAGTACTAGCTAGTAAATTCCGCGTGCTAGACTAAGTATAATTCTTCGTATCACATCTAACACAAGGAGTGTGTGTAGATCCGGTCAAGTGGTATCAGAGCCAGGTTGCTGATACATCGATTTAGAAGATCCGAGAAGAACAAAGATGGACATGGAAACAACACCATCCACAACCAACATTGCTGCTAAGCTTCCTATGCTTAAACCTAATGAGTTCGATATGTGGAGACTTCGAATTGAGCAGTTTTTCCAAGTGCAAGACTATGCACTTTGGGAGATCATTGAAGATGGAAACTCTTTTACCCCAGTAGAAACAACAACTGTTGTTGATGGTAAATCTGAGATTACAGTACAGACAAAGCCAGCCACTAATGAAGAGAAGACAAGATACAAGAATGATCTTAAGGCTAGAAGTTTGCTTCTGATGACCATTCCCAATGATCAGTTGCTAAATTTTAGTAAGTTCAAGTGTGCTAAATCTCTTTTTGAAGCGATTGTTGCAAGATATGGTGGGAATGAAGCCACCAAAAAAACTCAGAAGACCCTTCTCAAGCATCAGTTTGAGAACTTTACTGCAACAAGCAATGAGTCGTTGGATCATATGTTCAATAGGCTTCAAAAACTGGTGAGTCAATTAGCTGTTTTAGGGATTGAGATGCCTCAGGAAGATCTCAACTCAAAGTTTCTGAGAAGTCTACCTTCTGAATGGGCTATGCATGTGGTAGTATGGAAAAACAAGCCTGATATAGATTCCATGAGCTTAATGGATCTATATAGCAACTTCAAGATTGTTGAACATGAGATTAAGAAGACTGCTGGATCAAGTTCAAGCTCATGCTCAGGGAATTTGGCCTTTGTATCAACTCCCAGTTCCTCAAATCCAGAAGAAGAAGTGCAAGTTGCTGGAACAGTTGGAACTGCTAGTTCAAATCTTGGTACTGCTAGCACCTCAAGCAGTACAAGTGGACTTTTGAATGATGATATTTATTGTGCATTCCTGACTACTCAGCACAATGGAAGTATGTTGACTCATTCAGATCTTCAAAAGATTGATGAAGATGATATTGAAGAGATGGATATTAAATGGCAGCTCTCTCTTCTCAGTTTGAGAGCTAGAAGATTCTTGAAGAAGACTGGCAAGAAGATTGTCATAAACAGTAATGATGTTGCAGGGTATGAAAAATCCAAGATTGAGTGCTACAATTGCCACAAGAAAGGTCATTACTCAAGGGAGTGCAGATTGCCAAGTCAACAAGATGGAAAGAGTAGAGCATATGGAAACAAGTCAAGGGTTGTGGAGGTTACTGATTCAAGCTCGAAAGCCATGGTTGCTATTGATGGCTTAGGATTTGACTGGAGCTATATTGCAGAGGAAGAAGCAGAAGCATCTACAGAGGTTGCTCTCATGGCATTATCTGATTCTGAGGTACAAGTTTCAAAATGTTCTAAATCTTGTGAAGCTTTAAAAGAATTAGAAACACTTAAAACAAAATATGAGAGTCAGTGGAAAGAATTAAGAGAAACTGCTTTTAACTTAGCAAATCATAAGAGAGCTTTAGCTGTGTTAGAGGAGAAAATTATTCATTATCAAAACAATGAGTCTAAGTTTTCTGATGATATGATTATTGTTAAGAGAGACTTAATGTTTAGAGAGAATGAAATCACTGTGTTAAAACATGAGCTAGAACAGGTTAAGAAGTCTAAGGAGAACATTCAGATGAGTGTAGATACACTTGAATACACATCACAAGGTGTTAAAAATATAATTGAGAGTCAGATTCAAAATAAAGCTAAGTCAGGCCTAGAATATAAGTCTATCCCACCTCCTTATAGAGGAATTCCATCACCTAAAGGTATAGACTTAGAACACACAGGACTGCCTGAATTTCAATTACCTGAACTTAACTACGGTCCTCAACCTAAGAAGGATGTAGTTGATAAACATGTGTTTGTTAGTGCAAGTGATAAATCACTATCTGAGGACAAGGTGTCTTCTGATAGGTCCTCACCTAAGGACTCAGATGCTCCAACAATTGAGGAATGGACTTCTGATGATGAGGATGATCAGGCTGTGGTTAAGCATGTTAGTGCTAATGTGGAGGAACCAAAAGTTCCAAAGATAGTTAAACCTGAGACTGTTAGTCCTAGTTCAAATGCCAAACCTTTTAGACCAACAGTTAGGTATGCAGAGATGTATAGAACCACAAACAAGCCAAGAGGTAACCAGAGGAATTGGAATGACCTCAAATCCCATCAATTAGGAAAGGATTTTGTTTGCTATAGGAAAGCTTGTTACTCTTGTGGTAGTTTTGATCATCTTGCAGATTATTGTGATAAATGGGTATCTGGATATACAAATCATAGGTTGAGCATTGCAAGACCTCAATCTTTTCCTAGGAATGATAGGATGATACCTAGATCAGTTCTTTTAAGGTCTGGACCTAGAGCAGTTCCAACTGCTAGACCAGCAGTTCCAACTGCTAGACCAACAGTTCCGACTGTCAGACCTATGACATCAATTCACCCAAGGCCACCAGTTCAGAATCCAATAAATGTTTTTAAAACCATCATACACAACTGGTAAAAGAACTTTTTATAAGAAAGCAGTGGTGAAAAACCAAGTTTGGAAACCTAAGGTAACAACTGCCAAGCCAGCAGTTCCAACTGCTAGCAAGGTAATTGGTATTGGTGTGAATAAAAACACTGCTAAGGGAAACATAGGGAAATGGAGTGAATGCTTCAGCATGTTGGGTATGGAGACCAATTCAACCCAATGGTGCTAAGACTGTTTTGAAAAGAATATATTATTTTGATGCTAGAGGAAAACCTAAGTCTGCTTTGGCATGGGTTCCACAAGGAAATTAATTTTTCTTGTTATATGCATTGTTAGTCATATGTGTGTATTTGGTTTCTTTGTTTTTGGACTAACAATTGCAGGATTGGAGAATAAACACCAAGGAATTATGAATGCTTGATGTTTTGGACTTAATGGTGTTCTGGAGATTAGTATGTGATCCTTGCATACAACAAATGGTAATTGGTTCACCATGTCTTATCCACATAAGAACCAACTAGTCCAGAGCAAACGGTTTCTGGTAAAGACTAATCAAATCCGTTTATGGTTGACAATTTACCAAAAATTGTATGGTTATCAGCTCATCATATCTAAGTGTGAAGAGTTGGCTAGTCCAAAGCAAACGGCTATTGGTAAAGACATATCAAATTCGTTGATAGCTGATAGTTTGCTAAAAACTATGTATGAGCCATGTTATTTTAAAATTCTTAATTCACAAAATTGAGACGGCTCAATAAAAATTTTCAACAGTTGGGACGGTTAGTACAAAATATTGGTACGGTTCAACTAGCCGTTATGACTGACGTGTCGGTAATTAATTTTGAGTAAAAACTAGCCGTTGGCGGTTTGTTGCGATTTTTACTAGATGAATTACAAATTTTGAGGGATCCTCTTTTAGATATTTTTAACTTTTATTTTATTATATTCTTATACTAAAATAAATAGTTACCATATTTCTTAAGTCGGTCAACTTGTAACCCTAACTCTCTCCATAAACTCTCAATATTACTTTCATCTTTTATCTTTTCACTCACCATTATTACTATTCACGGCTGTTAACTAACATTTTTTACTAAGAATGCCAAGATTGGATTTTGCTAAGCGTCACAACCAGGTTGCTTTTTTAGAGAAAACAGAGCAAGGAGATGGGCCAAAATTTTATGAGGTTGTGGACTTTCTCAACCACACTCACATAAGGTATGCTCTAACTGTTTCTCCTACTCTTTATGTCTCGCACATCACCCAGTTCTGGCAGAATTCATCTATCTTGACAAGTGATGATGGAAACTTAGAAATTCATACTAAAGTAGATGGCATTAAATTTGTTGTTACCGAATCTATACTTAGGAAACATCTTAAATTAAATGACTCAGATGGTATCGACACCATGCTAAATACTGAAATTTGGGAAGAACTTGAAAAAATGGGGTATAATACATCTGAACATAAATTGACTTTTCAAAAGGCATGTTTTTCACCCCAATGGAGATTTTTGATACATACTCTTCTATTATGTTTAAGTAATAAAAATACTGCTTGGGAACAATTCAGTAGCAATATTGCTATTGCTCTCATTTGCTTGTCTACAAACAGAGTTTTTAACTGGTCAAAATATATTTTTGAGGGTATGGCATCAAATGTTGATAGTAAAACAAAGTTTTTAATGTATCCCAGGTTTGTTCAAACAATTTTGAATAAAAAGAAAAACCTGCTTACAGAACCAACTGAAAATTTTCCTACGCCTAGTCTACAATCAAAGGTTTTTCAAAATATGACTATGGCTAGTAAACTTTTTCAAGGGGAACCAGTTCCATTATTTCCTCAAATGATTCAAACTGAGTTGGGTGAAGGTTCAGCAGTTCCAACTGATCCCCATCACACATCCACTCAAGACTTTGAAACAACCCAACAACCACCCATCACTTATAGGAGAAGGTCTAAACCTAGTCTAACTAGGGTTGTGACTGCATCCTTGCCCAAAGATTCACCTCTCACAGCAGGTAACACAGCTAGAAGTGATGAGGGTAGTTCTTCACAAACTGAATTGACGGCTTTATGTACCAAGTTAGTAGCCCAGGTTGACAATTTGGAGAAGGAGCTAAAGCAAACCAAGGAGGAATTTAAAGCTCACAAGGAGACTTTTACCAAAGTCTCTACAAAGTTAACCAAAAGGGTGAAGCAGCTTGAAGAACAGTTGAAGAGAAAGAGGGCAAGAGTGATAGTGGATGATGATTCTGATGATGATGATTCAGATGGTTCGGACGGGGATGATGAAAATTCTTCCAAACAGGGGAGGAAGTTTGGTAAAGAAAGGAAATTTGGAGATAGATCAGGATCTCAGGGGAGGTATGAAGAAGGTTCTGAACAAGATAAAGGTTATGATAAAGGTTCAGGTTCTGGTAATATTCATGAAGTTTCAGCTGAAGCAGTTCAAACTGCTGAGACAGAGCAAGAGACAGAGCAAGTAACAGTTCAAACTGCTGAGTCAGAACAACAAGCAGTTCCAACTGAAGAAACTTCTGTTGAACAAGAATATGAAAGGAGAAGAGCAAATAAAGGAAAGAAACCTATGACATCTGAAGAAGTGGTTGTTGTTCAAGAACTTGAAAGACTTAAAAGGTTGAAGCCAAAAACTAAAGAACAGATTGATCATGATGCAGAGGTTGCAAGGCTAATGTTAGAAGAAGATTTGGCTGATAAGGAAGCTGAAAAGGAAGCTAAACAAGCCCAGATGGATCATGATGAAGAATTTGCAAGGAAATTGGCTGCTGATGACATAAGGAATATAGCTGAATTCATGGAAAGAAAAAGATCAAATGAAGTTGATGTAGAAGAATTCAATGAACAGTTGCAATATTTTCTAGATTCTGATGTAATGGTAAGAGCACAAGCTTCTATGGTTCTTAGAGATCAAGAGTTAAATGAAGATGAGAAGACAGAGGAGCTTAAGGAATTTATACTCAAGAAGAATGGAGTTACAAAGTGGGAAGATCTGATTCATAGAATAAGAGAAAGCCAGAAGTCAGGGTACAAGACTAAGTTACCTACAAAGAGAGAACTTGTTGAGGATATGAAGCATTATTTGAAGAACTCAGCAAATTATTTAATGAAGGATTTCAAGGGAAAGTCTTATGCTATTATTGAAAAAGAATTATGTGAAACTTATGCTATTTTAAATTCTCCAAAAAGAAGTGTCAAAACAGGTAAGAAGAGGGAAGCAGAGTCTATGGAATCAGAAGTTGCTAAGAAACAAAAGTCTGATGAATAAGGATTAACTGATGAGAAGATTAAAAGCATGATGGTGATTATTCCAGAGTATTCTTACATTAAATCTTTGCAGGTCAAACATCCAATGATTGACTGGGAAGTGTTTACTGATGGTAAAATGAAGGGTTGGAAGATTATCAGGTTAGGAGATATTTCTGAAAGATATAAGTTGTTTGAAGATTTACTTAAAGGCTTTGACAGAGAAGATCTAAATCGACTTTGGAGTTTAGTAAATGTAACACCCCCATTTTCGGATTACGCAGCGGAATATAAGCTTGGGGTGCTACTTCATGGTTCACAGTCATGGAAATAGAAAACGACTCGAAAAGAGACTTTTTTTTTTAATAAATTATTATCATTCATTTATTAAATATCAGAGTACATAAGATAGGTCCCAAGGGTGGTTCAGAAATACATAAAAATTACATTATTCTTTGAATGATAACAAAGTGGACACTCTTTTATTTTAAGAAGAAAGTCCACCGTCGCTCCGTGCCAATATCCATACTTCTAAATACCTGAGATAAACATGCTTAAAAAGTCAACACAAAGGTTGAGTGAATCTATAGCGTTTAACGTTTAAATAATTGATTTGAACACAAGCTAAATAAGAGAAATCAGTTATATAATAATTCAACAATATTGCACTAAACCTCATGACACGCAATGCGTTAACAGTTTCCAGATTCCACAATCATGATTGAAATGAGAGTGGTCTCGCCCCCGAGTTAAAGATATCAAATATAATGCATCCGCCTAACCGGCTACCACGAAGATATCCATCCGGTTAGAACAAATGGGTCGTCAGGCCAATAGATCTATTCACATATTCGCGCTCACCCAGCAGGTGACTAATGGTGCATGATATGAGGGTCTTTTAAATAAATAATTCAATCTCAATAATAACGAACAGTTAGCCTAGTGCAATAACAATCAGGAAAATACTTGTGTTCGGTTTAATAGCATGTATCTCCCCACATATTTGGAAAACACGTAAGTAAGAAAAGTGGGACTATAAACTCACCTGAACAATCTGGATGGAAATCAAAAGCTAAACAAAGTTGATAAACGTCTCCGGCTTGCAACCTGAATTGGTTTTATCAAATTTCTCAGTAATTGTTTCTTATTATATTTATTATTCGTTTCGTTATTTGGTTTGTTGATTAAATACTTAATTGAGCCAATATGTAGTTTCAAAAGTAATATTTTGTTATATTTTCTTATTTGTAAGATTTGGTTTCGTCTGTTCGTTAAAAGGACACTTCGTTAATTAGTTATGATTAAAAACGTATCTTAGTTCTTAAATTCTTAAAATTAATAAGAGTATTAATAATAATAATATTAATAATATTAAAATATTAATAATATTAAATTATATTAATATATTTACGTTTTCTACCCTAAGGTTTCTAGGGTTTACATACTTTACCCCTAAACTTTAAGAAATTGACAACTTTTACCCTTGACCTTTTATAAATTGACACTTAATACCTTTTAATTTCAAAATATACACTTTTACCCCCTTAGGGATTCCCCGATCGCATGATAAGTCCAAAACAGAAAGTATTATGGAGTTTTGACAAAAATGGTCCCTATGTCTCTAAGGGTTTTCATTCGACATCCCACATCTCAAAAACATTTTATATCTCGTGTTTTAAGCCGAGACTTTTTACAAAACCTTTTCTAAAGTGTGTATAAATATTTTAAAAGTATTTTTACAAAGTCTTGGGGCCAGATTCGAACCCACGAATTCAATATTCAAAACAGAAAGTCGTTATTTCATATTACTCGTCACAGAAAAACACCCAACTTGTTACGCCCCGTTCTCCCTCGTTTCTTAACGAAAAACGTTGATTCTTTTTCCTATGTGTAGCTCTTTTAGTGTAGTTTAACCATGTCAAAAACTAGAATTTTTAATATTCGTTTACTAGGGTAAATTAGTGTCGAAAGCAGCAGATACTCTGCTGTTCGACAGAAATGAAAAAGGAATGAAAAATCCATTTTCTTTAAATCCGATTTTTAGACTTATTGTTTTTATGTTATACATAGTTATTCTAACATATATAGAGTGTTCTTAAACCATTTTTAATATCCTAGGTTTGTTAGATCTTTATTTCGAAATTATTCTTATATTTCTACTCGGTTTTAAATAAAAGGAACAAAATTTAATTTCTGATAATTCTGGGCTATGCCACTTATTAAGACATGTTCTAATATGTATTTAGACATAAAATATATATAGAAAAGTAAATGAAAAAGGTCATAGGTATACCTTACTTGGTTTGGTCGACTAGGGCAAGATTTTGGGGTTAGGGTTCGAATTGACTCTCTACAGATCCTAGCTCCTTTCTACTGCCTTCTTAGGTTTATTTAAACTTAATTTGGACTAAGGGAATCAGTGGTGTGAAGGTTATTGGCTGTTTGTAGTGGATCGTGGGTTTGATGGGGGATTAGGGCTTCAAGGTTTGCTTGCTATTTATAGAGGGATATCTAGGGTTTCATGGAGCTTATTTGTCAGATTTGGACAGGTGTGAGGTGAGGTGGATGGTGTATAAGGCGCCACATGAGGAGGGGGAAGGTTTAGGTGATGTGGAAGGTTTATGATCAAACACCTAAGGCTTGTTTCTAGAAGAGGGCTATGTGTAACCTTCTTCTTCATTCAAATGGCTCTCTTAAGGTGTAAGATTTCTGGTCTCTAGTTAATTTGTAGTTAGGATTTAATTAGAAGATGTAACTAGTTAGTTTAGGGATCGAACTAGGCTTAGGAGGGTTGTACCTAGGGCTTTGTTGACTTGTAAACTAAGGTTTAGGGTAGACTTAAGGTTCCTAGGGTTAAGACTTAGTTAAACTTAAATTTTGAATCTATATGACATAATTTAGTATGTATCGAATTGTATATAAATAGGGAAAAATAGATTTTGTGCTTTAGCAAGTTGTACTCTAGGCTTATAAGACTTGTACTTATGTAAGAAAAATAAGAAAAATATATTTTTAATTATTTCTTAATTTTCTATAATTTTTATGTAATTTTTATTAAGGTTTTAAATATAAATAAATGATTTTTTTTGTTTTTGTGCATTAGTGGGTTGTACATTAAGTCTAAGGACTTGTACATTTATTTTATAAATAAATATTTTCATTTCAAAAATTAATATGTAAAATTATTACATCTTATATCTTTAAAACATTTATTATCAAGTTTTATATAAAGTTTTATAAGTAATTAAGTTTTATGCTTTAAAGACTTGTACCTCAGCTTTAGTAAGGTTGTACTTATATTTTAAGATATAAGAAAATGTAATTTTTATAATTTATTAAGTTATGAAAATTATATGTTAAGTTTTGTTAAGTTAAAAGTAAATAAATGGAATTTTTAGTTTATATGCATTAGGTACTTGTACCTTAGGTTTAAAGACTTGTAAAAATATTTAGTGAGTTTAGAAAATATAATTTGTAAAAGTTATGCATGGAGGGTTTATGCTTGGAAATAAATATAAAAGGGATTTTTATAAAGTTTTTGTAAATAAATGGTTTTGTGCATAAATGACTTGTACACTAGTTTAAATAACTTGTAAATATATTATCTTGTAAAATATTGTATAAATAAATTAGGGTTTATGAAATGTATGCATAAAATAACACTTATGTGAAATTAGGGTTTTATCGGGAGTTATTATGGAATTAGGGTTTCTATGCTTTAGTTACTTGTACATTAATCATATAATTTGTATTTTAGTATTTCTAGGGTTTTGTTGTTCATAAATGTTGTTATGGTAGTTTAGGGTTTTATAAAATTTATCATTAGTTAAGGAACGTTTAGTTTTAAATATACATTAGCGAAATAACGTAAAGTGATAAGTGAAATCTTTTAACATTTTAGATTAAAGATGTTTATTTAGATAAATACTAAATCAATTAAGGTTGCAAGCACGGTTATTCGGGATGTGATCTCCGTCACATAAGATAATAGTCACAATCAAAATAATAATAAAAAATTTACACGTAGAAAAGGATAAATATTCCGAGAGATAGTTTATTTAAATAAGGGATTTTTCACAGTGGTTACAGTAAAAGAGAAGTTCAGAGATATTGATCCAGTTGAAGATAAAGACAAAGAACTATGGGTTCAATTGAAGAGAATATATGAGCCTGATGGTGGAGAATCGATTTGGAGATTTCAAGCTCAAGTCAAGGATATCCTTGGAAGTTATTTGGTACATGTGGAGTACACAGAGTATCTACAAAGGATGGAGCAGAGATATATATGCTGGTTGAAAAGAATTATCCACTCAGACCAGGTGTTTTGACTATGCTGGTATTTACTAAACTAGAAGCTAATGAAGAGTTTGAGATGGCTAATATGCTGGTAACGAAGATATTCAACCTTGCACAAGAAGTAAAAGCTAGATCTAAGAGATTTGCTTGATGGGTATTTGAAAGAATTTTCAGCATTAAGAAGAAGAAGCTTAATTTGAAGAAACTTAATGATTGGGAGGAAATCATAAGTTTAGGGGAGGATTGTTAGGAATTAAGCTTAAGCAGTTAAGACTGTTGGAGGTAACAGTTAGGACTGTTGAAGATTGAAGTTAAGACTGCTGAAGAGTATTGAAGACAAGAGCAGTTAAGACTGCTGAGTGAAGAAGTTCAGACGGTTTATGATTTATTGTAAAGTAGATAATTATGGAAAATATATTGTGTATATCGTATAAGAATAGATTGATAGTTATCTTGTACAGGAATCCTTAGTCTATAAAAGGATTGCCTAGGTTAAGGTTTTATATACGATAGAAAGAGGAGTGAGTATATACGTATTATTAAGATTCAAGGTTGTAAACCCTAGTGATAAAGAGATCACTCGTATTATTATTCTAATAATATTGAATCGTTAAAGGTTATTCATTCTGTGTTTCTTTGTTTATTCAATTCATACAAAACATATAAGATCTTCTAAGTACTAGCTAGTAAATTCCGCGTGCTAGACTAAGTATAATTCTTCGTATCACATCTAACACAAGGAGTGTGTGTAGATCCGGTCATACTATAATATAACTAAACTAATAATAATAATACTAATAAGCCTACGAGCTACATAAATGCTAAATAGATACTCGGGGTGACCGAGTCTTCACATGAATATTTATATTCCTAACAAAACTTATTTGGGGAAGTTTGGAGCTGATTTTGGAGGGAAAAATAGCCGTTATGTATTTTAAACTTATTTTTCCATTAAAACATTTCTTAATTATTCAAAAATAATTTGTAAAGTATATTTTTGAAAGAAATATTTTGTCACATAAAAATGTGATGTCTAAAACTCAAATTCACTTCTTTGATCATTAGTTAAGTTGTAGCTTTGTTCTAGAGTGATTTGTGTAGAAACGGGATCTTCCGATTAAAAACTTGTTTACGTTAATTTTAATGTAACGTGTTTTCATATTTTGTCATCCTCAAAACGTGAAGTTATCGAAAGATAGAAATAACGTTTTTAGAACATTATTTGCATCAACATTATGAATAATATTATTTTTGAACTTTAGGCATTTTAAGCATATCACACTCACATCACCGATCAAATCGTTATACGATTTCTCATTTCACACTCTTTATTCGTTCTAAGTCAGAATCTCAGACTTCCCTTATATTCAGGTCTCGTGTTGAAGTCGTTCCCATAATCTTACTTGATTTCATAATTCCACTTTGTCAGATATGCTCAAGGTGAGTCATAGCCCCTACTTTTATACGTTTTTTATTTACTCTTTGGGGGAGATGCATGCTCAAACTATATTTAATTACTTTTGCAAATACTCAAAACTCTTATGACATTGATACGTATTTCTATATACATCTGTTCTAGTTATAGTACTTGAGGAAGATACGTGCTTAGTAATACTTTACTCGCTTGATTTACATATACTATTTGAATTTGTATAAATACTTGTATACAGACTCGATCACCCTATTCTTGACTTATATTGACTAGACTCGATTCAGACATACATCCTGATATGGCTATGTCAGAAGACTATTATCAATGGATACAGACATACATCCCAACATGGCGATGTTGGAAGGCTATTTATACGGATGACACGTGATAGACGTACTATGTTAGCAGTGGATTGTAAACACACAGGTTGCAAGTCTTGTATGGGCGGGACTTGGGACTGAGTGGATTTACAAGGCCTTTGCTGTGAAATCGTTATTCAAATACTTTACCTTTAAACTAAACTCTATGTACTCACCAACCGTTGGTTGACACTTTTTAGCATGTTTATCTCAGGTTATTAAGGCGATAGTGGATGCATGGATTCTAGAGTCATTTGCATGCTTGAAGACTCATAATCTTATCTTTATCATTCGATATACTTTGAAAACTTCTATGTAACGTTATACTTTGAATCACTTGTTTAACTCTGATTTTAATAATTCGAATGATAATATTTCAAAACGTCTCATTTAGAGGTCGTTTTCTATACCTTGATCTATATTATGAAGTAATACCCCCTTGACTCTACTGTTCAGCTGCGGTAATTTGGGGGTGTTACAGATTGGTATCAGAGCCTTGGTTATAGAGAACTAGGTTGCATTTAGGTGCCTAGACTATAACTACTATATACACTAAGACTCTCATCACTATCGCCTTGCATACATAGAACTTTTTCCGTTATTATCCACGCTGTTGGATGTTAGAGTATTGGTACTGAAGGGGAAAAACTCAGAATTTAGTCGAGACATCAAAAGTGTGGAGCTCAGTGATAACTGGCTATTTAACTTGGTCTTGTGACAGTTCTTGTTTGATGAGACATGATATTAAGTTAAATAAAGGTTATCACTTAGCCGCAGAAATTTGATGAGTTCACTCAAGGATTTTGAGAGATAATCACCCTGCTCTTTCACCACTTAAGTAATGTCGAGACATGTGCGCTTGGTGATATGTACACGTGTGAAAGGAGGCAAGTATAATTATGGTGGCCAACATAATTATAAGTGCATCATGACACACGTGGACATATGTAACCATGCGTACGTTAATCGACATTGACCCCTTTAGGATAACAGCTAGTAACGGGGTTTTTGTAAGGACGTTAAGTATAGATTGGAGAGTCAACAGCCTTTCCCTCATCTCTGACGTTCGCTAAATGTCCTTCATTGCAGAAAGGCAATGGCAACAAGGAGATCAGCTCGCAACTCTAACCGAGGAAATGCCACACTAAGAGGTGGAAGGACTAGTGAACGTGGGGGTCGAGGAGGTGGCCGCGGCATTAGTAACAATGACAACAACGACAGTGGAAATCCTGATTTTTCTGCCATCATCGCTCAACAGCTCCAAACCTTGCTTCCAACTATTATCACCCAGGTGGGCAACCATATCAACAACTCGGGAAACCACGGAAGCAGAAATGACGACACCACTGGAGTAGGTGGGCATGACACTAACAACTGCGCAACTGGATGCACGTATAAGGAATTTATGGCATGCAAGCCAATGGAGTTTGACGGTAAAGGAGGTGCTTTGGAGTATACTCGATGGATCAAAAAGATGGAGTCAGTGATCGACATCAGTAGCTGTGGAACGCATCAGAAGGTGAAGTATTCGGCGTGCTTGCTGTCAGGAAAGGCGTTAACATAGTGGAACACGCAGATTCAAGCGAGAGGCAGAGAAGCAGTTGTGGGAATGACGTGGAACGACTTTAAGGCACTACTGAAGAGGAGTACTGCCCGGATAATGAGATGCAGAAGCTGGAAAATGAACTCTATCATTACTCTATGATAGGGGCCGGTCATGCAGCCTACACAGATTGGTTTCATGAACTAGCCAAACTAGTTCCTCATCTGGTTACCCCTGAATCCAAGAGGATTGAGAGGTACATCTATGGCCTTGTTCCCAAAATTCGTGGAACTGTAAAAGCAACTGAGCCATCTACAATTCAAAGTGCAATATTGAAGGCGGGGACTCTAACAGATGAGATGGTTAGGAATGGAGTTTTAAAGAGCGGTGACAAAAGGAAGGGAACGAATGAGTCAGACAAGCAGGCGGTCCCCATGATTGACAACAAGAAGGCAAGAACCTTTATGGCCACTGGTACTGGTCAGAGAGGATATTCAAGTCCACATCCTAAGTGTACTAAATGTGCTTATCATCACCCGGAGTCTGCACCTTGCCATGAATGTACAAACTGCAATCGGTTTAGTCATTTCACAGATCAATGTAAAGCACCACGAAATGCAGGCAACATGAGGAATAATCAAAGGACGTGCTATGAATGTAACAGCCCAGATCACCTCAAGAATACGTGTCCTATGTTGAATAGAGCACCTGGACAAGGAAATCTAGCTTTAGCTATTGAAGGAAATAACCCAAACCCAGTAGCCCATCTTGGTCCAGTTCGTGGTAGAGCTTACTACTTGGGTGACTTGGATGCAGCTAACAAATAATGGGTACGCTTTTCCTATACAAGTAGTATACTACTTTAGATACGTAAGTTTTTGCCTTACTACCTTAAACTTTACACATCGACTATCCGTTAGCAATTTAGCATCTTTTAAGGGATAACGCAGACTGAATCTCGGGACGAGATTCAAAAATAAGGAGTAGGTACTGTAGCAAACTGCAAAATTTCATATAACTAACGACGTTTAATTATATATTAATCTCCGTCACTATTTTTTAATCACCATTTTTGCGGGAAAATTTAAAATTTTCTTTATTATATTATTTTAACGAGAGCACGTTATCACACAATTTACCAAATAACAGGACGAGCTCGAACGCGAACCACAGATAAAACTCTACACAAAATATACACTAATAACTCACATGGGCCAATTCAATAACTCAGCCCACCCTCCTTGTTCTGCGTACTATTCATCAGCCCATCACACCAAGCCCAATCTCCCTTATTCATTACCATTCCAGTCGACTAGGTACTAATCCAAACGCCCCATTTTCTTTCAATTTTTAAACACGACTCGTATATGTTTTTGTACCTCCTAATTATCCTCCCACCAAGGAACTAGGATGCAAGATACTAGCTCTTAATACAAAGGTTTGATACGTTTTCGAAAGCCAAAGTGTTTGGCCATTTAACACATAATCGACATATACCATTTTTCACAAAATGAACCGTTTTGACCCGGGTTTGTTTTAACCTCATTCTAATGATTATGTTTGATCATTTATGAGTTAATGAAAGTATTCCTCACCCGAGATCACAAGGCTACACGCTAGAACCCATTTTTTTGTACAAGTAATAAACTATTCGACATATATTATATATGTGTCGACATCCAATAGTTCTCTCCTCACTTCCACACATTCTCATAGACACAATATCAGTAAGAATCCCTCAAAGTCCACAAAATCTCTGCCATGTACAGTTAGAACATGTGAGGATGTTTTGAAAACTCAATATAACTTCATACATTTTATATATAAAACGTATAACCCACTTCTCTTTCACCACCCCTCATTCTCAACTCCTTAATACTTTTCTAGACCCATATTGATCAGTAAAGAACTCACAAAGAACCAAAAACCATCCCCATGCTCCATTGTTAGCTTATTCGAAAGTATAAAGTTATATATATAAACGTACGTATTGATTTTTGCGACTTGTGGTTTCCTCCTCGTGATCTAGCCATTCTCACACGTCCACTACCCACCTAAGAGGTGTTGTAAGTCCTCCTTGATCCTCTCTAATTCGTATCTCATGTTTTTACATGTCCATGCATCGTATAATAATCATATTCGAACGTATATACTTTTTATTCATTTTTTCGTACCACATATATATGTAGCACACGAGAAGTGATTTGCCTCCCTCGTGGAAGGCCTAGGAATCACTAAAAATACTCACGTCACATTTATATTGTCGTTACATGCATCTATCGAGACCATTTCATACCATGTTCCAAACGTATAAACTAAAAACACTTAGAACTTTTCTAAGTATTTTACTCAGAAAATATATCCCATGTCACCCTAAAAACGACCTCATATAGAAAAATTGGACTTAACGAGCATACTATATCTTTACACGATCTATTAGACCACGTTACTAACTACAAGTTTCATATATATACTTTGTAATAATAAGCTCGTTTAACCCCTTTAAATCACCCAAAGTAAACTCGATCACATACATGAACACACATAATCTGAAAATATTCTAAGTCTTTTATACCCAGAAATTTGTTCCATTCGACCCACAAAATGACTTTGTATAATAAAATCCGATTTAACAACGACCCATTATTTTTACATAACCTATTTCTCCTTGCTACTAGCTACATGTTTCATATTTATAGTTCGTAAAGATAAGCTCGTTTAAACCCTTTACATTGCCCAAAGTGAAGCGACACACACTTCTTTTAAAACAGTTAATAAAATGCGAATTGGGTCATAAGCCCAATAAGCTCTTTTTAAGCAATTCGTATAAGCTGGACCAAAAATCTCTTTAGATATGAAAATAGGACATTAAAAATGAGCCTAGGGATGAGCTCAACTCGTCTCAAAGCTTACGGTTTTTAAAACGTTAACGGGCTTTGAAATGGCTCGTTAAAAGCCCAATAGATGAAAAATAAGTCCTTTTGTCATATAAGCTGTCGAAATAAGCTTTATTAAACTTAAATAAGTTCCAGAAAAAGTCGCATAACTTTTCCCACATTTTTTTGTACATTTGGACTAAAAATGCAAACTAATTACACTTTGGAGGACTAAAATTGCCAACCCTTTAAAACTTGGACTGAAACTGCCAAAACAGAAACATTAGGGTAGAAATTGATGTTTCATAATATTCCAAGCTCAGAATGTTATTTTGGACATGTAGTGGACTGTAAATGCAATTATTATATAATTAAGGACTAACGGTGCAACGCTAACGCCGTTAGGGTGTAAAGTGTAAAAACAGTAAAGTTGCAAGGACCAACAGAACCTGATTCATATTTTCATTTCCATATTTCATTTCCCGAATCCCCGGTCACGTCACGTGCATTTTTGCATATTTCATTTACTTAATATATAACGTTCGTTATATATAATTATATAAAGAGTTTTTAAAACAATTTAACTTTCCGTTTCGTTTCACCACTTTCGAGGAAGCGATATTATTGGTTTCAAAGACATAAAAACAAGATAATATTATGAATAATATTATTTTTGAACTTTAGGCATTTTAAGCATATCACACTCACATCACCGATCAAATCGTTATACGATTTCTCATTTCACACTCATTATTCGTTCTAAGTCAGAATCTCAAACTTCCCTTATATTCAGGTCTCGTGTTGAAGTCGTTCCCATAATCTTACTTGATTTCATAATTCCACTTTGTCAGATACGCTCAAGGTGAGTCATAGCCCCTACTTTTATACGTTTTTGATTTACTCTTTGGGGGTGATACATGCTCAAACTATATTTAATTACTTTTTCAAATACTCAAAACTCTTATGACATTGATACGTATTTCTATATACATCTGTTCTAGTTATAGTACTTGAGGAAGATACGTGCTTAGTAATACTTTACTCGCTTGATTTACATATACTATTTGAATTTGTATAAATACTTGTATACAGACTCGATCACCCTATTCTTGACTTATATTGACTAGACTCGATTCAGACATACATCCTGACATGGCTATGTCAGAAGACTATTATCAATGGATACAGACATACATCCCAACATGGCGATGTTGGAAGGCTATTTATACGGATGACACGTGATAGACGTACTATGTTAGCAGTGGATTGTAAACACACAGGTTGCAAGTCTTGTATGGGCGGGACTTGGGACTGAGTGGATTTACAAGGCCTTTGCTGTGAAATCGTTATTCAAATACTTTATGTTGAACCTTAGACCTTGATAGATCTTCGAGCACTCTTGGATCGATAGTAATGTTTATGTAATCACAAACACACTAATAGAAAGTCTCTAATACTTGTATAAAGCGGAATATAAACACAAGTAAGAACACGAATAACTAAGAACACTTTGATCCTCTATGGATCTTTTATTAATACTAAAACTTGTTTTTCAAACTCGTACCTATTACATAATAACGTGTTCCTTTTATAGACAAGGAACCCAAACTAGGTTTCACTAGAAACCCTAAACCGTTTCACAAGAAACGTATATTCTAAAAACTAAACAAGATATGCATTATCACTTTCTAAATAAACTCATGCATATCCTAACTAATATCAAAATACGCGGAAACTATCCATCAGCAGAAACACATTCCGCAGAATCTCTAGTTCCGCAGAAACATTCTTCAGCAGAATCACAAAGCTTCAGCAGTAACCATCAGCAGAATTCTTCCTTAACAGAATTCCCAACAATTGCAGAAAAGTTAGTACACAAATATACAGGATTTTAACTTTTTTTTTTTTTTTTTTTTTTTTAACTACAATAATAAATGAAATAAAGAAAATAACTTCAAACTACAAGAATAACACAGTATACCAGAATCAATGAGAAGCTGTATGTTGTATAAGCTTAGCCTTGATTAACCCAACCAATTGTTCAGCATGTGTCCTGTCATTAGCAACTGGATTTGGAGGAACTTCCAATTTCCTTTGAAGCATACGATTCATCAGTGTCATGGACAATGGATATTGTTGATCAGAAAACATACACACTCTTATCCCAGACTCAGTCTCCACCACATGTACATTGGGAATGGGGTAAAATCTCCAAGCATCAACTTTCCACCTATGGGAATTCTTCCAAATTGAATATCCTTTCCTATGTGGAGTTTGAGAGTCAAAGAGAACTTGAAGATCTCCCAATAGATATAAGCCAGCACCTTGTGGTGTATGTGTAGCATAATACTCAGTGACCAATCTGTGAAGAGTCTGCAGATCTTGCCTATCCACCAAATGAAGAATTTCTTGCAAGAAAGTGAAATTCTTATATGATTGATCTTGCCTATAGATAGTGTTAATTTGTCCATCTGTTATAGTCCATCTAATCAACACATTGTATGAACCTTCAGGAAAAGTT
Source organism: Artemisia tridentata subsp. tridentata (assembly GCA_021014915.2). Taxonomy (NCBI): domain Eukaryota; kingdom Viridiplantae; phylum Streptophyta; class Magnoliopsida; order Asterales; family Asteraceae; genus Artemisia; species Artemisia tridentata. Next base: position 127,590,349 of record CP139506.1, read on the forward strand.
TCAGAAGAACCCTCTTGAATAAATGTATCATCAGTAGCTTCTAGATTCACTTGCTCAGAAGAACTACCCTTGTGTGCTCTGAGGACCTGCTTAGCCAATCTCACTGATCTTCTTCTTGCAACATGTTTGCCTATATGTGCCATCCTCTTCTTTCTCCTACCAGGTATGTAAATCCCCATAGAAACATCTTCAGCAGCAATAGAAGAAGTATCTTCAGCAGGAATAGAAGAACTTGGAACAAAACCCCCTGATGCATGTAACCTCTCAGCCTTTTCCCTGGCTTGTCTACCCTTAGCAGCTGCCTGTTCAACTTGTTTAACCTTTTCTGCATGATAGTTTGACATTTGTGAATCTTCATGGTCAGCAGATGTAGCAGCAAAAGGTTCAGCAGAATTGGGTGTAACTTCAGAAGAAACAGGAATCCCATATGGCTGTCTCTCAGAAGCTTCATCAGCAGAAATGGTAGAATTGGCAATAGGCTCAGCAGATTTCGTGCCTTCAGAAATTTCTTCAGCAATAACAGTAGAAGTACTCAGATGTACTTTGTCTCCAGTAGATGAAGTACCTATCTCCACTTTCTTGAGTCTTTTGGTACTTGGAGCTTCCATACTATCAGCAGTCCTCTTAAGTGAAATAGATGGTGGGTGTATGAGCTTCATAATCTGATTATATATTCTATTCAAGTCAGAATCAGACAAAGCCCAAACTTGCTTCTTTGTCAAACCAGAGCTATATACAGAAGTATACTGATTATAGACCACATTCCTCTTATATGTCCTCTTTTGTGCCTCAGTCTTGGGTCTATCTCTCTTAGCTTTTGCTTTCTGAGCAGCAATAGCCTTCCTCTTTTCAGCTGCAGCTTGCTTTCTTTGATTACCAAGAGCCATCATCTGTGCAGCAAAGTTGTCACTATCAAAATTAGCTCCCAGTATGCTTTGAGCCAAAGTAGGATTTGAAGCTGCTTGGAGAGTGTAAGAATCCCATTGCTCATCAGTAAAATGAACTGATTGAGCATCCAGTTCCCTTTGTCTTTCAGCTGATAAATTGGAGGTGAACTGGGCTTCCATCTTTCTTGCCAAAGCTTGACTTTTCATCATATCTTCATATTGTTTCCATATTCTAGTTTGCTCTTTCCTCTCTTGATCAGTCACAAGATCTGGACCTAGATCATCATCATCCAAACCTTCTTTCTCATGACTAGCAGAAACTTCAGCAGGAACATGAGGAGCAGGATCACCAGTAGAAACACCATGAGGAATATTAACAGTTGGGACTGTGGTAACATCCTCCAAAGGAATCTCAGAAGAATCATCAGCAGCAACATTTTGAGAAGAGCCTTCAGCATTAGTAGGAGAACTTTCTGCATCAGGATTCAAGATAAAAGTTCTTCCAGCAACAAACAATGCAGCAGATGTTGGAACATTAGATTGAATGTTATCATCATCAATGTTAGCTTGAGCAGCATTCATACTTGACTTCTCAGAAGTCCCAGCTACATCCTTGCTCAAGTATTGTCTTCTTCTTCTCTGTCTAGAAAACTGAATAGGCTCCTTTGGTTTTGATGATTCAGCAGCTTTAGGTGAAGAGGTAGAAGTCTGCTGAGCAGCTTCAGCCAATAAATCAAGATGATCCAAATAACTATCCTCCTGCTCTTCATCAGAGGCAAACACAAACTTTCTTTTCCTTTTCTGCCCAAGCTGATCTTCTAACTCCTGAACTCTTTGCTTCAATACTACAATCTCATCACCTAGTGATGATTTGGTATCTGCAAGCTCCTGCTTCAACTTCTCAAGTTCTTGATCATTCCTGTGGAGCAAATTATACAGAGAAGTGAGAGTAATGGGGTCCTCTGCTCCACCAGCAGATTTCTCAGTGGAATTGGGAGCTTCATTAGACCTTTCAGGAGTAACATGGGCATACTCAAAATTATGAAAACTATCATCAATGGGCTCATTTTCAGGACTAGGTGTAGGTGGTCTAGTAGTCTCATGTTCTAATGGTGTAGGTACTTGAGTGTCAAGAGACTGAATTGTCTCTGCAACCTCAGTAACTGGCTCATTAAAAGCAACATGAGAAGGTGTTGGTTGGTCAGGGGAAACATTAGATGCTTCAGCAGTCATAGAGGGACCCTCATCCCTTTCCACTGATGGATTACCATCAGCAGTATTGGGAGAGGGTGGAGCACTAGCAGCATTTTCCTCAGCAGCATCATCATTGCCATGGGGCAACATAGCTGGTAATAAAGGGTGATGTGCTCCATCATAATGAGTTTTCATTGAAGAAAACAGCTTAGCACTAAGGTATCCTATGGGATAGTGTGTTCTATCTTGGGTGGTTAGTGGTAAAATAATTTGTAGAAACCTAGGGTACATTAGAAACTTATGCTTTTTCTTTTGTATATTGTCTACCATATTATCAAAAATAAACTTAGAAAAATTATAAGATAAACCCTTTGATAAACATACTATACCACAACCCAATTGGGTAGAGAACTGATCCCATCCACCTGACTTGTTACTGATGCACTGAAGCAATGTGTGCACCAAAAATCTCCACTTCGGGCAAAACTTGTTCTTGAGCCACATGACAGTATTTGTACTTTGATAACCAACTTCCCTTAGCCCAGCAAGAATCTCAGTAGTATTGGTGTGATAAACACCATCTTCATCATCAAGTTGTAACCTTGTCCTTATCAGCGACTCGGTCACCACATATTTGACTTCATCAATCTTAGCAACAATCTCTGTGTCCGAACGTATTGTAGCAGATGCCCAAAATTGCTTGACTAGGGACTCATGCACTATATTTGGATACTGAGTTAGTGCAAAATGTATCTTGGACCTCTTCAAGAAATCCACCATCGGTTCATAAAGCTCATGCCCCTTTGCGCTTCCCAGAAACGCAACTTTATTATGATCTTTCTTGAATTGAAGTTCTTCCATTGATAATCGAAAGAATGGTGAAAAGGGTTTGAATTGTTTAAAGAAAGAACAAATAATGGGTTTAAGTTGAGCGAAGATTGTGTGATATAGGTTAAAAATAGAAGTTACCCAATTTGGTCAATAAAATCGGAGAAGTTTGTTGACCAGATCTGACGTGGCAAGTAACTTCAATCTTCAAAAGTAACTCTTCAGCAGAAATGATGGTCAATCTGCTGAAGCGAGAAGTTAATCAGCAGAATCAACTCAAGAGTAATAATATCTTCAGTAAAGATCTTGAGTTTTAATTTGCCACCCAACTCGCATTAATTACCATTTACACTTGACTTCTCCTATAAAATAACCCCAAATCACAATCCGCACAAATCCATTAACCCTAACTTATCATCCAACCCTCATTCAATCAAAATCACTTATCAACACTATGAATAACCAACCAGAAGTCATTGATCTAACTTCTGAATCATCAGCAGATTCAGGAGATAACAGTCCCCATTCACCACAAACACACCAAGCGCCCCAATCAACATCACGACCTAACCGTAGAAGGTATGGTCTTACCAAAGAACAAGCCCGCAAGAAAAAGCATGATGTGGGCTCATCAAGCAGACCTAACAATCCATCATCATCATCATCTTCTGAGGATAATCGTCCTCTATTTCGATATCCCTACCAAGATGAGCCGCGTACTTTGAAGTCCCCTTTTCTCCCTTCTTCGGAAGATGATAGTGTGGTGGATCCAAATGATTCACCTAGGGGCTCTGATGACTTCACAGAGCGTCTTGAGCCAATCTTCAATAGATTGGTGAGAGAGGAAGAGGAAAGGGAAGCAGCACCAACCAGGGAAGAGAATCCCCAACCTTCACAACCCCAACCTAAGCCACACACCAGAAATCCACCACTCCCAGTGACAAGGGAGGTGGTTATTGATCTTCCTGCTCCAAGGACTGGTGTTTCATACCATAGAGACACATGAAAAGGGCAAGGGTGCAGAGGTGACTGGAAAGGGAAAGGGTAAAATGGAGTAGGTGATGATGAGATGTTGCCAAGGACCAAAGATATAAAACTAGGTTCTTCAGCATCTTCAATCATGTCTGTTAGTCTTCCTGGTGCATCAGTAGATGATAGGAACTAGTGTCTGTGTAGGTTATCTTGTATAGGATTGGTCTTGTTGAAATTGAAGTTGTTTGTAAGCTGTAATTTCTTTTGAATGAATGAACAACTTTTCTTTGATTATTACTTGAACTATGCTTCAGTACTTCCATTCAGCAGAAACACTCTTTAAGCTTACTTGACCATGTCCCATTTAAGTAATCTTGATTAACCTCAACTAAGTATCAGCAATATCAAGGCAGTCTGCAAAACAGACACATAACAGCAAACAAACCAAACCATACAAACTAAAAATACATTAGTGGATTAGTGTGTTAGCAAACATAATAATAATCTACAAAATAATACAAATTTTACAACCACAATCCTCCCCTGAGGCCTATGCCTCCCCTGAGGCCTATGCCTCCCCTCAAACATAGCATTTAAGGGTTAACCATTCCAATATGGACCACTAAGTGTTGAAACCTAGGTCCATCAAAAGCTTTAGTCAGTAAATCAGCCACATTATCATCTGTGTGAATTTTAAGCACCTTAATCAAATGTTTTTCATATGCATCTCTTATAAAATGGTGCCTTATCTCAATATGCTTAGTTCTATTATGAAAAACTGGATTTTTAACTATGCATATGGTACTTTGGTTATCAATAAAAATTGTGGTGTTCATGAAATTAAACCCATAATCCAACAATTGATTTTGTATCCAAAGAACCTGTCCACAACAATTGGCAGCAGCAACATACTCTGCTTCAGTAGATGAGGTAGCAACAATGGTTTGTTTCTTGCATTGCCAAGAAATCAACCTTCTTCCAAGAAATTGGCAACCTCCAGTTGTGGATCTCCTATCCAGATTTGCACCAGCATAATCACTATCACTATATGCTTCCAACTTGAAAGGAGACTCTTTTGGTACCAAAGACCTAACTTGGGTTGGCCTTTGAGATACTTAAAGATCTTCTTGACTGCATTCAGGTGGGAAGTGAGAGGTGTGACCTGATGTCTAGAACAAGCACTCACAGCAAATGTGATGTCTGGCCTTGAAGCTGTCAAGTACATCAATGAACCAATCATGGACCTGTATAGGTGAACATTCACTGCAGGATCTGGTTCAAGATTATTCTTTGGTTTGGGAGCTTCATAAGGAGTAGTGGCAGTTCTGACATTATCCATATCAAACTTCTTCAATATATCCTTCACATACTTATCCTGACTAATAAAGATACCATCTTGTTTCTGCTGAACTTGTAAACCCAAAAAGAAAGTTAGCTCCCCCATAGCACTCATCTGAAACTCTCCTTTCATCAATTCCTCAAACTCCTTGCACCAAGCTTCTTTAGTGGAGCCAAATATAATGTCATCCACATAAACCTGCACAAGAATTATATCCCTAGAATTCTTCTTAATGAAGAGTGTTTTGTCAATGGCACCTCTCCTGTATCCATGCTTCAGCAGAAATGCAGAAAGCCTAGCATACCAAGCTCTTGGTGCCTGATGTTGTCCATAGAGAGCTTTTACAACCTTGTAAACATGCTTTGGATGATCTGGGTCTTCAAAACCTTTGGGTTGAGTGACATATACTTCCTCTTCAATTTCTCCATACAGAAAAGCACCTTTCACATCCATCTGATATACCAGGAAACCCATATAAGATGCATAGGCCAAGAAGATTCTGATGGCCTCAACTCTAGCTACTGGAGCAAAGACTTCAGTATAATCAACTCCTTCCTCTTTTCTGAACCCCTGAGCTACTAACCTTGCTTTGTTTTTGACCACAATACCCCTTGCATCTCTTTTATTCTTCAAAATCCATTTTGTCCCAATAGCAAATTTCCCTTCAGGTAGTGGTACCAATATCCAAACCTGCTGATTTTTGAATTGTTGCATCTCATCTTACATTGCTTCAAGCCAATTTGAATCTTCAAGAGCTTGAGCAACACTTGTTGGCTCCACTTGAGAAAGAAAGCAAGCAAACATACAATGCTTAAAGTCTGTATGATTGTCCCTTTGCTGATTTGAGACATAGGAAAGAAAAGCAACTTGACCATACTTAGAACCTTTCACAGTACTTCTAGTTCTAACAGGTGCTTGAGGATCACCAAGTATATTGGATTGAGGATGAGCAATGTTGATCCTTGTGGTAGCATTGGGGTTGACAGCAATTGTGGTGTCAAGATTGTTCACATTGGGTCCAAAATCACTATCATAGGAGGCTGAGTTGAAGATACCAGTTTTGGGTTGGTGATTTCCAAGATCAGAAGGACTTGGAAAACATGTATATGGGTCTTCAAGGTCTGTGGACACACTAGGAGAAATGGGAGAACCTTCAGGAGAACTGTCAGCAGAATTGGTGATGTCAGGGGAAACAGAAGGCCTATCAGCAGAATCCTGGTTTCCACTGACTGGTTGTGCTAACTCGACACCAACTCTTTTAGCTTCTTGATTGGCTGCATACTCCTGCTTTTTGAGTCTAGCAAGGTCCTCTGCATAGTGTGACTCATCTTCAAGCTCATCAGAAGTTCCTTTGGAGCTATCACCTGAAAAATGGTTAGGAGAAAAAGAGGGTACAACTATAGGGTGTTCACCATGCTCAGACTCACTATCTGAGTCACCTTCCATGTTACCAACTTTGTTTGTGGGAGACTCTTGAGAACCTGCAGATTGGTTAGCAACATATCTAGTATAGCCCAAGTAATCAGTTAAGTAATCTAGGTCAAAATACCAAGCATGACCTTGACCCTGAACATTAGGCTTGTCTTCTAGGAATCTCAGGTTAAGGGTCTCCTCAATCTTTTTAGCATTTAAATTATATACCCTATAAGCCTTACTATGTGCTGCATAACCCACAATATACCCCTCATCAGCTTTCTCATCAAACTTTCCTAGTGGATCACTAGTATTCAAAATGGTCACTTGACATCCAAAAGGTTTAAGATAATGAATATCAGGAACTTTCCTAGTGAGAAGTTCATAAGGTGTCTTAAAATGAGGTCTGGTGATGGATACCCTGTTCAAAACATAACAAGCAGTGCTTACTGCTTCAGTCCAAAACATAGTGGGTAATTTAAAGTCTGCAAGCATGGATCTTGCTGCCTCTATTAAGGTCCTATTCTTTCTCTCAGCCACCCCATTTTGCTGTGGGGTTCTTTGATTGCTATAGTCCCTTTTTATCCCCTTAGACTGACAGAGTTCTATTAAAACAACATTTTTGAACTCTGTCCCATTATCACACCTAATACCTTTAACCTTTTTGTTTAGCTGGTTTTCAACAAGGGTAATGAATTCTTTTAAAATTGGAGATGTTTCATCTTTAGTTTTCAAAAAGAATACCCAACAAAACCTGCTATAGTCATCAGTGATTACCAGGCAGAAGCACTTGTGATCAATACTTCTTATTTGAGTTGGACCAAAAAGATCCATATGCAGCAACTGAAGAGGTTCTGAGATGGTTCTCACAGCAGTAATGGCTTTGTATGAGGCTCTGTGTTGCTTCCCTTTGTTGCAGGCAACACAATTGTGCTCATTGGTGAAGACTTTGGAAGGAAGTCCATGAACTAGACCAAGTTTAGAAAGCTTGTTAATGGTCTTGAAATTCACATGAGCCATCCTTCTATGCCATTTTGTAGACTCATCCAGGGATGCTTTAGCCACCAAACATGTTAAGTCACCTTCAGGTTGAACATCATTCAAATTGAATGTGTACAAATTGTAAGTTCTAGGAACTCTCAGCAGAATTGGTGTATCTTCTGGAAGTTTGAAGTCTTTAGAGAGCACAAGACATTCATCCTCAGAGAATAATACTTTGTTCTTGGTGTCACAAATTTGTGATACTGAGAACAAATTGAAATGTTGCAGTTCCTTCACATAATACACATTCTCAAAGTCCAAATTAGGTGTTCTAATGGTTCCCTTCCCAGCGATTCTACCATCTCCTCCACCAAAAGCCACATTGCCTCCTCCTTCAATGGGTACAAAATCATGCATCAACTCAATGTTTCCTGACATACTCCTGGAACAACCACTATCTACAATGCCTACTTCATTACTTTTCAGAGGATGATCCTACATATACAACAAAATTATACAAATGTTAGTACACTTTGGAGACTCAAGTCATTACTGACTTGAGCCTGCCTTGTGGATCATAGGAATTAGGCCATGTAGATGTATAAGATCCACCATTGTTCTTGGACCTGCTATGAAAATTAGGTCCCTTGTGAGTCCAAAAACAACCTGCCGAGGGCTTAACAGCAGTATCCCAATTTCCCATACCCATATACATTGGGTCAATAAATCCAGGCCAATAACCATTCTGAAAATAAGAACTAGTGGGTTGCACAAATGGTCTAGCAACATATCTTCTCCTAGCAGATTGAGAATGTCTATCAGCAGAATGTCTATCAGCAGAATTGCTGGCCCTATGAGTTGCTTGTGGAACATATGGTGGTATATCCTTAATATTAGTCCACTTTGGTTTAGGTTTATTTTGACCACTACCTACACCCATTCTTTGCTCATGAAAATTACAATCCTTAATCAAATGAAATTTACTTCCACACACAAAACATTTCTTCCTTTTAGAAGATTTATTCAAATTGAAAGAAGTTCCATGACAAGCAAAAGTATTCAAACCATTAACATTAACAGAATTGTTTTTGACAGAATTAAAAACATTGTTTTGCAAAGAATTAAATAACAAGTCTTCAGAAGAAACTGTCTTTGAATTTGATTCATCAGCAGCAACTCTAACAGGCTTGTAGGGAGTCTTGGGTGTAGGCTTTGGTGAGGTCTTGGGTGAGGTCTTGGGAAGGTCTGACTTTTCACTTGAATCACAACTGGTAGAAGACCCTTGGTCTGAGGACATGTCACTAGAAGAACAAGAGACATAGTCAGTAGAATTAGAATCAGGGTCTGGCAAGTCAATTGACTTTTTGCCATAAAGATGGTGTGATCCATCAAAGTCTGAGGTGGTGGTGTTTGAGGGCATGTGCTCTCCTCTTATAGGTCCAGGTATAGCATGTAAGGTTCCTTCTTTAACAAAATTTGCTAAGCCTGCTGGTGTAGGTTTACCTACATCAAACCTAGCCTCTAAACCAACATATTTTTTAAAACCTAAACCTATACTAGAGTTTACAGGTTGACTATTATAGAGACAGTTATTTAACTTATCACCTGACATTAACCAAATCTTATGATTAGCAATCTCCTTCTCTAATTTCTCTTTAAGTACATGGTTTTCAGATTCTACATCAGCCTTTTCTTTCTCAGTTCGTTTTAAATCAATTCTAGTACATTTCAAATCACTTTCCAACACCCTTATCTTTTCATCATAAGCAAGCTGATTCTTTTGAAACCAAACCTTTTGTTTTTCTAGAGTTTTTAAAGTCAGTTTTAAAGACTCAAATTCTACATAACATTTATTATATTTAGGTTTCAATTCATCATAAGCCTCCTTAAGTTCATTATATCTTTCACTACAACCAAAAACACAATTATGTACCTGAGAGATGCCCATTAAGGCAACTTGATCATGTTGATCCTCTGTAGTACAGCATGCCAGCAATCCACTCTGCCCAGAAGCTTCATCATTATCAGGTTCATGCACCTTCCAATTGACATGATCATCCAGAGTGACCAAAGCTCCAGCTTTCCCAGTTTCCACTTGTTTCTGCTGATAGGTAGTATACCTAACCTCATCACCAGCCTTCCTATCCTTGCATTCTCTTGAGAAGTGACCCATCTGTCCACATGTATAGCATTTGACCTTCCTCCTGTCAAATCTAGCAGAGTCTCTTCCCTTGAAGCCAAACTTTCTTCCTGACTTGTCTTCAAACCTTTTGATGTTCATTGAGAGCATGGCCACCTGCCACTTCAAGTTCATCTCTTCCATATCAAGAGGATCCACTTGATCAAAATCCTCATAAGCAAGTTCCTGCTGATGATCATAATCAGCAACAAAAGATTGAATAACATCTTCCAATACACCACTAGACTTTGGTTGTGAATTTGGTCTGGTGTTGTTGTAGGAAGATGATGCTGAGGAGCTTGGGCTTGAAGCTTGATTCATCTTATTGGAGGTGGTGCTAACAAAGGCTGAGTAACTGGGAGTGGATGGACGAATGGGACTTCTAACATCAGGCTCAAGAGTTTTGAGCTTGTTGTAGAGATCATCAAAAGAAAGCATATCCAATCCACCTTTAGCTTTGAGTGCAATGCTCACATGCAGCCAAGATGGAGGTAAAGATCGCAGGAACTTTGCATTGCAATCCTCATTGTCTGGCCTGGCCTTCAGCTGATTCAATTGACTCAAAATCTTATGAAACCTGTCATACCCCTTGTGAATACCTTCTTCCTCAGAGATTTGGAATTCTTGAAACTGCTGTTTTAACATAGATTTCCTCATCCTTTTTGACTCTTCATTCCCACCAAACCTAGCCTTGATTGCCATCCAGATGTCCTTTGCATCCTCCATATAGTGAAAATCACCAATGTGATCATCTGGAATAGCCTGAAGGAGAATGGACCTTACTTTATTCTCTCTCTGTACAGTAAGAATCTCTTCAGCAGATTGAGGGTCAACAATGGTAACTACACCATCAGCATCTTTGATGTTCTTCTTCAAAGTATTCCCCTTTTTGACAATTTCCCAAAGATTCCAATCTACATTCATGATCCAGTTCTGCATCTTCATAGCCCACAATTCATATTCTTCCTTCTTGAGGTATGGAAACTTTGCATTGCTGTTGGTGAGAGTGAGTTGTTGAAAAGATGAAGATGTGGTGTTATGGTTGTTGTTGACTTCTGAGCCGTCTTCTGATCCAGGCATTGTTTTGGTTGAGAGGGTGTAAGGAATGGATGTTCTTAGTATCACAGAGACTCTCCCGAGGCTCTGATACCACTTGTTGAACCTTAGACCTTGATAGATCTTCGAGCACTCTTGGATCGATAGTAATGTTTATGTAATCACAAACACACTAATAGAAAGTCTCTAATACTTGTATAAAGCGGAATATAAACACAAGTAAGAACACGAATAACTAAGAACACTTTGATCCTCTATGGATCTTTTATTAATACTAAAACTTGTTTTTCAAACTCGTACCTATTACATAATAACGTGTTCCTTTTATAGACAAGGAACCCTAACTAGGTTTCACTAGAAACCCTAAACCGTTTCACAAGAAACGTATATTCTAAAAACTAAACAAGATATGCATTATCACTTTCTAAATAAACTCATGCATATCCTAACTAATATCAAAATACGCGGAAACTATCCATCAGCAGAAACACATTCCGCAGAATCTCTACTTCCGCAGAAACATTCTTCAGCAGAATCACAAAGCTTCAGCAGTAACCATCAGCAGTAACCATCAGCAGAATTCTTCCTTAGCAGAATTCCCAACACTTTACCTTTAAACTAAACTCTATATACTCACCAACTGTTGGTTGACACTTTTTAGCATGTTTATCTCAGGTTATTAAGGCGATAGTGGATGCATGGATTCTAGGGTCATTTGCATGCTTGAAGACTCATAATCTTATCTTTATCATTCGATATACTTTGAAAAATTATATGTAACATTATACTTTGAATCACTTGTTTAACTCTGATTTTAATAATTCGAATGATAATATTTCAAAACGTCTCATTTAGAGGTCGTTTTCTATACCTTGATCTATATTATGAAGTAATACCCCCTTGACTCTACTGTTCTGCTGTGGTAATTTTGGGGTGTTACATACTATGAGTTTATGATTATCAATTAGTAGTTTGCTTCTTAAACGTAGTAACCAAACATTTATATTAGAGTAAATTACAATGATGGTCCCTGTGGTTTGGGTTGACTAACACGCATGGTCCCTTGACTTTTTTTTTTTTTTTGCATGTATGGTCCCCAACTCTGAAGCATTTAACACTCATGGTCCCTTGACCAAACTTCCGTTAAATTTGACTGTTAAAGCCCCTCATGTGTCTTGCACATGAGGGTATTTTAGTCATTCTGTCTTCTTGATCCCACCATATATATAACTTCTCTCTCATTCATTTCATTTTTTTCTTGGTGTTCATCCCCAAAATCCTCCCCCAAATCAGCAGCCATAAATTTAAAATTATGAGACCACCAAAGAGAACAATCAATATTATAACATCATGGGTTCGTCGTTAACCACCAAAAGTGAAAGCTTTCTTAGCAGTAGTGAGTGGAATGTTGGCTTTGGTTTTACTTCGTGCCATTGTTCATGATCATGATAATCTTTTTGTTGCTGCTGAAGCTGTTCATTCTCTTGGTATCTCTGTCGTGATTTATAAGCTCATGAAGGAGAAAACTTGTGCTGGTATGTTTTTTCTTTCTTTTTTCATCTGATCTTTTTTTTTAATGATTTTGGGGATTATAATTTAATGATCTTTATGTTTGATTGATTGTCAAAGTTCCTAAATTTGGTGGCTTTTTTGGTTTTTTTAATGATTTAATGATTTTGGTATTCATTTGAATTATGGAAATGAAGTTATATCTGGTAGGATCAAGAAGATAGAGGAGGGTGGTGGTGGGGGGTGGTGGTGCTGGTGGTAGAGGGTGGTGGTGATGGAGTTGGTGGAGGGACATTAATGATAATTGTTTTGAACTGTGGTGGTGGTTTGGTGGTGATGTCGTGGCAGGGGCTATTTGTGGTGATGGTTTGGTGGTAATGTAAAAGGTTGTGGTTATCTGTTTTAGAATATAGAGTAGGCAAGCACGTCCAGATATCCAAATGGACATCATACGGCTCACGGCTTAAATTTGATTTGACTTCACCATGCTTTAGCCCCTAGAGACAGAAAACTCAGGCTGTTGGATTTTGAAGATTCAAGTTGCATCATCTTAAAGGGAACTCAAACTTATTTTGTATATGCTATGCTGCTTTAAAGCAATTCTGGTTCAACATGGCAAAGTAGGAGATGGAGTTTTTCCCCAAGCAATGGTAGCTAGAATAAGTATTTGCGAATATGTGGTGTTTCTTAGTGATCGTGTATAGTATCCCCGGACCCCAGCATACTGGGCCGGGCATGACTAAAATCTTGAACCACGGCATATCCTAATCCCACAATCCGGACAAGAGCATCCCCGGTCTCTCAAGGCCGGGGATGTAATCCGATGTCGACAGCTATCATGCCGCGACTACCTAAAGCCAGATCTTGTGGGATTGTGTCTTCCACTTGATCTGATATTTACCTACTAAGGTATGGCGCAACCATGCGCTGCTCGGACAATTACCTACTCGGTAATTAATGCGCAGAGTCTCGAGGTAGCTACAGTAAGTATATGGGTAGTATAAATATTCCCATCTCATTTATTACCACACCTAACTGCATTTACTACACATAGTCCGCACTTAAACTATCTCTCTCAATAAATATACTTACTCTCACACCCGAGGCCAACCGCGGAACCCCCCTTCCGCGGTAAGACTAACGGTGCTACTTTCCTCTTAGCAGTTAACACGAAGTACTCGGTGCAAGATCTACCCTCCAAGAGCTAGTCTAACCTAGGTCTGGGAGTGTGCCAAAGATTTGTACTAACAAGTTGGCGCCATCCGTGGGACCAGTTACATAAACTGCGTCTCAAAAGGAAGAAAAATCTACCATGAGCAACCAAGGAAACAATCCTTCTCCTTCCCTGGAACCTTCCACCGTGCGTAACACTCGTGACACGGGAAAAGAGAAGGAGTAGGAACACCATGTGGAATCTCTTCCGGATGAAGCAATCAGGAAGTTTTGCGATCAGCACTACGACCGATTGTTGCCACTAATGTCCGAAAAGGTCCACGCAGAAAAACTAAACCAAGTAAGGACCCGCCTTGAGTTTGAGGATGAGTCGCGGGAAGACCCTTCCACGCAAGGACTATCTAAAAACTCCCAGTCAAGATCCCTATGGGAACGAAAGAGTGAAAAGAGGCGGAAATCCAGTCCTAGTTACAAATCAGGGCCCTCTGAAAGCTCTTACTCCCGAAGTGTTTTCTCTAGGCTTAGCAAGGAGCCTAGAGGCGGCGACAAAGAAATGGAATACCCCCGATCTACCGTCTTTACCCGTTTGGGAGAAAGGAGGGGGGATGTTAAGTCGCGCCTAGGAGAGAAGAAGGCGGACGTATTCTCTAGACTTAGAACAAAAAGCCGCGCCAGAAGAGAGCGCAGAGCTGAAGCAGAGCGTTATAGACAGGGTGGGCGTCCTCATGAGGAAAGATACCCAGAAAGCAGCAGGAAAAGGTCACCCAGCCCAACCCTCAGCCGCGTCCCTCATTCTAGGGAGCATGGAACCAGAAGCAGGTCCACATACTCCGGCCACGAACGACCTCGGAAGCGGACACCTGTAGAAAGTGAGGACAGTGCGGGGGAATACTGGGGGGCAAAGTCTGGTAAGAGCAAAGGGGAAGAGGATGATCTTTATCATCCCTACGATGTTGAAGACGCTAATCCGTTCACATTAAGGATTAGGGGTTTCAAATTCCCAAAAAGAACCAGAATGCCTAATAATGTCAAGACTTACGATGGAACCGGAGATCCGGAAGACCACATGAAAAGCTTCTGCACCGCGGCCAAAGTAGAGCGATGGGCCATGCCCACATGGTGTCATATGTTCAACTCCACCCTCATGGGGCATGCTCGGATGTGGTTTGACGACTTGCCGGCAGAAAGCATTGACAACTTTGAGGACCTCAAGAAGTACTTCCTGTCTTACTTTCTCCAACAAAAGAAGTATACTAAAGACCCGGTAGAGCTCCATCACATCAAACAAAAAGAAGGGGAAACAACAACGGCATTCGTTGATCGTTTCAAGGCAGAAAGCATGCAAGTGAAGGGTGCCCCGGAATGCATGAGAGTCTCAGGGTTCATGCACGGAATTAACAACCCAGAGTTAATCCGGAGACTTAATGATAGAATTCCGAAAACCATGGACGAAATGTGGAAGATCACCACTGCTTTCGTCCGAGGGGAAACTGCCGCGGCAAACCTATCTAAGAAAAAGCATGACCGTTCATCGTGGAAATCCGGCGAAGGAGGATCCCGGACAACCAATAGCCAGCTTTTTGACAGGAAGACAGAATTCAAACAACGCTCCAGGGCTGACCGAAGGCGGAGTGATAAATTTACGCCCCTCACAAAAACACCAAAAGAGATTCTCGCAATGGATTCAGTCAAATTCACGGCCCCACCGCCAATGTCAAGTCCGGCCGAGTTCAGAAACAAGGATAAATACTGTGATTTTCACAGAGAAAAAGGCCACCACACTGACGAATGTTTTCAATTGAAGAGACAAATTGAGGAAGCAGTCAGATCAGGACAGCTGGCACATCTAGTGAAAGAGATCAAGAGTGGGAGCCAAAAAGGCGGGACCTCCAAGGGAGGCAAAAAGGAAACCGCGGCTAAAGATAAAGCCCCGGCCATATTCATGATACAGGCCTGGCCGCGGAATGTAAAACAGAAAACAACCTCTAGCGCCTACCCCAATATGGAAATATCTTTCCCTCCTATAAGGGAGGATGATTGGGACGACCATCCGCTGGTAATAAAGGCAGAAGTAGGCGGACATCATGTGCACCGAATGTATGTGGATAATGGAAGCGCCTCAGAGGTTTTGTACGAACATTGTTTCAATCGCTTGAACCCGGAAGTCAAGAAAAGAATGATCCCTGCTACGACCCCCCTGCTTGGATTCAGTGGAGAGCTGTCGTGGCCTTTAGGGCAGATTCTATTGGAAGTAACCTTAGCAGATGAAGAGAACTCCTCAAGTGCTTGGATGAATTTCATGATTGTCAGAGCACCCTCCCAATATAATGGCATAATAGGCCGACCGGGGATAAGACAGCTTAAGCTCATTCCCTCCACGGCCCACGGTATGATTAAATTCCCCACGAAAGGAGGAGTGGCCACAATACATAGTGACAAAATAATGCCCATAGAATGCCAGACGATAGCAGAACCGTCATCACAACAGAGTTTTGAAGAAGTTCCGGCCAAAGACGGTATAAAAGTTGCTATACATCCCAAGTTTGCGGACCAAACAGTCACACTGGGGGGAAGCCTGACGAATCAAGGAAAGAAAGACCTATGTGATTTGCTGAAGAATAACTTGGATGTTTTCGCTTGGCAACCGTCGGATATGACGGGCGTGCCGCGGAACGCAGCAGAGCATAGGCTCAATATCCGAGAGGGGTACGCGCCTATAAGGCAAAAGAAGCGCGGACAAGCTCCTGAAAGAAACAAGGCCATCAACGAAGACGTGGCAAAGTTGGTAGAGGCGGACATAATGCGAGAAGTCCATTATCACGACTGGGTGTCAAATCCGGTCTTGGTCAAAAAAAGTGATGGAGCTTGGAGAATGTGTGTAGACTTCAAAGACTTGAACAAGGCATGTCCAAAAGACTGCTACCCTCTACCGGAGATTGACTACAAAGTTGAATCCCTCTGCGGCTACACCTTCAAATGCTTCTTGGACGCATACAAAGGGTATCACCAAATACAAATGGCCGCGGACGACGAGGAAAAAACCGCCTTTCACACGAACCAAGGTATATTTTGTTATAAAAAGATGCCTTTCGGATTAAAGAATGCCGGAGCTACATATCAGCGACTGGTGGATAAGGCTTTCAAAAAGCAGATTGGAAGGAATCTAGAAGTATATGTGGATGATTTGGTCATTAAAAGCCATTCGGAGACAGAGATGTTAAGAGACATAGAAGAAACCTTCAAAACATTGAGGAAAATTAACATGAAGCTAAACCCAAAGAAGTGCACCTTTGGGGCAGAGGAAGGAATGTTTTTAGGCCATCTGATCAGAAAAAACCGGATTGGGGCATGCCCGGATAAATCCGCGGTCGTCGCTCAGTTGCCCTCTCCTCGCACACTTAAAGAAGTGCAGAGCCTAAATGGGAAATTGGCAAGTCTCAACCGTTTCCTATCAAAGTCAGCAGAAAAATCCCTGCCGTTCTTCAAGACATTAAAGAAATGCATCAAGAAGAGTGACTTTCATTGGACACCAGCAGCAGAGCAAGCATTTAAGGAAATGAAGAACCACATAGCCAACCTTCCCACCCTGGCGGCCCCGCAACCACGGGAAGAACTACTAATGTACCTATCCGCGGCACAGGAAGCCATTAGCGCAGTCTTGCTGGTGGAAAGAGGGCCAATCCAGCAACCCATCTACTTCATCAGCCGCACATTGCAACCCCCGGAAGTAAATTACGACCCGATGGAAAAGTTGATTCTAGCACTAATTCACGCCGCCAGAAGATTGAAGAGATACTTCCAGGCGCATCCAGTAGTTGTCATCACGGATTAGCCCATCAAACAAATGCTCGCAAAAACAGAAAAAACTGGGAGATTGGCTAAGTGGGCTATAGAACTGGGAGAACACGACATCAGCTTTAGGCCGCGGAAATCAATTAGGGGACAGGTGCTAACTGACTTCATTGCGGAAATCCCAGAAGAAAAAACTTCGGCAACCGTTGAAGCCGCGGAAGAACATCCATATGTCGAGCCCTGGAGTTTATATACTGACGGATCATCTTGCCAAGAAGGATCAGGAGCAGGCCTGATTCTCACAAACCCTGAAGGTGTAGAATTTACTTATGCGTTAAGATTTGAGTTTGATGCATCTAACAATGAAGCGGAGTATGAAGCACTAATAGCAGGTTTAAGGATAGCTGAGCAAATGGGAGTCCAACACTTGTCCGCGAATGTTGATTCCCGGCTGGTCGCAAACCAGATTAATGGGGCTTACGAAGCCAAGGAAGAAAGTATGGCCTTGTATCTGGCAAAAGCTAAGGCCTTGATACAAAGCTTCCGCACGTTCTCCATCAAACAGGTGCCGCGCAGCCAGAACAAACAGGCAGATGCTCTAAGCAAGATAGCCTCCACCAGTTTCGCTCATTTGTCAAAGCAGGTTCTTGTCGAAACATTGAAGGTGAAATCAATAGAAGAAAAGGAAGTAATGGCCGTAGTAGAAGAAGAAGAGGAGACTTGGATGACCCCCCTTATAGCCTACATAAAGGACGAAGTACTTCCGGCAAATCAAAAAGAAGCTAGAAAATTGAAAATCAAGGCACGACAATACTCTGTTATCGATGGGGTACTATTCCGCAAGTCCTTTCTAGAACCATGGTTACGATGCGTAGGTCCGGCACAGGCGAACTACGTAGTCAGAGAGATCCATGAGGGCTCATGCAGTATTGATGAACTCAAATAAGTACATATTATTACTATCATTTATCCTATTAATTTGACTTGTTTTATTATATTATGTATGAGGATTGATACTTAATCGTTTACTTTTGTAATTCTCAGTTGAAAACAAGTATTTGGTGAAACTTGGCGATTTTGGACTAATTATGGGGCAAAACATGCAAGAAGTTAAGAGTCTACTTAAATGTACAAGATCAAGACTATTCTGCTCCAGATGCGCCGCATCTCACTTATGACATGCGCCGCATCACTATCAATATTTCACCAGATACGATCCAAGATACAAGAGGACATGCGCCGCATCCGAAGATAAAGATACGCCGCATCTTCTGGTGGTGTACGAATATTCCTGAATATTATAATCTTGGACCCCACGCGAAGTTAAGTAAATGCGCCGCATCTACTTACTAGATGCGCCGCATCTTACCCTCAGACAGAAACTATAAATACCCCAAAGACCAGACGAATTAAGAGTTCCGAATTTTTAACAGAAGACCGAAGACCAGAAACCTAGGACGAATTCAGTTAAGGCAGCAGCACAAGACACACCCAAATCAAAGATACAAGAGCTGTAAGAAGGTGCTGCATGTGTTTAATTCATTAAGTAGTTTTGTTTTATTGTGTTAGTAAACTTTAATTCATCAAGATTGGTGGCTTGTGTAATGTGACAACGGAAAGATTGCACTCCCTTAAAACTGCTTTCTCATTAATTAAAGTTTATATGTTGATGTCATTGGTGACTTTTATTAGTGCATTGATAACCTCTGTGTCTAGCTGAGCGTTGATCGGGTCACCATGCCTCTGCCCTCGCCTGTTTATTAGATCGCCTATGCATTCTATGGTCTGTAGAAAAGTTGGAAGAAAGATAAACGGGATAGTCATAAGTAATCATTAAGGGTTTACTCGCCGATAAGATTAGAACCAACGAGAAAGGACTTAATCTCGGTGCGTTGCATCGAACTATACACTTCATATAACACTAGCAATAAAACAAGTGACAAACTACTTATCATAAGGACAGCCCTCTTATTGTCTCGAGTATTTATCTGTGTACGTGTGTGCTACTTGCTGATTCGTGCCTATTGGTTTAGTTTATTATTTAATTGCAACCAAATCGTGCCAGTCTCTCAGGCTGAAACCCCATTGCGTTAGATTAGATTGTATAGCTAACTTAATATATTAAAATACTGATTAGAGTAACTAGATAATACGTTCCACTCTTAGTGATCGACACTCTATTTACCATTATATTCATACTGACCAGGTACACTGCTCGTTAAGTGTGTGTGTTATTGATAAGTCGGCTAAATATAAATTTAAAACTTGAGTAGGCATTAATACTGCTAAACCGCAACGACACATCGCACGCATCAAGTATGCACTCAGGACCGCGGTCTATTGTGGCCAAGGCAATCAGATCCGGATATTACTGGCCTACAATGCACAAGGACGCAAGGGAAATCATAAACAAATGTCAAGACTGCCAGGTACACCGGCCGGTTCCCAGGAACCCCCAACAAAAGTTAAATCCCATCACCTCCCCCTGGCCGTTCTACAAATGGGGAATAGACATCTGCGGCCCATTCCCAGAAGCCCCAGGAAGGATCAAATACCTGATAGTCGCAATAGATTACTTTACCAAATGGATAGAAGCCAAGGCTCTCGCAACAATCACCGGCAATCAGGTTAAGAAGTTTGTGTGGGATAACATTGTATGCAGGTTCGGACTTCCGGGAGAAATAGTCGCGGACAACGCAAAGCAATTCCGGGACAACCCCTTCAAGGATTGGTGTGAAAAGCTCAACATCAAACAACGATTTGCATCGGTCAAACACCCCCAGGCAAATGGACTTGTAGAAAGAGCAAACCGGAGTTTAGGCGAAGGAATCAAAGCACGGATTGATCAAGGAAGCCGGGACTGGCTGGAAGAAGTTCCGCATGTGCTATGGGCGCACAGAACTATGATCAAATCAAGCAATGGGGATACCCCGTTCTCCCTGACCTATGGGACGGAGGCTGTCATCCCCGTCGAGATCGGAATGCCATCTTTAAGGTGCGCCTTGTTTGATCCAATAGCAAATGACGAAGACCTGCAGCTAAATTTAGATTTAGTTGAAGAAAGAAGAGAGGTCGCGGCAATCCAGGAGGCAAAAAGCAAAACCCAAATGGAGAAGTATTACAATGCTAAAGTCCGCGGCACAAGCTTTAAGCCAGGAGACTTCGTTTACCGCAGCAATGATGCAAGCCTTGTGGAAGACACAGGCAAGCTGGGCCCCAAATGGGAAGGCCCATATGAAGTTGTTGAAGCTTTGGGGAAAGGAGCTTATACGCTCAGAGGTCAAGATGGTCGAGATATACCCCGGACTTGGAACATCCGGAACCTTAAGAAATGCTATTTGTAATTAAGTGTAAGTACTCCTATCTTTTGTATCCGGTAACGGTTCAATCCGGCCGCAGGAGTTCATAACCAAGTTCTCTATCTTTTGTAAGTACTCCTATCTTTTGTATCTTTTGTATCCGGTCACGGTTCAATCCGGCCGCGGGAGTTCATTCTATCTTTAAATGATATGCGGGGTCTGATCAACTCCGCAACGTTTTCTAAAAATTTACGTGTCATTTTTCACATTATTTCTATAGCATGCATGCATAACCCGGACCTCAAATCCGGACGCGTAAGTGGCCTCACAAGTCCGGCATGAGGACATTGCACCTCAAATTAACAAAGGCATATAAGTGGTATTGCAAACCCATTGACCAATTAAACCCATCCCCGGAAATCCTAAGTACGGGTACACAAAGATGGTAAAATAAAGTCCGGCCATAAAAGTCCCGGCACCAAAAAGAATTATGTAAAAAAAAAAAAAAAAACCCAAGTGTTATTACACATCAAAAAGGTTTAAGTTATGTTCACCAACGATTACAAAATACGCGGATACATACATCCGGAAGACAGCTACAAAAATTACTAATACACGGATGCATTCATCCGGGGTACACTTCCCAAAAAGCTGATGTTTAAAAGCTTCACAAGGTTGCGGCAAGGCAGATATAGTCAAAATATCCCCTAAAGAACAGCCGCAGAAAACTAATTCTCAAGATTCTGAGAGTCAAGAATGGAAGAATCAAACATGTCATCATGTTTAACACCACCATCCCCGGATAAGGTGGTCTTTGGTCCGGAAGACGCAACAACATTCGAAGGCCCAACGACAGAGACTGGCTCAACAACGGAGGAAGGCTGAGAAGAAACAGGGGTAGGAAGCACAATGGCAAGACCCTTGTCGGTGTAATTAAACTCCACCCCATACTTCTTGTTTTTGAACTCCTTGTAAGCCGCAATAGCCCGCGGACGACGTGTAACAAACCGGAGTACAGACTCTGGCAGAACTGTCTCTTCCACGACCGGGGGTTTAAAGGTAAGCTCCCCCGACTCAGGGTGACGATGCTCCTCTAAAACCAATTTGGACATTAGAAACTCCAGCGGAGCATCCTGGCACGCCTCCAAAGACTCTAGCAAAGGGAAAGGCACATTGGCCAACCTAACCACGGATTCGTCGAAACGCTTTCTAGCCTCCGGATCATAGGCCTCTACCTGCTCAAGCTTGACGCCTTTAGACCCATGAACAATCCCAGCCTCCAATCCCTGGCGTATACCATCATTACGGGCCGCGGAAATGCAATTGCCAAGTCTGATTTTCAAGTCCTCGGATTCCTTGAACTTCAGAAAAGCATACCTAAATCCATGCCCGATAACCCATCGCCTACCTTCAACAGCTCTCAAAGTTTGAGGAAAAAGCTCCGTGTCAAACTCTTCATTAATGGCAATCAACCTTTTGTCCATCTCCGCAAGGTGACCTTCAAAAATGGCACGGGCAGAGCTCATACTCTCCTCAACAATCTTCTCCGTTTGAACTCGAACTTGGTTCTCCAAAGTGCCGCAGATGAGTTCCAAACCAGATATCTTGTCGGTCAGCGTCTCCTTATCACCACGGAGCCCCATAACCTCCGTAGTTAGCTCAGCATTCTTCTCAATCAAGGTCTCAACCGCTGGAGATAACCTTTTAACTTCAGACCGGAGCTCATCTAGCTCTTTATCCTTGTCTTCCACGGCCGTCTCCAGAGAAGATGCGCGACCGCGGAGATCAAAAACTTCAGCAGCAAGTTCTGCATTCTTCTGACCAAGTTTACCTAGCTCCTCGTCTTTAGTCTTAATGGCCGTCTCCAGAGCGGATGCCCGGCCGCGGATATCAGAAACCCCGGTATTCTCACCTTCCAGAGTTGTCAACTTAGCCCTCAAACTAGCAACCATCTTCTTCTTCCCCTCCAACTGCTTCCTCATTTTACCATTTTGGTACAGAGTGTGCTCTAACCTTAGTCGCACCTCAGAATTAACACAGATTTGGCGGGAAGACAGCAGATTAAACTCATTCATCAGATCCTCATCAGACATATCCCTCATATCAGATGCGAAGACCGGGGTTGCCACATTGTCAATAATGCTGCGGCAGATCCAGGGATCGTCCATCTTGAAGCCGTTGGTAGACAACCATTTTGGGACATAAGTGGAGGAAGTATCCGCGGTTTCAACGGATACGGACTTCTCAAACTCATCAGAACCGCTCTCATCCTCTTCTTCACTGATTACATGACTAGACGAGGCAATCAAACCCTCAGCATGTCCGGACGGTTCATCCTGACGACCCAAATTGGATACCTCAACATTTGGCATTCCAGACTCCACATGCTCCGACTCATTAACATCCGTATGAGGAGTCTCAGAGTTACCCTCAGACCGCTCCTGAGTAGGTGTATGGGAGGAAGAAGAGAGAAAAGTTGCATTCTTCATAATCTCCTTATCCGTATGAGGACCGGAACGGTTCAAGTCAGACCCTGACTCATCTTCCAGATCAATAGTCTCGGGACCTTCCGCGGAAGGATCACCTGAAAAACAAAAACGTGTAAGTACGGACGTATATAAAAAAAAAAGAGAATAACACAAAAGTATATTTAAAGCAGCCCATACCAGATCCAGCCGCATCACTCTGGCGGACTAGCTTCTTCTTCTTTTTTGGCGGCTCAGGCACATCAATAACCACCCTTTTCTTTCCGGCTTTCTTACCCTCTTTAGCCGCAGCAATCTCATCATGCACCGTATGTTGGACCACCTTTATCACATCCTCGCGTGGTTGAAGAACACGGTTAGCGGTCTCAGCTCTCAAAGACTTCTCATCCTTTTCCAGGGTGCGTTCCCCGACCTTCACCTTGAACACATCAGGCTGTTGGATATAAGCAAACAAGTCCATCTCTGCAAGGCAAAGCAAATAAGGTTAGACGCGGAAGAAAACAAATAGAATACGGAGTTAAAAGCAAGTCTACTCAACCCACCCGTTTCATCCGGCGGTAGAAAAGTCGGACGGGCACTATCGTCATCCCAAGTTTGACTGAGACCTATGACGTTCAGAAAATCCTCCGGATATTTTTTAAACGGAGCCCTATTAGTATCAAGAAGTCGCAACAACTCTAGATCCACTCCCTGATCAGAAGGAGGAGGGTCGCGGTCTACAGACGTTCCTTCGAACCATGGAATATCCAAAGGGAAGATGGTCTTCTTAATAAAAAAGAAATGGTCCTTCCAGTTTTTGACCGAATCTAGGGCGCTGGTATAACAGACGGGGACAACTAAAGATTTGGGGCCTTTCCTCTTCTCTAACGTCATCCAACCATTGTTCACGCCCGCATAATAGAAGTGCCTAAACAAATCTATAGTAGGAGTACCACCATGGACGCGGCACAGTATCTCAAAGTGACTAACCCTACATGCCGCTAACACTGATAGCTGCGATAAATGAATCTGGAAATACTCCAGAACACGGAGCAAAAACAATGAAAGAGGAATCCTAAAGTTACCAAACTCAAAAAACCTGGTATACACACCTATCATTCCTGCTGGGGCATCCCTAATAGTATCCCTAGGTCCGGGTGCTATCGGTAAAAGATTGCCTGGAATTTTATATTTATCACAAAATCTATTTACATCTTCCTGAGAGAGTTTGGATGTTACCGAACTTATATGAGCCATTCTAGATGCTAAATGAAGGAAAATTGTGCAAAAAAAATCTAACCTGAAGAAACTAAAGTCCGGAAATAAAGGAGGCAAGAGGAACAAAGGCGGAAGAAATTCTTGTTTTCTAAAGAGAATGAAAAGATTTAACTGTGTGTTAAAAAGTTTAAAAGTGGTGTAAATCTTAGTATTTATAGCCACACATGCACGTGCAACCAATCCAATCTAAAGGCCACCAAATAGCCACGTTCCCGGACAAATATTTGACGGCCACAGATCTATCCAAGTGGAGTGTCAGGATGGTCGCAGAAAATAAACGGCCAGCCGCCAAAAAATGTCACATCAGACAGTAATTCTGTGGGTAAAAACGTTTCGCTGTTCCCCATGACAGCCTGTCACCACCAACTACACTGAAAGTGGAATGTCCAGTCAGCAACATTGGACACATCGATAAACCAACCGCGGATACTACAATAGCCTCCATAAGGCCGCGACCTCGAACGGCCGCGGAACGGAAATATAAAGTCTAGAACACTTGCTCTTCAAACAAAACAAGTATACTAGACTGGGGGGACTTGATCGTGTATAGTATCCCCGGACCCCAGCATACTGGGCCGGGCATGACTAACATCTTGAACCACGGCATATCCTAATCCCACAATCCGGACAAGAGCATCCCCGGTCTCTCAAGGCCGGGGATGTAATCCGATGTCGACAGCTATCATGCCGCGACTACCTAAAGCCAGATCTTGTGGGATTGTGTCTTCCACTTGATCTGACATTTACCTACTAAGGTATGGCGCAACCATGCGCTGCTCTGACAATTACCTACTCGGTAATTAATGCGCAGAGTCTCGAGGTAGCTACAGTAAGTATATGGGTAGTATAAATATTCCCATCTCATTTATTACCACACCTAACTGCATTTACTACACATAGTCCGCACTTAAACTATCTCTCTCAATAAATATACTTACTCTCACACCCGAGGCCAACCGCGGAACCCCCCTTCCGC
Organism: Artemisia tridentata subsp. tridentata; assembly: GCA_021014915.2. NCBI lineage: Eukaryota > Viridiplantae > Streptophyta > Magnoliopsida > Asterales > Asteraceae > Artemisia > Artemisia tridentata. The sequence continues at coordinate 127,615,690 of CP139506.1, forward strand.
GGTAAGACTAACGGTGCTACTTTTCTCTTAGCAGTTAACACGAAGTACTCGGTGCAAGATCTACTTCCAAGAGCTAGTCTAACCTAGGTCTGGGAGTGTGCCAAAGATTTGTACCAACATGTGGTGTTTCTTAGTATTTGCTGCAACCATCTTTATTGTTGCGAATGAATTCAATGTTCAAGTTGCTCATTTAAAATCTAAAGTTGGGAATATTGTTTCTCATCTTTGACAACTGGTCTATTAGCAAGTGCTCAAGGAGTGTTTAATGTAATGCCTTAATGAGGTATTTAACTAATACTCTCATTTAATTCTCATGTACAATTACTTGGATTAGAACAAGATAAGTAATAAATAAAAAACTAGCATGTGTCATTTATGCTTCAGTGTTCCATATTGTTTATTAGAATGTGGTGGTGATTTGATGGCGATTTGATGGTGTGGTAGCGATTTGGTGTGGTGGCGATTTGATGGTGTGGTGGCGATTTGATGGTGTTGTGGTGGCGATTTGGTGGTGGTGCGGTGGTGATGGTGCGGTGTTACAAAGATGGTCCCTGTGGTGATGGTGATTTGGAAAATAAAAAGACGTTTTTACCCTCACGTGACTTGCACATGAGGTGTGTTTAACAGTCAAAGTTAACGCCATTTGGTCAAAAGACCTTGAGTGTTAAGGGTTTCAGAGTTAGGGACCATACGTGCAAAAAAAGTCAAAGTACCATGCGTGTTAGTCAACCCAAACCAATGAAACCATCTTTGTAATTTACTCTTTATATTAATATGATTGTCATTCCACGATTCCCATAGTAAAATACCAAACACACTTTAACATTTTCTTTAAAGCATTAACTATTCATTAAAGTTGAAAAACAACTACTTAGAAGATACATGAAAAGGAGTTGTTATTGCTACCTCTTAATTATTTAATGATTTTTTACCCCTGTTGATAAAACATAATTGTTTTTATAGTTTTATGTTCCGTATATTTTGTATGTTAATATTTTTGTTTTGTCAAACTTTATAGCCTTATCAGATTCATACATTTTTGTTCATTTTTTTTATAATTTTTTTTATTTTTTATTTTTTACTTTTTAGTGTTTCTTCTTTCTATCCTAATTCAAGTACTTATTTCGTACCTTTTGTTCTTTCGAAATTTTGTCTTGTCCATCTATATAACATGGGAGGTGATATGCACATCACAAAAATTAATGTGCACGCCACAATAATATATATATATATATATTGTAATATATATATGCACGCCACAATATATATATATATATGATATTGTAACATATGTGTTAATACAAATATCGTTCTAAAAACGTTATTTATATTTTACGATCTTTGCTTTATTTTGTTAATGACAATTATAAGGTTTATCTTTAGCAAAGCATAAATATAAGTTAAAGTCTTTTACATTTATAGTAACAAGCTTTTTAAACTCATTTACATATCACTTGATCACTAGGAATTACATTGCATACATATATACATTTACATGTTTATTTTTATTTCTAAAAAATAGAAATATACATGACATCATGGCATGCATCATTTAGATAGCTTAGTTGACTTTACAATATATTTTGGAAAGATCTTGAAGCAAAAGAGTTGACTTTGTAAGATCTTGACAAGACATGACAAAATATGGAAAGATTTGTGAAGTTCTTAGCTGGCATGTCCCGGCGGAACCAAACTAGTGTATGGGTGGAACCCATAATTTGGGTCCGCCGGATCCGCCTCTTGTCTGGTCAGTTTTGCCTATAAATAGCAAGCTGATCATTCAAGCACTCTCATCACTCATATAGCATAAATTACATATTCATTCATTTGTACATTACTAACCCATTCATTCATTCATTTCATTCTTAGTGATCTTCCTTTTGTAGCAAAGAGATCAAGCATCAAGGATCAACAAACTGTTGCTATCCGGTTAGTGTAGGTACTGTGTGATTTGTTAGTAGATTCACACATCATTGTTATACCATTCATTCAGTAGTGATCGGTTAGTGTTTTAGTCCTCAAAACACATAGAGTGTCGGGAGTGGTTGAACCCTTGTAAAGAACTCGACATCTAGCTTAGTGTCAGAAATTGTATAGGCGACGTCAGGTTGGTTCTACCTTGAACTAGAACTCGGTATTTAGCTTAGTACCGGAAAAAGGTGTAAGCGACGTGTGTAAAGGTTTTCTCCGCCGAGAAGGGAGCTTGTTTCTTAGTGAAGAAAAACTCTCGAGTTAGAGGCTCGAGGAGTGGAGTAGGGCAAGGAAGAGAGTCCTTATAGCCGAACCACTATAAATCTCCGTGTTTTGGTTTGATTGTTCTTTTCCTTACTTGCATTACTTATATTGATTGTTTGTGTGCATTAACTTGAAATCACGTTAAGTCTCAAAGCAAATAAATTTAAATAGCGGTAAAAACTATTCAACCCCCCTTCTAGTTTTTCAGAATTTGCATCAGAGCTACGTTACTCAAGATTTTCAAAATATATTGTATTTTAAAACTTGAAACGATCAATGGATTTTGAAAACTTCAAAGAAGGGCAATCTATGCAAAGACCACCACTATTTGAACCAAATAGTTTTATATATTGGAAAAACCGCTTTGAAACTTATGTGAAGTCAAAAGATATAGATTTATGGTATATTATCGTAGAAGGTGATAACAAACCTATATTGAATATATCAGGAGGTCGGGATGAGGGTACTTCTCTTACTCGTCACAGTGATGAGCAAAAGAAGTCGATTGCCAAAAATAATGAAGCTAAAATGATGTTTTATAATGCTTTACCTAAGAAAGAATATGAAAGAGTCTTTATGTGTAAAACCGCTAAGGATATTTGGAAATCATTAATTATCACTCATCAAGGGAACTCACAAGTCAAAGATAACAAAATTGATCTTCTTGTTCAACAATATGAACAATTTGTTATCTCTGAAGATGAGACTATTGATAATGCTTTTGCTAGGTTTAATACTATAATTACTTCTCTTAAAGTACTTGACGAATCTTTTTCTAGTAAGAACTTTGTCAGGAAATTTCTTAGAGCACTTCATCCGAAGTGGAGAGCAAAGGTGACGGCTATTGAAGAATCCAAGGATCTTTCAAGCATGACACTTGACGAGATCATCGGAAATCTCAAAGTTCACAAGATGGTGATGGAAAAAGACTCAGAAATAGTTAAAGGCAAAAAGGAGAAGATGAAGTCCATTTCCTTAAAAGCTAAGGTAGAGTCAAGTGATGATGAAGAGTCTAGTTCGGGTAGCGAAGACGAAGAGTATGCCATGGCCGTTAGATATTTCAAGAAGTTCTTTAGGAGACGAGGAAAGTTCGTAAGACAACCTCGTGAAGAAAATAAATCCTTCCGGAAAGACCGTGATGATAGGAAAGGAAAAGAAGATAGGAAGTGTTTTAGGTGCGAGGATTCCAGTCACCTAATAGGAGAATGTCCAAAGCCTCCAAAGAACAAATCTCAAAGAGCATTTGTTAGTGGAGCTTGGAGTGACAGTGAAGGTGATGACAACGAGCCTAAGAACGACGAAGTTGCTCTCATGGCTCATGACTCAGAAGAGGTACATTCTGACTCGTCATACTCCTCTATTGATGATGAAACCTTAAAAGTAGAATATTACAAATTGTGTGATATTACACTAAAAATCTGTGGGAAACTAGAAGGGAGGTTGAATAGTTTACCGGTTTAAAAACTTCTTTTAAAAATCTTGTTTTAAAAGTTGGTTATTGGAAACTTTGATTCGAACTCTATGTGTAATCAATCAACACCAATATGAACTACACACTAAGCTAAGTAATAATAACAAATAAAAGTAAAGAGTAGAGTTGGAAAGATCAAACCGAGACAGAGGATTTATAGTGGTTCGGCTACAAAGCTCTTCTTCGCCCTACTCCACTCCCCGAGTACCACACTCGAGAGTTTCAAGCACTATGTCAACAATCTCCCTTAAGGCGGAGAAAACCGTACACATCGCTTATCCTATTACCGACACTAAGCTAGATGTCGAGTGCTAATCTTAGCTAGCACCAATCTACCAAGGTCCACGTGACCAAACACTCAAGCCCAGTGGCTTCAAGAGATCACCAAGATCTCAACACGATCACAATGATCAACACTCACTTCACTCTACTCGACTAACACTAACCTAATGACCCTTGATCTTCTTGATCAATCACACAAGCCCAATGGCTTCAAGAGATGTTCACTATCTCTATAGATCACACTTGATCTTCACTCTCACTCACAAAAAGAAAATAAACTTGATGTATGCTAAGACACAACAAGGTTGTAACAAGTGTTACAAAAACCTATCAACTATAACTCTAGTATCTTCTTGATTACTTGAGTTCTTCTCTTGCTAATGAAGAGGGATGACAACACCTTGTATCAACTTGGATACTTGTGTTCTTTTCTTGCTAGTGAAGAGGTATGAAGAGGATCACTTGAAGGATGATTGGATCACTCTTGAAATAAAGAAAAACTAATCTAATTGACCCTAAGAAGTGAAAGGTGTGAGAGGATTTAGCTAAGGGATTTTTCTGTGTGTGAAGGGTGCCTAAAACTGTGAAAGAGGTGGGTATTTATAGGCAAAGAAAATCTGAACGTTACAATTCAAAATGGTACGGACGGCTCCACTAAATGACCCACGGCTCCGTTAAATTTAACGGTACCGTGGAGCCGTGGTAGACTAGGACGCTCCAAATTTTGTCTTTTCTGGTGAAAACTTATTTGGGGAAGGTTGGAGCTGATTTTGGGGGGAAAAATAGCTGTTGTGATTTTCAAACTTATTTTTCCATTAAAACATTTCTTAATATTTCAAAAATAATTTGTCATGTGTATTTTTGAAAAAATGTTTTGTCCCATTTAAAATGTGAATTTTCAAAACATAAATTCACTTCTTTGATCACTAGTTCAAGTTGTAACTTTGTTCAAGAGTGATTTGCGTAGAAACGGGATCTTCCGATTAAAAACTTGTTAACGTTAATTTTAACGTAACGTGAGTTCACATTTTGTCATCCTCAAAACGTGAAGTAATCGAAAGATATAAATAACGTTTTTAGAACATTATTTGCATCAACAATCTCCCCCTTTTTGATGATGACAAAATATAAACTCATTTTAGGTTAAAATTAGTTTTAACAAGTTTTTAATGAGTTTACTCCCATTTCTCCCCCTTTTTGTCAAATCAAAAAGGTGGTTAAGGCTCCCCCTTGATGTGTACTCCCCCTCATTTGGAGAACACAAAGGAATCGAGCAATGGTTCGTGCTACAAAACAAAGTTAGACGACAAATATACAATATCTAACAAGTAGCACATTTTGACGAACAACCAATCCCTTAAAAGGAAAACCTCCACATAAAAACATTCATTCATAAAACAAACAAGTGTCATAGTAATGTATGACTACATAGAAAGCACAAAGAAAGATAACAAGAAGCCTAAATTCCTAATGACTAGAGGCAAGCTTCATTTCCAAGAGGGGTCCTAAGAATTTTATTGTGGAGGACTAAACAAGCAAGTGTTTAGTTGTTTTGGTTAGGAGGTGGTGGAGATTGGGGCCCCATTTGAGGTGGTGGAGGTGTCAAGAGATGTTCTATAAAGTAGAACATGAAATGAATCTCGTCTCTTAAGAAGTAGATGAGATTACGGTTATGGAGACAACATAGGCAATTAGCACTATGTAACTCAAAGGGATGTGGTTGGTTGGGTTGTGCCATGATAGGAGATGGTGATTGTGGTAGGTTTGTTGGAGGTGAAATTGGCATGGCATTGTCCAATGGGGTGAAGGGAGATGGTGTGTATTCCATTGATGATGTAGTGTAATAGGATGATGAAGATGTTGTGTAGGTAGATGATGTTTTAGATGGTGCATAATGTGGTGATGGTGAGTATGGAGTGGCTTGGGAAGGTGGTGTCATAGCTTCATCATCTCTTGTGAGATCCACAAAGAGTGGTTTTGAGGGTGGTTTTACGGTTATCCTAGGTTTCTTGGAGATTTAAGAGGTTGAACCATGTGTGGAGGACATGGCGTTTATGTGATGGGAGGTTGAAGGTGAAGTGCAAGATAAGCTTGCAAGGGTGAGGCCTTAAATAGGCAAGTTGGGTGAAATTTGAATTAAAGTTGATCCTATGGTGTAGGAGGGGAATCCTAGGGTGAATGTAAGGGTGCAAGGTTTGCAGGTTTGAGGTTAGGGTGATAGGGAAGTAGGAGCATTAGGAAAAATCCGTTATACAGGGTCACGGCTCCGTTAAATACCCCACGGTACCGTTAAATTTAACGGTGCCGTCCCTATTTAGTGGTGTTGTGACACTGTTGGCACGAAAATTTCTTTGCAGGCTAGTTTTGGGCAGCTAGGGGGAATTTTCTAGGGAAACTAATTCCTGGAAATGAGAGTGCCTCAACTCACTAGGTACTTATTTTCCTAATATATCCATACAATGCTACATCTAGCACATAAGGATGATCATGCAATGTTCTTAAGTAATCATAAGCATGCAAGCATAAAAGGACAAGATAAAATATCATTCAAATATCACATAGAATATTCATGTAAGCATGTAAGATAATTTGAACATTAATTCCTAAAATTAACTATTAGTAATAAACCCTAGTGAGAGACATAAATCTCTTCCTAACTACTTATGACTTGAGCATTCCCCCTTCTTGTCACACTCTCGTCTTGAGTATTTGTCTCATTCTCATGAATAGGATCATCAAAGGGTGCATAGTGGGTGGTGAATTCGGAAGTGAGGATGGTTGAGACATATGACTCGGTTATGGGTTTCATGACAGGTGTGAACAGGGAGTATTGAGGACCATGAAGGTAAGGGTGAAAGGTCATGAAGTGATGATAGAGACGGGTTAGGAACATCCCATAAGGTATCAATTTATTCTTGTTACCATTGAGATGAACAATTCGCTTAGCGAAGAAGTAAGCAAGATTGTAAGGTTGTTGGGTTAAGAGACAGTAAATCATATGAGCACAACACGCCGGGAGTTGCTCACGATTTCCTGTGAGACTTAGAACATTTTCTCGCAGAATGACTGCCCAAGAAAGTAGTTCATGACGCACTTCTTCCAAACGAATTTCGTTGGATGTGGGTGAGGGTGAGTACGGATGATTTTGGTTAGTTCGGTTGGAGAGGGTATGTACGAACAGTACGGACTATTCTCCTTGATCCGTCTGAAAACGTATATAAATATGCAGTCTCAGAACGAATGCTCGTGTGTAGTGTGAAACCAGGCAAGTGATCACCTGGGTCGTTTCCCAACGAGGTGCGAAATTGAAAACTGTGAAAAGCTTTGGATTAGAGTGATTGATGAATCAGATATTTTTGCTTTAACAAGATAAAATCTATTAAATAGAAGCTATCACTATTTTTCTGTGTTTCGTTTAATCTAAATTACACTAGAAACGCGAGTCGGGATTTAATTAAAATGCGTATAACATTGAGATATATGTAAAATTAACTCTAAAGGTGTTCTAATATTTTTTATAACTTAAAAATGACAAAAGAAAATTATCTAAAAAAGATTTATATTTTTCTGATTTTTATATTTTTTATTATAATTTAATTACTAAATTTAACTAATAAATAGATTAAAAATACTAAAATTATCCAAAAAATTACGAAACTTTTTTATAAAATACTAGAAGTGATTACTGAGCTAACAAAAATATAGTGGAAGTGACAGCTTATTCTAAATAAGCTGCAAAAAAGCTGGAAAGATAATAAGCTTAATAAAACTAAACTGTTTAAGTATTATTTAAATATCTAAGGGTGTAAATGTTTAACAAAAATGAGTACTAGCACACTGGGTGAGGCTTTGGTTTGGTGAACGACAGGTCACTGGTTCGAATCCATATAGGACCTTTTTCTAAAAACTTATTTTTTTTTGAACTTTTTCTTTTTGCTAATTACTTTTTAGCTGAATATAAGTAACTTTAATTAAGGAACTATTTTTAAAACTTATTTAATAAGCTAGTTTTAAGTAGCTTATGAGAACAGTAGGCTATTTATTAGATTTTAAGATTTTTGGATTTTACAAACAAGCTATAAACTGATGAAGAGGTTAAAAGCTTATAGACTAAGTAGCTATGGACTTTTTTACATCTAAATACACTAATGGTTCAAGAAAATCTGGTCTGAATAAGCTAGAAAAGCTCAAGAGAGCTTATGGCTTATTGGTATTGCTGATGTGCTCTTTGCACAGGGCAAAAATGCCCACTTCGAGGGCCTCTTTCGAGGTCAAAGAGAGTTCTAAAATTCGAACTAAAAATATCCTAAGTAGACTAGCTGGTGAGGTTTGAGAATCAAAAAGAAATTTCTTAAAAGAGCTTATGGTTATCGAATTAAAAATGTGCAAAGTTTCGAAAAACTATGACAATCTGCTATATGCAGTTTTGCTAACTGATCTAGTGCTATCTTGTTGCACACCTTGTGCAATGGGCTGGGGTTTATAGAACCTACGAATTGAACTAAAAGGAACTCAAAGATACTAAGAAAATGGTCTAAACAAGCCAGTGGCTTGTATAAGCTTGAATGAGCTTTTGGCAGTCCAAAACTCACACAGTGGGTTCAAAATGGTTCTAACTTGTTCTAGAACTAATCAAATATCGAAAATAGCTTCTAAGGACTGGTAGAAGCTTGTGCAAACTTGGTTCAATGACACATCTACAGTATACTAGGTGTTTGGCCTGATGACAGTCACTAAACCAAACAGCCCTTTAGGGACTGTTATGGTATTTTGTGAACTGAACTGTGTAATATAAGCTTCGAATTGGATTCTAAATGGACAAGTAAGTTACTTAAGCTATAAAATTAACTTAGTGACTGAAAATAAAACTGATATCAACAAGCTAGCTTATAATCTTATTTTTGGCTTTTATTAGGTATTTAAGTGAAAATGAAAACAAGTAAAGTGATGGCTAATGAAACTGATTGAAAAGTGAATATGAACTAATGAAAAGCTAATAATGATAAAGACAAGAACAAATAAGCTTATGGAACAGTGACAATAGAAAATGAAGAAAACTTGCAAATTGCTTACAATCGAAATGCCAAGCAAACCAAAGAACCACGAACCAAGAACAACCTATGGGCCTCCCATGAAGCCACTAACCCATAAGCTTCCACAATAATTGGCTTATTGATCCAGAATAGCTTATAAGCTAATTCGTTGACTTTTGTTTATTGATCTTCGAATTTGAAATTGAGAACTAATAAGAACTATATAAACTTACATGAAGCTACTATGAGCTTATGTCAGTTTATAGGAAAGGTTAATGGAGCTTTTGGTGATAATGTAACTAGCTTAAAGCTTATTCGAATTACTAGGAAACTTGATAATTTAAATGATCACTAATATTGAGTACAAATTAACTTGAAACTGGACAAGATAACTGAAATGAGCTTATATTAAAACTGAACTTGAAATTACAACAGAGATACTTGAAATTGAAATTTGCGATTTAACTAAATTAACTACTTGCCAAAATTGGCTTACATACTAGTCTATATATACAATAAGTAACTGGGATATTCATGTCGACATCTCTTGAGCTCAATCCCACCATTAGATCGCTTTAAGTCATCTCAATCGTCCACTTGTATTTTTGGCGGGAAATCAGGAAAGTGGGATAAGTATCTGTTTTGGTCAGTGAGAGTGGAGAGGAAGCATTAATTGCATTTGGCAATGTTAGGTAGTGTGTTTGGAGGAGGAATGATGTGGTGAAGCCAGCTGGTGATGAGGTGGGGGTGAGGTGGTGTGGATTGGCGGTTCGAAGGAAGAAGATAAGTTTGACTGAGTTGTTAAACTCAGTCTAATGGATTGGATTTTGGGCTTTGTTAAACAATGGGCTTGGACATGGGTAATGGGAAAAGGGTTGGGTATTATGGGTTTAGTGTTGGATTGGATTTAATGGTTGGATTTTAGGGATAATGTTGGATCCGGATTTGATAGTTAAACAAGCATAGGGACCAATCTTGTAATTCTTGCATTCTTGAGGGGCTGAGTTTATAAACTTCCAAACTATCTTCAAGGGATTAAACCTGCCACAAAACAATAACACAAGGACCAAGGCTTATTTTTCTCAAAGTTTTTAAATCCCAAGGACCATTTTTTGTCCATTTTGCAAAGTTCAGGGACTAAACTTGTAATTTTATGAAACTTCACACCAAAGGACTATATATGTTTATTTGTGATTCAAAAGGACCTTTGGTGAATTTTTCAATGTTTTGAATAACCAGGGATTAGTTTTGACAACTTTTGAAAGTTGAGGGACTGAAACTGCCAATTATGCAAACTTTGTTCGTTTTTCACTTGTTTTTAAACATTTTGCATCTGAAACATATAAAACACAATTCTGGGATAATTTCAGTATTATGATGCATTTCTGAGTGTTTTTGGATGTTTTGGCAGCTCAGATTAGGTAAAAATGATGAGTATTTAGACACTCATCAATCCCCCACACTAAACTATTGCTAGTCCCTAGCAATATTTTATGAAGATTTAATGGATTTTATCTCTTTACCAAAAGCCATTACTTCTGGAGTAGCCAATTGTTTCAGTTCAAGTAAGAACTTTGGTACAATGATAACCAAATGATTTTGAGCAAACCATCAGCTGTCAACGGGTTTGATTTGTCTTTACCAGAAGCCGTTTGCTTCTGGACTAGCCAACTCTTAGATAAATTATCAATATTATCTTTGGTGAGCTGATTACCAATCATGGATTTTCACTGCCTTAACCACAAGCCATAACCTTGCGGGCTAGCCAACTCTTCACTTATGAAGATATGGTGAGTCGAATACCATACAATTTTCGGCAAATTGTAAGCCATCAACGGATTTGAGACATCTTTACCAAGAGCCGTTTGCTCTCGGATTAGCCAATCCTTATGTGGGTTAGACATGGCGGACTGATAACCATTTATTGCGTTCTAAGTGAGAAAAAAATTTTAAAATTTTGGCTAAAATGGGGGTACTAGATGGTACATTTGATCAAATTCGCAAGAATTCCCCCCCACACTTAGAACTGAATATTGCCCTCAATATTCAAAGAACCGGTTGTTAAACCAACACTTAGAACGTGAAAGGGAAATACTAATAGCCATTATTTTTATATACACATTTTTTTTTTTTACTGTACATATATACAACATGTGGGGCATCTCCCCCACACTAGGGTGAGACATGGGTGAAAACCCATATTTTGCTACTGTTTTTATTAACCGAGTCGCTAGCTTGACTCGACCCCGAATTGAGTTGATTCCTCCCGAACAGTCAGGTTTATCACGCAAGCTAACCGCTTGTGAACGGTCAACTGTAATAAAGGGTTCCTGAACAGCCCGGGAGAAAAAGCAATTTAAAAGTTTATGGGGAAGTAAGAGACCAGGAAATCCGGCATTTAAACCAATGTTAGATGGACAATGCCGGGGTCAAAAGTAATATCCTCACTCCCGAATGAGTAAAAGATAGGGGAAATCACCGGGTAGGTGAAGGGAAGAAGAGAGATCTGAATAGCAATTAAGACAAGAACTTCCTCCTCAAGAATTACAAGTGGAAGAGGCAAGTCCTTAAACTTGATCTCAGGAAATTTATCAGTTTTTTCAACTGACTTGATTTCTTTTTTATGAAGTTGCTTTGGTGGAAGAGGGGAAGATGAATCTTCGTTTAACAAATTTTCAAGAAAAAGAATATCCCCCTCAGGATCAAGATAGTTATCATCAACCTCATGCGGAGGTGAACTATCTAAAGTGAGAAAAGCATCGACTTCATCCCAAAAGGGATCACTTCTCTCAACCGAAGTGAGAGAAGGGGAAGAGTCTGCTATGATATGTTGAGAAGATGTGGTGGGTTCCCCACTCACAGAATTATGAAAAGAACCAACACATTCTGGAAAGTACTCCTTTGAAGCAATGTCAATGACATCTATTCGGTTAACCGATTCAGAATTATAATTAGAGGAGTACTTTGAAGTTTGATCATGATTAAAGGTAACAGCTTCCTTATCCACACGCAAGGTGATCTCATGCTTAAATACATCAATAAGAGCATGGCCTGTTTTTAGGAATCCTCTTCCAAGAATTAGAGGAACTTTTTGATCAGCATCGAAATCAACAACCACAAAGTCAGCTGGAAAATGGAACTTTCCTATTTTCACAAATACATCTTCGGCAATGCCGCAGGGATGAGTTATGGTTCGATCTGCAAGCTCAAGAGTCATGCAGGTAGGAGTAAGAGCCGGAAGAGAAAGTTTCTTCCATACTGAATGAGGCATCAGGTTGATGCTTGCACCTAGATCTGCTAAGGCATAGCATTCAACCATTCTCGGAAATACACAAGGTAATAGAAACTTTCCAGGATCTCCAAGCTTCTCTGGAAGCTTTTTCAAGATAACCGCTGAGCAGTTCTCATTTACTGGAGTTTTAGCCATTTCAATCAGTTTTTCCTTGTTGCTTAACAAGTGTTTGATTGTTGATGCAAACTTGGGCATCAGAATGATAGCATCCGCAAAACTTATGTCAAAATGTAATTCTTTAAAGATTTGAAAGAATTTGTCCATTTGTTGACTAGCCTTCTCACGGAGCTTTTGTTCATTTAAGCGCGATGGGTAAGGAATGTAGGGTTTGGATTTAGGAGCAATAACTTCAGGAGTCTCTACAGATTCAAAGACAACTCCTGGTTTGGATTTTTTCGGGACAACCGGAGGATGGACATGTGCTGTACTTTGTGGGCTTGGAATCTGCACTTTGTCCGTTGTATCCTCCGTCTCTTTTTCCATTTCAAACAACGGAGGAGGAATAGGGCCAGCTGGCCCCTTATAAGAAGCACCACTCCGAGTGGTGATAGCTTTGACGAAAGTGGTATCTTCATCATCATCACTGTCATCAAGTACACTGACAGGAACAGCATTGAGCATTTCGGAATAATATCTGGCTGATCTTTGCTCACTAAGTTTGGTTGACAAACTTTTAACCGTAAATCGTGATAGAGTAGGATCTATTCTTGACGGCTGAGGAGCAATTGTGGGTGTAGATTTTTGGATGACAGAAGGTTGGATGACAGAAGGTTGGACGTATTTAGCACTTCCATTGTTAGTGGGAAGTACCGGGTCCTTTATCACCTTGAATCCAACATGAGATTTACCACTACGTGTACTGACAGCTTTGAGTTCACCCCTAGGGTTGACAACAGTGTTACTTGGGAGACCTCCCGAGGTAGAAGGTATATCAGTTAAAGACTTTTTGATCTGGTTTAATTGGGCAACCAATAACTGGTTTGTCTCACGTTGTGTCTTATTTGTTTCCTCTTGGGTTTTCATGAATTGCATAAGCAACTCATCTGAGGACGTCTGATTTCGGTTTAAACCTTGGTTTTGATTAAAATTTGGACCACGGTTTTGGTTAAAATTACCCTGATTCTGACCTCGGTTTTGATTGAAATTTTGGGAATTGTGGAAATTTTGTCCCTGATTTTGAACAAAGCGGTTTTGATTATTCTGATTTGGCACGGGTGGAAAACCAGGTGGGACCATAGCATTCGGTGCTCGGTACTGAGTCTCAGCATGCGGACGGTATTGATTTTGGTTTACTGCAGCTACGTGAGCTGGGTAAAGAGAAGCATCGGTTGCTTGACAATCAAAATACGCATGTGGGCCACCACAAGTTTCACACACTTTATTTATTGCTTTGATTTGTTCCGGTTTATGAATTTCACTTTTTAATTCTTTCATTTCTTTCATCATACAACGCATTGAATCCGTTAAAAAGGCTAACTCTGAGGAGTTACCGGATGAAGAAGAAGCAGGAGTGACAGGAACATTCACTTTGTTTCTAGAAATAGGAACTTTTGATTTATTTTCACAAATTTCAACCACCTCTCTGGGTTTACGATTCAAGATATTGCCACCGGAGGCTGCGTTAAGTGCATCTTGATCGTTTTGGGTCAACCCATTATAAAACGTATTTATCTGTTGTAACACATTGAAATCGTGATGTGGGCATTTTCTTAGGAGATCTTTAAATCTGTCCCATGCCTCTCCGAAATTTTCATCAAAACCTTGACGAAATCCAGCTATTTCATTTTTTAGATTTGTCGTTTTTGATGGAGGGAAGAAATAATTTACAAATTTCTTAACGAGATCTTCCCAGGTTTCAATGGATCGAGGGGGTTCTTTATCCAGCCAAATCCGGGCTGCCCCCTCAAGTGAGAATGGAAATAGCATCAATTTGATCACTGTTTGCGGCACATTTTTGTAATTGATTGTAGAGGTCAGTTTGTTGAACCAACGAATGTGTGCATAAGGATCCTCTCGTTCAAACCCGTGAAATTGGTTTGTGGACACGAGCTGAATCAGATGTGTTTTCAGTTCAAAATGATCAGAATCGATGGCTGGTAAAACGATGGCATCTCCGTAACCCTCGGTGGGTGCCTGGAGCATTTCAGCCATGGTGCGTTCGTCTGCCATATTTTCAGTGAGAACAGTACGAATCTCGGGTTCGACTATTTGGGCAGCACGTCTACGATTACGTCTTCTCGGAATATCTACGAGTTCACGTAAAGGGCTTGATGACGTGGAAGAACGAGTGCGCATGCACTAGATAAAATATACCAATTAAAACAAGACTGAGGCAAAACACAAGGAACTTAAAACCTTAAATCGAACAAGCGTACGGTAGCTCTCTAAAAGATAAACGCACAGGGTGGCGGAGAAGCAAAGGTGGGCAATTAATGCTCCTTAAAAACCCGCTTCTTTCAGTCTGACAATTTAATGTCAGACTATCCTAGAACCTCCGTAGAGTTTGTTTATCAATCAAAGGTGAGCCGGAATCGCAAGTGACACAAAGGCAAGTTTTAAATCTTTGGTCTGGGAACTTATTATGGCCGTACCCCCAGTTAGGTAGTACTCTGTCTTGGTTTTCGATGGTAAATTTTATTATTGTTTATTATTTATACAAAGAAAACAGAAAATCTTTTTGGTGTTTTTATTTGTTTATGTGATAATAATAATAATATATATATAGAAAAGAAAAGAAAAATATTTTTGGTATTTTGTATTGTTTAGGGGAAATAGGAACTTCTGATAGAAGGATCTCGAATCACTAATCGCCTGAACTTTAAACAATAGTCGCAACACACCTCCCCGGCAGCGGCGCCAAAATTTGGTCCGTCTGAAAACGTATATAAATATGCAGTCTCAGAACGAATGCTCGTGTGTAGTGTGAAACCAGGCAAGTGATCACCTGGGTCGTTTCCCAACGAGGTGCGAAATTGAAAACTGTGAAAAGCTTTGGATTAGAGTGATTGATGAATCAGATATTTTTGCTTTAACAAGATAAAATCTATTAAATAGAAGCTATCACTATTTTTCTGTGTTTCGTTTAATCTAAATTACACTAGAAACGCGAGTCGGGATTTAATTAAAATGCGTATAACATTGAGATATATGTAAAATTAACTCTAAAGGTGTTCTAATATTTTTTATAACTTAAAAATGACAAAAGAAAATTATCTAAAAAAGATTTATATTTTTCTGATTTTTATATTTTTTATTATAATTTAATTACTAAATTTAACTAATAAATAGATTAAAAATACTAAAATTATCCAAAAAATTACGAAACTTTTTTATAAAATACTAGAAGTGATTACTGAGCTAACCAAAAATATAGTGGAAGTGACAGCTTATTCTAAATAAGCTGCAAAAAAGCTGGAAAGATAATAAGCTTAATAAAACTAAACTGTTTAAGTATTATTTAAATATCTAAGGGTGTAAATGTTTAACAAAAATGAGTACTAGCACACTGGGTGAGGCTTTGGTTTGGTGAACGACAGGTCACTGGTTCGAATCCATATAAGACCTTTTTCTAAAAACTTATTTTTTTTTGAACTTTTTCTTTTTGCTAATTACTTTTTAGCTGAATATAAGTAACTTTAATTAAGGAACTATTTTTAAAACTTATTTAATAAGCTAGTTTTAAGTAGCTTATGAGAACAGTAGGCTATTTATTAGATTTTAAGATTTTTGGATTTTACAAACAAGCTATAAACTGATGAAGAGGTTAAAAGCTTATAGACTAAGTAGCTATGGACTTTTTTACATCTAAATACACTAATGGTTCAAGAAAATCTGGTCTGAATAAGCTAGAAAAGCTCAAGAGAGCTTATGGCTTATTGGTATTGCTGATGTGCTCTTTGCACAGGGCAAAAATGCCCACTTCGAGGGCCTCTTTCGAGGTCAAAGAGAGTTCTAAAATTCGAACTAAAAATATCCTAAGTAGACTAGCTGGTGAGGTTTGAGAATCAAAAAGAAATTTCTTAAAAGAGCTTATGGTTATCGAATTAAAAATGTGCAAAGTTTCGAAAAACTATGACAATCTGCTATATGCAGTTTTGCTAACTGATCTAGTGCTATCTTGTTGCACACCTTGTGCAATGGGCTGGGGTTTATAGAACCTACGAATTGAACTAAAAGAAACTCAAAGATACTAAGAAAATGGTCTAAACAAGCCAGTGGCTTGTATAAGCTTGAATGAGCTTTTGGCAGTCCAAAACTCACACAGTGGGTTCAAAATGGTTCTAACTTGTTCTAGAACTAATCAAATATCGAAAATAGCTTCTAAGGACTGGTAGAAGCTTGTGCAAACTTGGTTCAATGACACATCTACAGTATACTAGGTGTTTGGCCTGATGACAGTCACTAAACCAAACAGCCCTTTAGGGACTGTTATGGTATTTTGTGAACTGAACTGTGTAATATAAGCTTCGAATTGGATTCTAAATGGACTAGTAAGTTACTTAAGCTATAAAATTAACTTAGTGACTGAAAATAAAACTGATATCAACAAGCTAGCTTATAATCTTATTTTTGGCTTTTATTAGGTATTTAAGTGAAAATGAAAACAAGTAAAGTGATGACTAATGAAACTGATTGAAAAGTGAATATGAACTAATGAAAAGCTAATAATGATAAAGACAAGAACAAATAAGCTTATGGAACAGTGACAATAGAAAATGAAGAAAACTTGCAAATTGCTTACAATCGAAATGCCAAGCAAACCAAAGAACCACGAACCAAGAACAACCTATGGGCCTCCCATGAAGCCACTAACCCATAAGCTTCCACAATAATTGGCTTATTGATCCAGAATAGCTTATAAGCTAATTCGTTGACTTTTGTTGACTGATCTTCGAATTTGAAATTGAGAACTAATAAGAACTATATAAACTTACATAAAGCTACTATGAGCTTATGTCAGTTTATAGGAAAGGTTAATGGAGCTTTTGGTGATAATGTAACTAGCTTAAAGCTTATTCGAATTACTAGGAAACTTGATAATTTAAATGATCACTAATATTGAGTACAAATTAACTTGAAACTGGACAAGATAACTGAAATGAGCTTATATTAAAACTGAACTTGAAATTACAACAGAGATACTTGAAATTGAAATTTGCGATTTAACTAAATTAACTACTTGCCAAAATTGGCTTACATACTAGTCTATATATACAATAAGTAACTGGGATATTCATGTCGACATCTCTTGAGCTCAATCCCACCATTAGATCGCTTTAAGTCATCTCAATCGTCCACTTGTATTTTTGGCGGGAAATCAGGAAAGTGGGATAAGTATCTGTTTTGGTCAGTGAGAGTGGAGAGGAAGCATTAATTGCATTTGGCAATGTTAGGTAGTGTGTTTGGAGGGGGAATGATGTGGTGAAGCCAGCTGGTGATGAGGTGGGGGTGAGGTGGTGTGGATTGGCGGTTCGAAGGAAGAAGATAAGTTTGACTGAGTTGTTAAACTCAGTCTAATGGATTGGATTTTGGGCTTTGTTAAACAATGGGCTTGGACATTGGTAATGGGAAAAGGGTTGGGTATTATGGGTTTAGTGTTGGATTGGATTTAATGGTTGGATTTTAGGGATAATGTTGGATCCGGATTTGATAGTTAAACAAGCATAGGGACCAATCTTGTAATTCTTGCATTCTTGAGGGGCTGAGTTTATAAACTTCCAAACTATCTTCAAGGGATTAAACCTGCCACAAAACAATAACACAAGGACCAAGGCTTATTTTTCTCAAAGTTTTTAAATCCCAAGGACCATTTTTTGTCCATTTTGCAAAGTTCAGGGACTAAACTTGTAATTTTATGAAACTTCACACCAAAGGACTATATATGTTTATTTGTGATTCAAAAGGACCTTTGGTGAATTTTTCAATGTTTTGAATAACCAGGGATTAGTTTTGACAACTTTTGAAAGTTGAGGGACTGAAACTGCCAATTATGCAAACTTTGTTCGTTTTTCACTTGTTTTTAAACATTTTGCATCTGAAACATATAAAACACAATTCTGGGATAATTTCAGTATTATGATGCATTTCTGAGTGTTTTTGGATGTTTTGGCAGCTCAGATTAGGTAAAAATGATGAGTATTTAGACACTCATCACTCCTCACGATAGTGAAAGAGAGACTCAAGACACCAATCTTCAGTATAGGCACATTGTCCGTGATTGGGTATTCTAAGGATTTGAGCAAATTGCTCAAGAGTTAGAACGTATTTGAAGTTTTTGACCCAAAACCAAAGTGACAAGGATTGATCCTCGTTACGTACGAGTTCAACTTGTCGAAAGAACTCCAACACAAAGCGAGGACAAATGTACTCGTTAATGTGGAGTATACAATCGATCCTATAGCTCTAAAGGAAGTGTTGATGTCCCGGTAGTAAACTAGGGATGGATCAACGACACGGCCTTCATGAAACCGACGGGTTTCAAGATTGACATAGGCACGAATGTGGTTACCGGGTGTAGTGGGTTCACGTGAGATTTCGGGTGTATAGGTATCGGTTAGGAGATGATCAAAATCATATTCATGAGACATTTTTGTGTCCTATAAGAAAATTTTAAGAAAAATTTAGAATAAAAACCAGTTGCATACAACACGTGCCTAGTGTGTGCCTATATGCAGACTATGTGGAGGTGCGGTAATCTCGACTCAAAAGAAAAATAATGAGATTACCCAAACACTCCTGATTTCACTTTAGCTCAAACAAATATGTCGAAGAGTACATCTTGATTATGTAATTCGAGTAATATTTGTGAGATCATGAATGCATGAGAAAGTGTTTTTAGTTTGCATCAACAATGCATGAAAAAGAACAATTTCATGATCCTAATTTTGTGAGATTTTAAGATTGATGGAATTGGGGTGTTTTAGTGTTGATGACTTCTAATTTTGAAACATTCCTAGAAAAAGGTGAAAATCCCCAATTCAATTTTCATCAATGAACAAACCCTAGACTCAAAATTAGAAATAAATTAGAATGAGAAAACTTACAAATTATGTTGAAAAGGGTAAAATAATTGAGGATCTTGAAATCAATGTCTTGAATATGATCTTGAAGAGGTGTAATTGAGTTTTGGGTTGTGAGGTTAGGTTATGACAGCAATTGCTGAGGTTTTGAGGGTTTGAAATGAGTAATGTGGGAAAAGGGGACTGAAATACGAAATGTTCCAGATGCACGGTTCCACGGTACCGTTAAATTTAACTGTGCCGTGCCACATTTAGTGGAGCCGTGATCTGCTGGGACTGTTTTCTGTCCCATTTTGATTTTTGATGAATAAGTCTCGCTGTTTTAGTGAGATCTTATGACACGAGGAAAGAATTTGTACCTAACAAAGTCTTATGACTAGGGGTTCCTAAACTTGACTAGACGAAATACACGGGATGACTTCAAGAGTCATGGGATTTATGGAATATGTTCCATCATTCCTAGACCTAGACGGAGGTAGTTAAAGGATTCTCGTTTGAGAGGTTTGGTTAGTATGTCAGCGATGTTGTCTTGAGAAGGAACTTTCTCAATGGAAATGTTTCCTTTCTGAACATTATCGCGAAGGAAGTGGTGGCGAATTTCAATGTGTTTAGTACGGGAGTGTTGGACAGGGTTTTTACTCAAGTCAATAGCACCTTTATTGTCGCACATAATGGGAACATCATCTAAGTATATGATATAGTCGTTAAGGGCTTGTTTCATCCATAGTACTTGCTGACATGCCTTTTCGGCGCTTACGTACTCGGCTTCGGTAGTGGAGATGGCAAGAGCCGTTTGTTTCTTGGAGAACCAAGAAGTTAGACAACAACCCATGAAGGTACAAACGCCACTCGTGCTTTTTCGATCCACGTAATCTCCCGCATGATCAGAGTCGGCATAGACAACAGTTTCTATACCGGTCCCCTTGAGATAAAATAATCCCAAGTGTATAGTGCCTTTAATGTATCGGAAGATACGCTTAACCGCTTCAAGGTGAGAGGTTTTGGGATCCTCTTGGAAGCGAGCACAAAGGCAGACACTAAAAATGATGTCGGGCCTACTTGCCATGAGGTATAGTAAACTACCTATCATACCTCTATACTTAGTATTATCCACGGACTCACCTTCTTCATCTTTCGTGAGTTTTATTTTCGTGGACATGGGAGTTTTCATGGGCTTAGACTCTTCTAAACTAAACTTCTTAAGCATTTCCTTACTATACTTAGATTGATTAAAGAAGATACCATCTTCCATTTGCTTAATTTGTAGACCAAGGAAGAAATTTAATTCGCCCATCATGCTTATCTCAAACTCATCATGCATGATTTTAGAAAAATCATTGCACAGTTCTGGACAAGTTGAGCCAAATATAATGTCATCAACATATATTTGAACAATGATGAGATGTGAATCTCGTTTCTTTGTGAAAAGCGTGTTATCTACCACTCCCATGGTATATTCATGTTCAATCAAGAATGCTTTCAGTCTATCATACCAAGCTTTGGGAGCTTGCTTAAGACCATAGAGTGCTTTCTTGAGTTTATAAACATGATTCGGATATTCGAAATCAAAATTGTTGGGAATAAAATGTTCAAGTCAAAGAGCCTGCCAAAGATGTTAAAGAGCCTGCTAGTTGATTTTGTAGTGTACGAAGATGTTCTACCAGTACCTTCTGGGTAGAAGGTACTGCTAGCTAATGAAGAGCCTGCCAAGCTTCTGTTTTGTCGATTAGATATTTTGTAATAGATATTTAGTTGAATTATTAGTCTTTGTACATTGTTATACGTTATGTAGAAGTAGTGTAGTCCTCTGTGGTTCACAAAGAATATGGCAGAGTTGTACATTGGTAGTTGTATTTAATTGTAGGCGCCAATATAGTCAAAGTATAGTTTTATATTCATCCACTTGACAATCTTGTAATAAGATATCCTTATCTTATAAAAGGATATCTTAGTCACCACTTCATGCATGCATCTTTCACAACCAACTCATAACCAAAACAAACTATCTCTCAAGTAACTTAGTTACTTCAATTCACAAATCCTTTTTACAATCTTAGATTCAAGATTACTTTGTAATCCCGGTGATACTTAGATCATCCGTATTATTTCATCAATAATATTGAATCGTTTTGTGTTAACCAAAGTTGTGTTCTTTGTTCATTGCATTCTCACGTTTACTTAAACTCACCACCTTGTGTTCTTTTAAGTGTGTTGTAGTAGATTCCGCATGCTAAACACATTCAATACATAAATATCTCAAACAAACAGAACAAACGTTCCACAAGTGGTATCAGAGCTAGGCTTGATATTTACTAATTTAAAAGAACAATGGATGTTGAACATATTCAAACAAATGTTGCAGCTAAACTTCCATTACTTAAGCAAAATGAGTTTGAAATGTGGAGACTAAGGGTTGAACAATACTTTCAAGTGCAGGACTATGCACTTTGGGAGATCATTGAACAAGGCAATTCATTTAAACCCCAAATCACCACTACAACAGTAAATGATGCTCTTGTAACAAGAATACAAGACCAACAATCAAATGCAGATGAAAAGATTCAGAAGAGAAATGATCTAAAAGCAAGGAGTATGTTACTGATGACTATTCCAAATGATCAACTTTTGATCTTTAACAAATACAAAGATGCCAAAACCCTTTTTGAAGCTATTGTGGCTAGGTTTGGTGGTAATGATGCTACCAAGAAAACACAGAAAACACTTCTCAAACAACAATTTGAGAACTTTACAGCCACAACCAATGAGTCTTTGGACAGTATGTTCAATAGACTTCAGAAGCTTGCAAGTCAGTTAGCCATCCATGAAGTGATGATAACTCAAGAAGACCTAAACTCTAAATTTCTTAGAAGTTTACCTTTAGAATGGTCTATGCATGTCATTGTCTGGAAGAACAAGCCAGATATTGACCAGATGAGTCTCAATGATCTCTACAACAATTTCAAAATTGTAGAACATGAAGTAAAGAAGACTACTGGGTCAAGTTCAGGAAATATGGCTTTTGTTTCATCCCCAAGCATCTCAAAGGTTGATAATGAAGAAAAAGGTGGCAGAGAAGAAGGTACTGCCAGTACAACCTTTGGTACTGCTAGTACTTCTAGTAGTACCAAATCCATTTTAGATGAAACAATTGGGTGTGCTTTTCTTACATCTCAACACAATGGGTCCGTATTAACTTTTGAAGACCTTCAAGAGATTCATCCTGATGATCTTGAAGTGATGGACATAAAGTGGCAACTTTCACTTTTAAGCATTAGAGCTAAGAAGTTGTTGATGAGGACTGGCAAGAAGATAATGATAAATGGAAATGAGCCTGCTGGCTATGATAAGTCAAAAGTGGAGTGTTACAACTGCCACATGATGGGTCACTACTCTAGAGAGTGTAGAAGACCTAAGAAGCAGGATGACAAGGGTAGAGGGTTTGACAACAGGAATAAAGGAAGCTTTGAGAAGAAAGGAAGCTTTGAAAGCAAGAGTAAGGTTGTTGAAGTTGCTGAGCCAAAAGCAATGGTTGCTATTGATGGCATGGGTTTTGATTGGAGTTTCATGGGTGAAGATGAGTCAACTTCTGATGAATTGGCTTTGATGGCATTCTCCACTCCTGAGGTACAAACTATCAAATGTTCTAGTAATTGTGAATTTCTTAAAGAATTAGAAGTTATAAGAAAATCTTATGATGAGCTAAAAATAGAAGAAAGAAAAACCAATCAAACCTTATTTAACCATCAGTGTGGTATGGCCAAACTAGAAAAACAACTCATTCACTATAGAGAAAATGAACTCACTTTTACTGATGCTAAAACTGCTCTTAATAGACAAATATTTTTGAAAGATTCAGAAATAGAAATGTTAAGGACTGAGTGTACTAAAGTTACATTGGCTAGAGATAATATCCAACTGACTGTTACTAAATTGGAAAATGCTTCTGAGTATACTAGGAGCATAGTAGAGAATCAGATGAATAAGAGAATAAAATCAGGGATAGGATACAATGAATGTCCACCTCCTTATAGAGGAATTCCTTGTCCTCCAGGATCAGATCTTGCTGAATCAGGTGTGCATGAAGTCTTTAAACCATTGGCTAAACCTGTAGTGATAAGTGAACCTTCTGAGAATACTAAGAATGCCCCACTCTCTAAGGTGCTCACTGATAAAAGACCAGATGTCCTAATTATTGAAGATTGGGTATCTGATGATGATGAAGATGAGACTACTCCTATCAAAGGAATCAAAGTAGGACCATTAAGTCTTAAGAAAGTAGAAGTTAAAGCTAAGGCTAAAGCTGTTTTGAAAACAGTTGAAAGTTGTAAAAATTGTAATAACAAACCTAGGGGAAGCCAAAGAAATTGGAACAACCTTAAGTCACAACAACTAGGTGATGACTTTGTTATGTTTAATAAGGCTTGTTATTATTGTGGTAGCTTTAATCATCTTCATGCTTATTGTAATAAATGGGTTTCTGGGAGTAAATCAAAGTCTAAAACAAATGTTACTCACCCCAGAAAAAGTTTTGTTAAGTCTAACACCACAAATGTTAAACATACTGTTAGACAAAATAAGCCTGTTATTGCAAAACCAACTGATAAGGGTACAAGAAACACTTTCAAATGTGTACCAAAAGTTGTGAATAGTCCTATTCAAAAGAAATCTGTGGTCAAAACACAAATTTGGAAACCAAAAACCAAAGGTCATGCTAGACCAAAAGGTCCTGCTAGACCAAATGGTACTACCAAGATTGGTATTACCAAAATTGGTACTGATAGACCAAAGACCACACAATGGATTAAAAGGGAAAGTGCTGTTAAGTCCTCAGCATGTTGGATTTGGAAACCAATCCAATCAAAAGGTGCATCAACAATCCTGAAAAGGTTTGATTTCATTTATGCAAGAGGCAAACCCAAGTCTGTCATGGCTTGGGTACCCCAAGGAAACTAATATGTTTATTCATGTGCAGGAACATTCAACTGATATTGAAGATCAAGGATATGTTGATAGTGGATGTTCAAGGCACATGACAGGCAACATGTCATTCCTCTCAGACTTCAAAACTTTTGATGGAGGATATGTTACCTTTGGGGGAGGAATAAAAGGAAAGATCACTGGTAAAGGTACTATCAAAACCAGTAAACTAGATTTTGAAAATGTGTATTTTGTGAAAGAACTTCAGTTTAATCTTCTTAGTGTCTCACAAATGTGTGACAAAAAGAACAATGTTCTTTTTACTGACAATGAATGTATGGTTCTTTCTTCTGATTTTAAGATGCCTGATGAGAGTCAGATCCTTCTTAAAATTCCAAAAAGGAACAATATGTACAGTGTCAATTTAAAGAACATTGATCCTAAGGAGAGTCTAACTTGTTTGGTAGCAAAGGCCTCATTGGATGAATCTATGCTATGGCATAGAAGGCTTGGTCATGTAAACTTTAAAACAATCAACACTATTGCAAAATATGATTTGGTAAGAGGTTTACCCAAAAAGATTTTCCAAAACGACCAAACTTGTGTTGACTGTCTAAAAGGCAAGCAACATAGAGCTTCTTGTAAGCCCAAGACCCAAAACTCTATTTCTCAGGCTTTACATATGCTTCATATGGATCTCTTTGGTCCTACTAATGTGTGCAGCTTGAATGGAAAAAGATATTGTCTGGTTGTTACTGATGAGTATAGCAGATTTTCATGGGTTTTCTTCTTAAGATCTAAACATGAAACTAGTGAGATACTTAAAACCTATATCACTGAGGTAGAAAACCAATATGATAAGAAGGTCAAGGTCATCAGGTGTGACAATGGGACAGAGTTCAAGAATAGGGTTATGGATGACTTTTGCAAGGAAAAAGGCATAAAAAGAGAGTTTAGTGTAGCTAGAACACCTCAGCAAAATGGAGTAGCAGAAAGGAAGAATAGAACACTTATAGAGACTGCTAGAACTATGTTAGTAGACTCTAAGTTGCCTATTTCATTTTGGGCTGAAGCAGTTGGTACTGCTTGTTATGTACAAAACAGGGTTCTTGTGACAAAACCACATAGAAAAACACCTTATGAACTTTTCTTTGGTAGAACACCATCTTTAAGTTTTATGAGACCTTTTGGTTGTCATGTCACTATTCTAAATACAAAAGATCATTTAGGCAAGTTTGATGGAAAAGCAGATGTTGGCTATTTGATAGGGTATTCCTTGCAGAGTAAGGCCTATAGAGTGTTTAACACTTGCACTAGGCTAGTAGAAGAGAATCTTCACATAGAGTTTCAAGAGAAACTAACAAATATGAAAGGAGTTGGACCAGATTGGATGTTTGATGTTGATAGGCTTTCAGAATCTATGAATTATGTGCCTGTTACAGGTACAAATACTAATGTTGATGCAGGTTTTGAAGACAATGTTGAAACTCCTAAAGATCAAGATTACATCTGGATGCCAATTTGGAAAAGTATGGATCTATCTTCAAGTCAAGAAGGACCTTCAAACACAAGAAATGAAGGTAATGAAGAAGATCATGGAACTCAGAATCAAGAGAATCAAGAAAGTGGTGCTAATGACAATGGTACTGCTAGTTCTTCAGATGGTCCTGCTAGTTCAAGTATTGGTACTGCTGAGCCATTGAATGTTGAAATAGATGATTCTTTTCAAGAAGAGAGGGGGATTAGCAATCTTCCATCTACCTATGAAGTTCCTAAAACACCAAACACTAGAATTCTCAAAGATCACTCAACTGATGATGTGATTGGAAGCATAAATTCTGGTGTTAGAACAAGATCTCAAGTTGGTTTATCTCAAGTCTTATCTTCAGATGAAGAAGGGTTTATCTCCTCTATTTATGAAGAAAAGAATAATGATACTTCCAATATATGCCTGTTTTCATGTTTTCTATCTCAGGCTGAACCCAAAAACATAAACAAAGCTTTAGATGATGCAAGTTGGGTGGAAGCTATGCAAGAAGAGCTTCTCCAATTCAAGATTCAGAAGGTTTGGATATTGGTTGATTTGCCAAGAGGTCATAGGGCAATTGGAACCAAATGGGTATTCAGAAACAAGAAAGATGAAAGGGGTATAGTGATCAGAAACAAGGCTAGATTGGTAGCACAAGGATATACTCAAGAAGAAGGGGTAGATTATGAAGAAGTGTTTGCTCCAGTTGCAAGACTTGAAGCAATTAGGCTTTTCTTGGCCTATGCTTCATTCATAGGCTTCACTGTCTATCAAATGGATGTTAAGAGTGCATTTTTATATGGTGAAATTGAAGAACCAGTATATGTATCTCAACCTCCAGGCTTCATAGATGCAGAGTATCCAGACAAAGTTTACAAGGTTACCAAGGCTTTGTATGGTCTACACCAAGCTCCTAGGGCATGGTATGAAACATTGGCTTGTTTTCTACTAGAAAGTGGATTCCAAAGAGGCAGGATTGATCCAACTTTGTTCATCAAAAGAACAAAGAAAGACATCTTGCTAGTGCAGATTTATGTTGATGACATTATCTTTGGATTAACAAACCAAGACTTGTGTGTACAATTTGAAAAACTTATGCATAGTAAGTTTGAAATGAGTTCCATGGGGGAACTTACTTTCTTTTTGGGTCTCCAAGTGAAACAATCCAAAGAAGGCATATTTATCAGCCAAGATAAGTATGTAGCAGAGATCCTAAGGAAATTTAATTTTGCTGATTCTAAAGTTGCAAGTACACCAATGGATCCAGACAAAGGGCTACTCAAGGATGCTGAAGGAGAAGATATGGATTTGCACAATTATAGATCAATGATTGGGTCTTTGATGTACCTTACATCATCAAGACCAGATATCATGTTCTCAGTATGTGTATGTGCAAGGTTTCAAATACATCCCAAGATCTCTCACCTCACAGCAGTCAAAAGAATCTTTAGATATCTTAAGGGTCAACCTAGGTTGGGTCTTTGGTATCCAAGGGAATCATCTTTTGAATTGGTGGCTTATTCGGATAGTGACTATGCTGGTGCAACTCTAGACAGAAAATCCACAACTGGTGGATGTCAATTTCTCGGTTGCAGACTAATCTCTTGGCAATGCAAGAAACAAACAATGGTGGCCAATTCTACAACTGAAGCAGAATATGTTGCTGGTGCAAGTTGTTGTGGGCAAGTTCTTTGGATCCAAAATCAAATGCTTGACTATGGGTACAATTTTCTTAACACCATTATTTATATTTACAATAGCAGTACTATTTGTATCATTAAAAACCCAGTTCAACACTCAAAAACAAAACATATTGAAATCAGACACCATTTCATAAGGGATTGCAATGAGAAAAGGTTAATTCAAGTAGTTAAAATTGATTCTGAAAAGAATTATGCAGACCTTCTCACCAAAGCTTTTGATTTAGGTAGATTCAAATATCTTGTAGGAGGTATTGGAATGATAAATCTTTGAATAACATGTGTTTTTATTCATAAAATTAACTGGTATTAGCTTTTAAACATGGTACTGCTAGTTAGTCAAAGGTACTGTCTATTCATAATTGGTCCTGCTGATATAAAATTCCTATGTTTTGTTTCACATTAAGGCTTGAATGTTTAAAATGCTATAGATCAAGTGCTTTGCACTTTGTTCTTTTGGTTTGCAGCTAACACATTTCAGGTTGATAACAAAACAAGAGTTCTTCCAAACAAAAAGGAGCAACAAAAGTTATATTCATTTCAGGAGAGATAACAATCTCAGGGGAGGAATTGATAGCCCAGAATGGAAGAAAAACCAATTTATGAAAGGAAAGACAAGAGCATACAAGATGATGCAAAGTTGAAAAAGAGAGAGTTAGATCACATATCTAGAAGGGATGAAGCATTTCTCAAGGAGAAAGTTCTATCTAGATCAACCTAAGGAAAGTTTCAACTCAAAGGCATGACATTAGATGATTTCAATTGTTGAACCAATCATCCAAGATACACAGCATCATTGCCTTTTTAATTTCCTCCATCCAAGGAAATTGCACCATCTTTGGGCCATCATGGCTTTTGGTATTCCACTCACCAAGTTTTTACAAACTAAAGAGTTGGCTAGTCCTTAAGCAAACGGCTTTTGGTAAAGACAAATCAAATCCGTTGATGGTTGATAGTTTACCAAAAACTATATGGTTGTTAACTAACCATACTTAATTGTAAATAGTTAGCTAGTCCTTAAGCAAACGGCTTTTGGTAAAGACAACTCAAATCCGTTGATAGCTGGTAGTTTGCTAAAAACTATAAGGGATTTCTATAAAACTTTCAAAAGTACTGGTAGTTCAAAATTGGTACTGCTAGTATAAAAAGGTACTGCTATATAGCCGTTGAGCCTGTCAGAAAAAGTTTTAGCCATTAGGCCTGGTAGTTAAAATTAGCCGTTGGGGTAGTTATGTAAATTACTGATGATTATATTATATTATATTTCACATATAAAAGATCTTTTTAACCGCCTATACATTTACTTATTATAATCTTTCTTATTGTCGGTTAAAAGTAATTCTCTCATATCTTCTTTCATCAGTCATTATCATAATTCACATACACCTTTCATCTTCTACCAGTACTACCAACAAATTCCACCATCATATTCAAAATTTTCATTATGGCTTCCACAGTTGTTCTAGATTTTGTCCAACGTCACAATCAGTTAGCATTTTTGGAGAAGTCAGAGGATAATGCCTCATTTCATCAAGTAGTGGACTTTTTAAATAACTCCTATATCAGGTTTGCTTTACTAGTCAATCCCACTATTTATGAAACTCAAATTTTGCAATTTTGGCAATCTGCTAAAATTAAAACTTCTGAAAATGGGGAACAAAGAATTAAGGCCAAAGTGGATGGTAAACATTTGACTCTTACTGAGTCATCCATAAGAAGACATCTTCATTTGGATGATTCTGATGGTATTAGTCAGTTACCAGATACTGAAATTTTTGAAAATTTACAAAGAATGGGGTATCATGCTGAGTCTAACAAACTCACTTTTCTGAAAAAGCATCTTACTCCACAATGGAGATTTTTGATTCACACAATCCTTCACTGTTTGAGCCAGAAGAAAACCTCTTGGGAGCAATTTAGTGGAAACATGGCTTCTGCTCTCATTTGCTTAGCTACAAACAGAAAATACAATTTTTCTAAACATATTTTTGAAGGATTGATTAAAAATGTGAAAAGTGAAACAAAGTTTTTGATGTATCCAAGATTTATTGGGTGCATCATTGCAAAATTAAAACATTTGTTACTTCCCACAGACTCAATTTATGACACACCAAAACTTTCTCACAAAGTATTTTCAAATATGAGAATTGGTTTTAGAGGGGAAGAAATACCACTTTTTGATGAAATATTACCACAACATCCAGAAGAACCAACACCATCAGCTGATACACCATCATCTAGTTCTTCACATGGTTACATTTCCCCAACACATCAAACATCACCAATACCATCTCCAACACCATCAGCAACACCACCAACATCATCACATCATGTATCACAAACCCAATCACCTCAGACAATGCAAGAACTGAAAGACAAGGTGAAGTTCTTAGAAGATGCTCTTAAAAGTCAAAGCAAGAAGTTTTCTGAGATCAACATCAAATTAGTAAAGAGGGTAAAGAGATTGGAGGGTGAAGTGAAGAAGCTAAAGGGTAAAAAGTCTGCAAAGGTTGTTTTATCTAGTTCTTCACAGTCAGATGCTGATAGGATAGGTCACTCTTCCAAAAAAGGGAGGAAGGATAGTTCTGAAGATGAGGAAGAGGCTCAATTTGAATTCCATGATGGAACTCAAGTTTATGATGAAGAGCCTGTTGGAGCAGGGCAAGAGCCTGCTAGGCCAGAAGAAGAGCCTGCTAGGATAGAAAGGCTATTGGCTATGGGGTATAAAGGGTCTGCTGAGAAAGTGTACAAGAGAAAGAGGGATTTAGAGCCTCAAGGGAATTTGTTTGTTCAGGGGAGGATTTTTGCTGCTGATGAGCAATCTTCTGCTCCATCACAAGCACCAACTCCAAAGGATAAGGGCAAAGGCATTATGATTGAAGATGAGCCAAAGTCCAAGAAGTTGAAAAGAACTCAGCAAATTCAGATGGCTTTAGGAGAAGAAGAAGCCAAAAGGGTTCATGAAGAAGAGCTAAAAGCACTTGAAGCTTCAAGAATGCTTGCAGTAATGAAAGAGAAGAAAGATGCTGAAGATGCTGCTCAGACTCTTCTTGATACTCAAATTGCTCAAGAAACCTTTGATGCACAGATGCTATGGATTATCAATAATGATCCAATTGTGAAAGGTCAAGCAGCAAATATAGTAAATGACAAGACACTCAATTCTGATGAGAAAACAGAAGCACTTGAATCTTTCATCAACAAGAAGTATAAAGAAGCAGCTTTGGCTGATATTTTTGAAAAGATGAAGGAAAGTCAGAAGAGAGGTTTTAAGGTAGGACAAGCTCAGAAAGATCAGGTGATTTTTATGAAAAGGTTTTTGAAAGGTCAGGCAAATTGGACTGACTATCAACTAAAGAAGAAATATGCTGATGAAATCTTCTTCCTGTATCTACAAGCCTACAAGAGTCTTTACTATAAAGTTCCATCTGATGTACACCCCTCAATGAAGAAGAAGGATGCTCAGAAGAAAGAAGTAGCAAAATTAGACTCAGAGCAAGTAAGTAAAATGTTGATTACTTTGCCTACTATCATACATGCTGATCCAATTAGCTGTAGAAGACCTATTATTGATTGGGAGATCAACCATGATAGATTAGGAAAATCATGGAAAATAACAAGGGTTGGGGGTCAGTTTGCTATCTTCAAGAATTTTGAAAATTTAGTTAGAGCATGTGACAGAGCAGACTTGGAAGAATTGTGGAATCTAGTGCAGATTAGACTAGACACAACTTCTAGTACAGATGCTAAGGAACAAGAACTTTGGGTAGAATTCAATAGGATGTTTGATCTTGATCCCAAAGATGTTCATTGGAAATTTCCCTATTATGATCCTTCAACAACTTGGGAATTTCTAAGCCATAGCAATATTCATCACCTTTTCACACAGAGTGGGATAGAACTCTTTATGTTGGCTGAGAAAGAGTATCCACTTAGTTATGAAGTGCTTAAAACCATGATCTCCAAGAGATTAAGGTGTGACAAAGATGATGAGAACTCAGAAATTGTTCAGAGTTTGCTGAGGAGCATATCTGAGCAATATGAAAGAAAAAGGAAGAACAGAGAGTGAAGGTTTTTGGAAGAGTTCTCTCAAATCCTCAAGGTATATATTTTATTCATCAGAAACTTGTGTATTTTAATGGAAATAACAAGTTTAGGGGAGGATTTTTGGGAATAAAATGTTCAAGTCAAAGAGCCTGCCAAGGATGTTAAAGAGCCTGCTAGTTGATTTTGAAGAGTACGAAGATGTTCTACCAGTACCTTCTGGGTAGAAGGTACTGCTAGCTGATGAAGAGCCTGCCAAGCTTATGTCAAGTCGATTAGATATTTTGTAATAGATATTTAGTTGAATTATTAGTCTTTGTACATTGTTATACGCTATGTAGAAGTAGTGTAGTCCTCTGTGGTTCACAGAAGAATATGGCAGAGTTGTACATTGGTAGTTGTATTTAATTGTAGGCGCCAATATAGTCAAAGTATAGTTTTATATTCATCCACTTGACAATCTTGTAATAAGATATCCTTATCTTATAAAAGGATATCTTAGTCACCACTTCATGCATGCATCTTTCATAACCAACTCATAACCAAAACAAACTATCTCTCAAGTAACTTAGTTACTTCAATTCACAAATCCTTTTTACAATCTTAGATTCAAGATTACTTTGTAATCCCGGTGATACTTAGATCATCCGTATTATTTCATCAATAATATTGAATCGTTTTGTGTTAACCAAAGTTGTGTTCTTTGTTCATTGCATTCTCACGTTTACTTAAACTCACCACCTTGTGTTCTTTTAAGTGTGTTGTAGTAGATTCCGCATGCTAAACACATTCAATACATAAATATCTCAAACAAACAGAACAAACGTTCCACAAAAATCAACGAATCCCGGAGGTTGAGCAACATATACCTCCTCGTTGATATAACCATTAAGGAATGCACTTTTCACGTCCATTTGGTACAATTTAAAGTCTAAGGCACATGCATAGGCAAGGAGTATTCTAATAGATTCTAATCTAGCTACAGGTGCATAGGTTTCATCATAATCTATTCCTTCTTGTTGGTTATAGCCTTGTGCTACCAACCTTGCCTTATTCCTAGTCACGACGCCATTTTCGTCGAGTTTATTCCTAAACACCCACTTAGTTCCTATGATGGTTTGATTCCTAGGAGGAGGTACCAACTCCCAAACTTGGTTGGCGGTGAATTGATTAAGTTCTTCTTGCATGGCAAGTGTCCAACTTTCATCCTTAATCGCTTCACCAACATTCTTAGGTTCTACAGTAGATATAAAACAAAAGAAATTACTTTTGTTTTGAGCTTGTGACCTAAGGGTTCTTTGGTTTAGGTTTCCTATGACATTTTCAATAGGATGGTTCTTGGATTCCTTAACATTGACAATTTCGTCAACTTCAACTATTTCATCCTCAATGTCATCATCTAAGGTTTTCTTGCCATTAACCTTAATGGCTTGTTCCTCATCTAAGTCATCATCCACCAAGGGTGATGTCTTAGTTGGTGGAGGGCTTTCATCGAATGTCACGTTGAGTGACTCTTCGACTTTCATTGTTTCCTTATTTAGGACAATGTAAGCTTTACTATTTTGGGAGTATCCTAGGAAGACACCTTCGTAAGACTTTGGGTCAAACTTGGTGAGGTAATCTTTAGTGTTTAGTATGAATCACTTGCTTCCAAACACTCTAAAGTAATCAAGAGTAGGTTTTCTACCTTTCATGATTTCATATGGAGTTTTTCCTAAGATAGGCCTAATTAAAATCCTATTAAGTATGTAAGTTGAGGTGTCCACCGCATTACACCAAAACTTTTGCGGAGTTGATTGTTCATTCAACATCGTTCTACTCATTTCTTGTAGAGTACGATTTTTCCGCTCTACTACCCCATTTGATTGTGGAGTGCGTGGAGCTGAGAAATTATGAGTAATACCATTAGCATCACAATATACTCCAAATTGCACTTCATTATCAAATTCCCGACCATGATCCGTCCTAATTGAAACTATAGTACATCCTAGTTGATTTTGGACTTTCTTACTAAAAACCTCGAATTCCTCAAAGGCTTGAGTCTTATTCTTAAGAAATCTAGTCCAAGTGTACCTAGAGTAGTCATCAACTATTACTAAGGTGTAGTAGTTTCCTCCGTAGCTCCGTACGGCGGATGGACCGAATAAGTCCATATGAAGGAGTTCTAGGCATCTAGAGGTCGAGACTATATTCTTAGCTTTGTGACTAGAATGAGCTTGTTTTCCAAATTTACAAGCGTCACAAAAGTGTTGATCAAACTTAATCTTAGGTAGATCTCTAACTAGTTCCTTAGAAGCCAATGATTGTATCAAGCGCATATTGGCATAACCTAATCTCCTATGCCATAGAGTGGAGTTATCATCTATGGTTGCTAAGCATATCCTATCCCGAGGCTTATTTCCTATTTTCATAACAAATAAGCCATTTCTCCTAATTCCTTTGCCTATGGTTTTACCATCCTTAATGATCTCACTACCCTCTTCAGAGAATATAACTCTACACTTATTATCTACCATTTGACTAATGCTAAGCAAATTAAATCCTAAGTTATCTACATGTTCAACATTTCTAATAGTGAGGGAGTTTTGAGTGATCGTACCTTTGCCAATAATGTTGCCCTTAAGTTTGCTACCGAAAGTGACATTACCTCCATTGTATGCCTTGTATGATGAGAATAGACTTCGGTTGCCCGTCATGTGGTTAGTGCATCCACTATCCTTGACCCATTCGTCAGGCTCCAAGTCGATTCCCAAGCATATCTATTGCATAAGATAAACATTCAAACATTTGGTCCCCAATATCTCATGGGTCCAAAGTGGTTAGCATTAAACATCCCATGCATCATTTGCATGTGGTTAGGATGTTGAAATGGTGGGCAAATTTCCCATGGCAAGTAACTTTGTAGTTGACGGTCATTCCAAGTTACGGGATAGTCACTTGGAAAGCTTTGTCTTCTAAAGTTACGTCTCGGTAGAGGAGTTCTTGACCGAGGTTTGGGAGTGTTTGTTTTTCTAGGTGGAGGAGTCTTAGACCTAGCGTCAGATTTTACAAATCTAGGTTTGGGTTTTGACATAGGTTTGTAGAATCGTTTAACTTCCTCTATACTAGCAATAGAGACCTTTGTACCATTAACAACAATGTGAGTTGGTTTAGGACTTGATTTATTTTTGAAATTTGACTCAGTTCTGTCTCCAGAGTCGGACGGTACCACGGTTCCATTAACTTTAATGGAGCCGTTGGTACCTTTAGTGGTGCCGTCTGGACTTTTGACAGAGTTTGAGATTTTAACAGATTTTGCTTGATTAGTTTTATCTGTCAAAGCATTTTCTGTTTCCTTTTCAAAGCTAGTAATTCAAATTTTGTTTTCCTTGAGTTTTTCATTTTCTACTTTAAGATTTATGCATGACTCACATCCTATGTCTAATTCTTTATATCTTTCAAGTCCTTTGACTTGACTCTTTAGTTCTAACATTTTCACTTCTAGTTCATGCAATTTTGATTTTAGTAATTTGTTTCTACTTAACATTTTTGAGACAATTTATCATAGATTATTATGTTCGTCATTTAGTTTGTTATCATCTATTGACGAATTATCATCTATGAAATCAGGGTAGTTGTAACGTACCTCATTTGAAGCATGAGCCATTAGACACGTTTCGTCCTTGGGCTACTTTTCTTCATCATCACCGCTATCACTCCAGGCGCCTCCTATGAGAGCTCGTTGGTTGTTGACTTTCGGTGGCTTGGGACACTCTCCTTTGAGATGATTAGGATCTCCGCATCTAAAGCATTTCCTATCACTTGTCCCTTTCTTTTCAACAGGGTTCTTTTGTGATGTCTTCTTCTCATCACGAGGTTGCCTAACGAACCTACCTCTTCTCCTAAAGAACTTTTTAAAATCCCTAACCGCTAGTGCATATTCCTCATCTTCACTATCGGAACTCGAACATTCCTCATCACTAGACTCCTTCTTGGCTTTCAATGCCAGAGATCAAACTCTCTCGCCTTTGCCTTTGACTATGTCGGAGTCTTTCTTAATTATCATCTCGTGAACTTTCAAGTTTCCTATAAGTTCATCGAGTGACAATGCCGCCAAGTCCTTTGACTCTTCTATGGCGGTGACCTTTGCTCTCCATTTAGGATGTAGAGCTCTAAGAAACTTCCTAACATAGTTCTTACTAGAATAACCTTCATCAAGAGCTTTAAGACTAGTGATAATAGTATTAAATCTAGCAAAAGCATTATCTATTGACTCATCCTCCGAAATGGAGAATTGTTCATATTGTTGAACAAGAAGATCTATCTTGTTCTCTTTGACTTGGTTATTACCTTGGTGAGTGACTAACAAAGTTTTCCAAATGTCTTTTGCCGTATTACACATAAAAATTCTTTCAAACTCTTTTTTAGGCAAAGCATTATAAATCATCATTTTAGCCTCATTATTTTTGGCTAATTTCCTTTTAAGTTCATCACTTTGTTTATCATAAGAAACTATTTCATCCTTTTTAGTTTCCGGATTCTTTTGAATAGGTTGAAAGTCACCCTCGGTAATAACATGCCAAAGATCAATGTCTTTTGATTTCACATACGTTTCGAATCTTGTTTTCCAATATATAAAACAATCGGTTTTTAAAAGTGGTGGTCTTTGCATAGATTGCCCTTCTAGATATTTGTCGAATCCATTGATCGATTCAAGCTTTAAAATACAATATACTTTAAAAAACTTGACTGACGTGGCTCTGATACCAATTGTGGGAAACTAGAAGGGGGGTTGAATAGTTTACCGGTTTAAAAACTTCTTTTAAAAATCTTGTTTTAAAAGTTGGTTATTGGAAACTTTGATTCGAACTCTATGTGTAATCAATCAACACCAATATGAACTACACACTAAGCTAAGTAATAATAACAAATAAAAGTAAAGAGTAGAGTTGGAAAGATCAAACCGAGACAGAGGATTTATAGTGGTTCGGCTACAAAGCTCTTCTTCGCCCTACTCCACTCCCCGAGTACCACACTCGAGAGTTTCAAGCACTATGTCAACAATCTCCCTTAAGGCGGAGAAAACCGTACACGTCGCTTATCCTATTACTGACACTAAGCTAGATGTCGAGTGCTAATCTTAGCTAGCACCAATCTACCAAGGTCCACGTGACCAAACACTCAAGCCCAGTGGCTTCAAGAGATCACCAAGATCTCAACACGATCACAATGATCAACACTCACTTCACTCTACTCGACTAACACTAACCTAATGACCCTTGATCTTCTTGATCAATCACATAAGCCCAATGGCTTCAAGAGATGTTCACTATCTCTATAGATCACACTTGATCTTCACTCTCACTCACAAAAAGAAAATAAACTTGATGTATGCTAAGACACAACAAGGTTGTAACAAGTGTTACAAAAACCTATCAACTATAACTCTAGTATCTTCTTGATTACTTGAGTTCTTCTCTTGCTAATGAAGAGGGATGACAACACCTTGTATCAACTTGGATACTTGTGTTCTTCTCTTGCTAGTGAAGAGGTATGAAGAGGATCACTTGAAGGATGATTGGATCACTCTTGAAACAAAGAAAAACTAATCTAATTGACCCTAAGAAGTGAAAGGTGTGAGAGGATTTAGCTAAGGGATTTTTCTGTGTGTGAAGGGTGCCTAAAACTATGAAAGAGGTGGGTATTTATAGGCAAAGAAAATCTGAACGTTACAATTCAAAATGGTACGGACGGCTCCATTAAATGACCCACGGCTCCATTAAATTTAACGGTACCGTGGAGCCGTGGTAGACTAGGACGCTCCAAATTTTGTCTTTTCTGGTGAAAACTTATTTGGGGAAGGTTGGAGCTGATTTTGGGGGGGAAATAGCTGTTGTGATTTTCAAACTTATTTTTCCATTAAAACATTTCTTAATATTTCAAAAATAATTTGTCATGTGTATTTTTGAAAAAATGTTTTGCCCCATTTAAAATGTGAATTTTCAAAACATGAATTCACTTCTTTGATCACTAGTTCAAGTTGTAACTTTGTTCAAGAGTGATTTGCGTAGAAACGGGATCTTCCGATTAAAAACTTGTTAACGTTAATTTTAACGTAACGTGAGTTCACATTTTGTCATCCTCAAAACGTGAAGTAATCGAAAGATATAAATAATGTTTTTAGAACATTATTTGCATCAACAAAATCATAAACAAAAATAAGTTCTTAAAAACTAAAACGACACTTTTAGAAAACGAAGTCTATTGGTTAAAAGAAAAAGAGATACGATTAGAAAAGGGTAAAGGTGTTAAAGAAACATGTGTCTCATGTCAGGAACTTAAACTAGAATTAGAAACACTTAAAACCACACAGGAAGAGCTTATCAAACAAAACTCTAATTTTAAAAGGTTTGATAAAAATATAAGTTGTGCAGATGAGATAATGAGGATTCAAAAATTACCTCATGATAAAACCGGACTAGGTTTTATGAAACTAGAAAACTTAAGTGACTTTCAGAAACAAACAGTGAAAGTACAAGAAACTGTTCCAACAAAGTCAGACACCCACGGATCTGGCGGACCCAAAAATTTGGTTCCGCCAGTTATGGCCAAAGGGTCCGCGGGTACTGTTGATGAATAGAAGGTTTGTACTTCGGACCGTACTGAGTTCGTTAAGGTCACTAGAAAACCTAGCACTAGTACAACTGTTAACAAACAAAAACCAGCAGTTACTATAGGAAAAGGTCAAGTTAAAAATGAGTTTAGGACTAAAACGGTTCAACAGAGACCTAGAACTAGTTTTCCCAAACACCCCTTTCCAAAGAGTAACTTTAACTCTCAACATCATCATCAAAATAGTAGGAACCGAAACATGTCATGAAACTATCAAGGTCCCAACTACATGCCATGGAACACTTATCCACCATTTCCATACATCAACCATGATAATGTAATGTTTAACCCAAATGGACCCATGAGATATTGGGGACCAAACGCTTGAGTTTTTGTTGAACTTAGGTGTGCTTGAAAGTTGGGTTAGAACCGGATGAGTGGATTAAAGATAGTGGATGTTCAAGACACATGACGGAAAACAAAGGCCTTTTCTCAACCTACCAAGTGTACGATGGAGGTAATGTCACATTCGGTAGCAAGCTTAAAAGTAAAATCATCGAAAAATGTACAATCTCTCATGACTCTCTCACTATTGATGATGTTGCTCATTTAGATAACTTAGGATTTAACTTGCTTAGTATTAGTCAATTATGCCGTAAAAAGTATAACGTCCTTTTCAGTGAAAATGGAGTAGTGTCTAGAAACAAAGCTAGGCTAGTAGCTCAAGGCTACAATCAACAAGAAGGTATAGATTACGACGAAACATTTGCACCCGTCGCTAGGATTGAGTCAATTAGAATACTTCTTGCATATGCATGTGCACATGACTTTAAACTATTCCAAATGGATGTTAAAAGTGCTTTTCTAAATGGTTTTATTAACGAGGAAGTATACGTAGCACAACCTCCTGGCTTTGCCCATTTTGAAAAACCAAATTACGTCTACAAAC
Organism: Artemisia tridentata subsp. tridentata; assembly: GCA_021014915.2. Classification (NCBI taxonomy): domain Eukaryota; kingdom Viridiplantae; phylum Streptophyta; class Magnoliopsida; order Asterales; family Asteraceae; genus Artemisia; species Artemisia tridentata. The sequence continues at coordinate 127,654,751 of CP139506.1, forward strand.
TTAAGAAAGCATTATACGAACTTAAGCAAGCACCAAAAGCTTGATATGATCGACTTAAGACTTTCCTAGTTGACCATAAGTATACCATAGGCCTAGTAGACAACACTCTTTTCAACAAGAAAAAGGGATCACATATTATCATAGTCCAGATATATGTGAATGACATTATATTCGGTTCAACTTGTCAAGAGTTATGCGACGATTTCTCAAAAATCATGCATGACGAGTTTGAAATGAGTATGATGGGGGAACTAAACTTTTTCTTATGTCTCCAAATAAAACAATTAGAAGATGGGATATTCTTCAACCAATCTAAGTATATAAGGGATATGCTTAAGAAATTTGGTCTTGAAGATTCCAAACCCATGAAAACACCAATGTCTTCCGAAACCAAACTCACCAAGGATGACGAAAGTGAATCCGTAGATAGCACTAAATATAGAGGAATGATTGGTAGTTTACTCTACCTCACGGCTAGTAGACCGGACATTATGTTTAGTGTTTGTCTATGTGCACGCTTTCAAGAAGATCCCAAAACAACCCATCTTGAAGCCGTTAAACGGATATTTAGGTATATTAAAAGTACTACACATTTAGGATTATGGTATCCCAAAGGTACGGGAATGGAAACCATAGTGTATGCCGACTCAGACCATGCCGGTGACTATGTCGATAGAAAAAGTACAAGTGGTATTTGTACTTTTGTCGGGCATTGTCTCACCTCATGGTTTGCCAAGAAACAAACGGCCCTAGCTATATCAACAACTGAAGCCGAGTACGTGTCTGCAGGAAAGGCATGTCAACAAGCACTGTGAATGAAACAAGCTCTCGTCGACTATGGAATCGAACTCAACGACATTCCCATTCTTTGCGACAATAAAGGAGCTATCAACCTTAGCAAAAATCCAGTCCAACACGCTAGAACCAAACACATAGAAATACGTCACCATTTCCTACGCGACAATGTTCAGAAGGGAAACATCTCAATCGAGAAAGTATTCTCAGAGGACAACATTGCCGATATCCTCACAAAACCTCTTAAGAGAGCACCCTTTAACTTCCTTAGACTTGGTTTAGGATTAATGGAACCAAATGTGTAGTTAAAACCTTAGCTTTAACCTTTGATTAACCAAACTCAACAATAACCAAAAATTGAGTCTGATCCTGCGGAACCAAACGACAACAAGGACGGACCCCTTGTTTTGGTTCCGCCAGATCCGTGAGTCTCCAGGTAAGTTTTTCTAGTATATTAAACAAACACCCAGTACTGTGTATCACAACTCCCAAAAACATACCAACTACTGGAACTCGACTCAAAATCAACCAAACTCACAATTTAGGCCATCTCCTTCCACCAATTTGTGCTCTAATCATCTCTGTAAGTATCCTAATCACATCTACATTCCTGATCTGAGTCTAGGATTTCTATTTCACGCACAAAATCAAAACTTGGGGTTTATGCATATTTTTAGTAAAATCATGAAGCATATTTACTAAATTGCATAACAAATCATGTTTTCCTTAGTTAGGAATTGCATATCATAATTCATCAAAAACCCCATGAGAAATTTTTATCAAAATCTTCTCACGACTAGGAAAAACGGTTTTTGCACATTGTTCATACAAATACAAAACGTTATGTTTTAAACATCATTTGCATAATGTCTCTTGAATGCTAAAGGAAATACATAACTAATATGTATTTTCGGGTACATTCAATCGTAGATACATTGAAGTAGGAGCGTTTGGGTTATCTCTTGTTTTATCATAAAACTTGCATACACAAAATTTTCATGCATCAAAAGGAGTCGAGACACATTGTCCCCATATAGGCACACACTAGAAATCTATATACGTATTTTCGATAGTTTTAACTAAACTATGTAATTTTCGTGTCTAGGATAATCATGCCTCCCGCGACTTATTATGATCAAAAAGAAACCGTCAAATACCTACCTCCACACCATAAAACCAAAGGACTCACTGAGGACCTAGTTAAAATCTTTAAAGCCTTAGAAAAACGCTATGTACATGAGGGTAGAACTGTAGACCCCTCATTCCTAGATGGAACCATTCTTAGAGAACAACTTGCCGCAATCCAATTCGATTGTCTCCTAGATATCGATGAACCCATAATCCCTAGATTCATACTCGAATTCTATGCGAGTGTAGGTCTTAGCACAAATGACTACGGTTACATGAACATCCATTTCAAAGTAAACCAAAACCAATTCAACATCCCTCTAGACCAATTTGGAGAAGTCTTAGGTGTTCCAAGTCAAGGAACTTGCTTTTATTCGGACAAATGGTCATTGTCCATCCTCGATTCCAACCTTGATCGTACACCACCATACGACACACCCTTAACCCCAAAAGAGACCATTCGTGCTCATCTTTTTGTCCCTAGAACCTCCCACACTAGGACTAGTCGAGGTAAAGAGGTAGATCGAGATCCGTTTGGCATGGAGCTAAACGAACTTAGGCCCCAATTCAAGAAGCTAGAAGAAGTTCTTAGGGCTAACGTCATTAGCACCATAGGAAATAGAGACCATGTCAACGCAAGCCTTTGCTACATGCTCTATTGTGTGTCAAACCACCAACCATTCAACCTCGCATATTATATCGCCAAAAGAATGGCCGATATTCCAGTTTTAGGAACCACCGCAATGCCTTATGGGATGCTTCTCACCCGTCTTTATAGAGCTTTTGCACCCATTCCTCGAAACGCTAGAGGATTTGTTCCCGACTACACCGAGATTGAACACACCTTTGTACCACTTAGTGATCATAGGGTAGCCGTAGCAAGAGGAAAACGAGCTCATCCTCCCACCTCATCATCATCATCATCATCGGTTAGCGAGGATGATGGTTTGCCAAATTCTAGGATTCCTCCACCCGAGTATATGAGTCAACTTCCTCCCATCGACAACCAATCTGAAGAGTTTCGTCAAACACGAGGAATGATGAAGAATCTTGGACGGTGGGTCATGAAGCTCAACAAAAAGCTCAACAAGAAGTGAGGGTTAGGGAATGTTTGGTATAAGACAATTTCAAGACAATGATGTGTTGAATTCTTGTGTTCTTAGAATATTATGTTGGTGTGATACATTTGTGTGAATTAACAAAACATTTAGCAGGACGATAACAAGTGATGTTATCGATTTTTCATGCTTAAGCCACCGTTTGGCTTAACCCTCGTTTATGGTAAGATATTATCATCTGATTGATCTATATGCAAACGTGTGTTAGAATCCGTGTTTTTGCTTTTAATCAATCACCAATAAGTAGTTACATATGTTTTAGGACAATTTTCAGGATTTGAACAGGTATCGAAAAATTTGACATGCTCTCTGTTAAGAATTTACATTTTCATCTGGCGGATATGGCGGAACCAAAATCTGGGTTTCGTCTGTGTATTCTTTGACTCCGCCAACTTTCACCCTGTGGATCATGCGGAACCAAAATATTGGGTCCGCCTTTGTTATCGATTGGTGCCGCGCTCCAACAGTAACATTTTTCAAATCTTCCGTCTAATCCCGCTCCTTAGATTGTTGATTCTAGTTCTTAGGATTATTCTACTGATCATTAGGCATATTAGGATGATTTAAGCACACTTAGATTCATAAGAAATCCTTTTCCCACCAAAATTTGAAAATTGAAATTTTCTTGCAAGTTACCTTTCTGTAACAAGCAAGGAACCCTCAATTTGGTTCCTTGCAATCCGTGGAAACATAAAATCAATAAATTTGCCACTCAAACCTTGCATTTACTGCATATCTTCCACCCTTTACTCAACTCCATCTCTTTGGGTTGACTTAGATGATGTGACTAGCACAATTTTTTGTTCCAAATCATTAGGAACCTCAATCCTTCTATGGATCAACATCAAATCCAAACACCAATTTCCATAATCCTTACTGCCTATAAATTGGAACCTTTACTTGATCACAACTCACACCTTCACCATTAACTCTAAGCATCATCCCTGTACTTCTTAGCAAACCATCTCATTTTAACCATGACAAATTCCAACAACTCTTCCACCACGCAGAACTGCTCGCATAAGTGTCAGACAGTGTTGCTCTGTGAACTTAGCATCTTCATCAGAGGAGTCATCACCTCTCAACATCTCCTCACCCATATCTTGAAACTTTTGAAGACCTTCCACCAAGGACCACCAATCCTCCTCCTATGACCTTTGAAGGTCAAGAACCTCTCCTCTTCCATCCCATTTATCGGGATATCCACGGTCCTCTCTACCGTGACCAAGAGCCACCACAACCGCAACCTCAACAACTCTCACCAAGGTCCACCCTCAACGCCATCGATGAGGAAATGTGGATTAATCAACCCCAATCCCAACAAGAGATCAATGAAGAGCTTAACCGCCTTTATGCATTCTCAAATATGGTGGATTCCCACCTTAGTGAAGCCATGGATCTTCAATCCATCTTGCTTGCCTCCATCAAAACTCCACAAACAACCACCAACCAACCATCAACCTATGTACCAACACCTCCACCACCACCACCACCAACTCATGAACAAACCCTTCCACCACCTAGACATGGTTGTATCATGTGCGAGAGGACCGCCCACCTAACTCAACGGACCAACATATTGGTTCATGAGTTACAAAACGAAATGAGGTTCATTTTGAACCACATTCTCGAGCGCCTAAATGCACTTTCTCATCCTCCGCAATAGAAGCTTTTAGTTTCTCCTTAGGATTTCTTAGGATTGTTTTTGGACTTTTCTATTTTTAGGTGGTTTTTATTGTTGTAACACCTTGTCTTATGACTTTGATCATAGACAATTTTCAAATGGAAGGATGTTATATTTATGCTTGTGGGTGATCACTACATATGCATTATATTTTTGTTGGTTTACTAACATTTGCATCCTTATATGGTTGGTTATAGTATTAACTTTGTTTGAACTTTGGGATTGGTTTGAACAATTTTAGTTAGTTGACTTTTTTAAGTCAAACGGGTTAAACTACATTGCTTGGTTGAACCTTTACATTTGTATTATGCTACTTGGTTGGATTGATTCATATACAACTAACCTTTGTTTTGTAGCTTTTCTCATCCTTGAATCATATACGTCGGTACCCTAGCAACGGGGAGTATTGATCGAGGGGGAGAATTTCATGTACTAATCTTTTGTTTTGTAGCATTCATAATCCTTGAATCATATACGTTAGTACCCTACCAATGGGGAGTATTGATCAAGGGGAGCATATCATACACTAACTTTTGTTTTGTAGGATCATTCATGCATCATGAACTTGGAATTCCCATTAGAGGGAGTATTATCCAAGGGGGAGCTTTAAGTTCTCAAAATCATTGAATCATTCTTGGTACTCCAAATTAGGGGGAGTAATCACCAAGAACCGTTCACCACATTCCGCTATGCATTACTTCTTTTTGTTTCGACAAAAAGGGGGAGATAGGATTAAGTTCATACATCACTGTTAACATCACAGTACATGTTTTTATGCTTAAAATAGTTTTCAAAACTTGCATAAAACTAACTTAATCTATATTTTTAAAGGACTTTCACTTTACTTATTCCATTGCTTAAAAATAAACGTTATGTTTTGTCATCAACAAAAAGGGGGAGATTGTTAATACAAATATCGTCCTAAAAACGTTATTTAAATTTTACGATATTTGCTTTATTTTGTTAATGACAATTATAAGGTTTATTTTTAGCAAAGCATAAATATAAGTTAAAGTCTTTTACATTTATAGTAACAAGCTTTTTAAACTCATTTGCACATCACATGATCACTAGGAATTACATTGCATACATATATACATTTACATGTTTATTTTTATTTTTTAAAAATAGAAATATACATGACATCATGGCATGCATCATTTAGATAGCTTAGTTGACTTTACAATATATTTTGGAAAGATCTTGAAGCAAAGGAGTTGACTTTGTAAGATCTTGACAAGACTTGACAAAATATGGAAAGATTTGTGAAGTTCTTAGCTGGCATGTCCCGGCGGAACCAAACTAGTGAATGGGCGGAACCCATAATTTGGGTCCGCCGGATCCGCCTCTTGTCTGGTCAGTTTTGCCTATAAATAGCAAGCTGATCATTCAAGCACTCTCATCACTCATATAGCATAAATTACATATTCATTCATTTGTACATTACTAACCCATTCATTCATTCATTTCATTCTTAGTGATCTTCCTTTTGTAGCAAAGAGATCAAGCATCAAGGATCAACAAACTTTGCTATCCTGTTAGTGTAGGTACTGTGTGATTTGTTAGTAGATTCCCACATCATTGTTATACCATTCATTCAGTATTGATCGGTTAGTGTTTTAGTCCTCAAAACACATAGAGTGTCGGGAGTGGTTGAACCCTTGTAAAGAACTCGACATCTAGCTTAGTGTCAGAAATTGTATAGGTGACGTCAGGTTGGTTCTACCTTGAACTAGAACTCGGTATTTAGCTTAGGACCGAAAAAAGGTGTAAGCGACGTGTGTAAAGGTTTTCTCCGCCGAGAAGGGAGCTTGTTTCTTAGTGAAGAAAAACTCTCGAGTTAGAGGCTCGAGGAGTGGAGTAGGGCAAGGAAGAGAGTCCTTGTAGCCGAACCACTATAAATGTCCGTGTTGTGGTTTGATTGTTCTTTTCCTTACTTGCATTACTTATATTGATTGTTTGTGTGCATTAACTTGAAATCACATTAAGTCTCAAAGCAAATAAATTTAAAAAGCGGTAAAAACTATTCAACCCCCCTTCTAGTTTTCCAGAATTGGCATCAGAGCTACGTTACTCAAGATTTTCAAAATATATTGTATTTTAAAACTTGAAACGATCAATGGATTTTGAAAACTTCAAAGAAGGGCAATCTATGCAAAGACCACCACTATTTGAACCAAATAGTTTTATATATTGGAAAAACCGCTTTGAAACTTATGTGAAGTCAAAAGATATAGATTTGTGGTATATTATCGTAGAAGGTGATAACAAACCTATATTGAATATATCAGGAGGTCGGGATGAGGGTACTTCTCTTACTCGTCACAGTGATGAGCAAAAGAAGTTGATTGCCAAAAATAATGAAGCTAAAATGATGCTTTATAATGCTTTACCTAAGAAAGAATATGAAAGAGTCTTTATGTGTAAAACCGCTAAGGATATTTGGCAATCATTAATTATCACTCATCAAGGGAACTCACAAGTCAAAGATAACAAAATTGATCTTCTTGTTCAACAATATGAACAATTTGTTATCTCTGAAGATGAGACCATTGATAGTGCTTTTGCTAGGTTTAATACTATAATTACTTCTCTTAAAGCACTTGACGAATCTTTTTCTAGTAAGAACTTTGTCAGGAAATTTCTTAGAGCACTTCAACCGAAGTGGAGAGCAAAGGTGACGGCTATTGAAGAATCCAAGGATCTTTCAAGCATGACACTTGACGAGCTCATCGGAAATCTCAAAGTTCACAAGATGGTGAAGGAAAAAGACTCAGAAATAGTTAAAAGCAAAAAGGAGAAGATGAAGTCCATTGCCTTAAAAGTTAAGGTAGAGTCAAGTGATGATGAAGAGTCTAGTTCGGGTAGCGAAGAAGAAGAGTATGCCATGGCCGTTAGAGATTTCAAGAAGTTCTTTAGGAGACGAGGAAAGTTCGTAAGACAACCTCGTGAAAAAAAGAAATCCTTCCGAAAAGACCGTGATGATAGGAAAGGAAAAGTAGATAGGAAGTGTTTTAGGTTCGGGGATTCCAGTCACCTAATAGGAGAATGTCCAAAGCCTCCCAAGAACAAATCTCAAAGGGCATTTGTTAGTGAAAAAAAGAAATCCTTCCGAAAAGTAGATAGGAAGTATTTTAGGTTCGGGAATTCCAGTCACCTAAGAACGACGAATTTGCTCTCATGGCTCATGACTCAGAACAGGTACATTCTGACTCATCATACTCCTCTATTGATGATGAAACATTAGAAGTAGAATATAACAAATTGTGTGATATTACTCTAAAAATCATAAACAAAAATAAGTTCTTAAAACCTAAAAGTAGATAGGAAGTATTTTAGGTTCGGGAATTCCAGTCACCTAAGAACGAAGATTTGCTCTCATCGCTCATGACTCAGAAGAGGTACATTCTGACTCATCATACTCCTCTATTGATGATGAAACATTAGAAGTAGAATATAACAAATTGTGTGATATTACTCTAAAAATCATAAACAAAAATAAGTTCTTAAAAACTAAAACGACACTTTTAGAAAACGAAGTCTATTGGTTAAAAGAAAAAGAGATATGATTAGAAAAGGGTAAAGGTGTTAAAGAAACATGTGTCTCATGTCAGGAAATTAAACTAGAATTAGAAACACTTAAAACCACACAGGAAGAGCTTATCAAACAAAACTCTAATTTTAAAAGGTTTGATAAAAATATAAGTTGTGCAGATGAGATAATGAGGATTCAAAAAGTACCTTATGATAAAATCGGACTAGGTTTTATGAAACTAGGAAACTAAATTGACTTTCAGAAACAAACAGTGAAAGTATAAGAAACTGTTCCAACAAAGTCAGACACCCACGGATCTGGCGGACCCAAAAATTTGGTTCCGCCAGTTATGGCCAAAGGGTCCGCGGGTACTGTTGATGAACAGAAGGTTTGTACTTCGGACCATACTGAGTTCGTTAAGGTCACTAGAAAATCTAGCACTAGTACAACTGTTAACAAACAAAAACCATCAGTTACTATAGGAAAAGGTCAAGTTAAAAATGAGTTTAGGACTAAAACGGTTCAACAAAGACCTAGAACTAGTTTTCCCAAACACTCCTTTCCAAAGAGTAACTTTAACTCTCAACATCATCATCAAAATAGTAGGAACCGAAACATGTCTTGAAACTATCAAGGTCCCAACTACATGCCATGGAACACTTATCCACCATTTCCATACATCAACCATGATAATGTAATGTTTAACCCAAATGGACCCATGAGATATTGGGGACCAAACGCTTGAGTTTTTGTTGAACTTAGGTATGCTTGAAAGTTGGGTTAGAACCGGATGAGTGGATTAAAGATAGTGGATGTTCAAGACACATGACGGAAAACAAAGGCATTTTCTCAACCTACCAAGTGTACGATGGAGGTAATGTCACATTCGGTAGCAAGCTTAAAAGTAAAATCATCGGAAAATGTACAATCTCTCATGACTCTCTCACTATTGATGATGTTGCTCATGTAGATAACTTAGGATTTAACTTGCTTAGTATTAGTCAATTATGCCGTAAAAAGTATAACGTCCTTTTCAGTGAAAATGGAGTAGTGTCTAGAAACAAAGCTAGGCTAGTAGCTCAAGGCTACAATCAACAAGAAGGTATAGATTACGACGAAACATTTGCACCCGTCGCTAGGCTTGAGTCAATTAGAATACTTCTTGCATATGCATGTGCACATGACTTTAAACTATTCCAAATGGATGTTAAAAGTGCTTTTCTAAATGGTTTTATTAACGAGGAAGTGTACGTAGCACAACCTCCCGGCTTTGCCGATTTTGAAAAACCAAATCACGTCTACAAACTTAAGAAAGCATTATACGGACTTAAGCAAGCACTAAAAGCTTGGTATGATCGACTTAAGACTTTCCTATTTGACCATAAGTATACCATGGGCCTAGTAGACAACACTCTTTTCACCAAGAAAAAGGGATCACATATTATCATAGTCCAGATATATGTGGATGACATTATATTCGGTTCAACTTGTCAAGAGTTATGCGATGATTTCTCAAAAATCATGCATGATGAGTTTGAAATGAGTATGATGGGGGAGCTAAACTTTTTCTTAGGTCTCCAAATAAAACAATTAGAAGATGGGATATTCTTCAACAAATCTAAGTATATAAGGGATATGCTTAAGAAATTTGGTCTTGAAGATTCCAAACCCATGAAAACACCAATGTCTTCCGAAACCAAACTCACCAAGGATGACGAAAGTGAATCCGTAGATAGCACTAAATATTGAGGAATGATTGGTAGTTTACTCTACCTCACGGCTAGTAGACCGGACATTATGTTTAGTGATTGTCTATGTGCACGCTTTCAAGAAGATCCCAAAACAACCCATCTTGAAGCCGTTAAATGGATATTTAGGTATATTAAAGGTACTACACGTTTAGGATTATGGTATCCCAAAGGTATGGGAATGGAAACCATAGTGTATGCCGACTCAGACCATGCCGGTGACTATGTCGATAGAAAAAGTACAAGTGGTATTTGTACTTTTGTCGAGCATTGTCTCACCTCATGGTTTGCCAAGAAACAAACGGCCCTAGCTATATCAACAACTGAAGCCGAGTACGTGTCTGCAAGAAAGGCATGTCAACAAGCACTGTGAATGAAACAAGCTCTCGTTGACTATGGAATCGAACTCAACGACATTCCCATTCTTTGCGACAATAAAGGAGCTATCAACCTTAGCGAAAATCCAGTCCAACACGCTAGAACCAAACACATAGAAATAAGTCACCATTTCCTACGCGACAATGTTCAGAAGGGAAACATCTCAATCGAGAAAGTATTCTCAGAGGACAACATTGCCGATATCCTCACAAAACCTCTTAAGAGAGCACCCTTTAACTTCCTTAGACTTGGTTTAGGATTAATGGAACCAAATGTGTAGTTAGAACCTTAGCTTTAACCTTAGATTAACCAAACTCAACAATAACCAAAAATTGAGTCTGATCCTGCGGAACCAAACGACAACAAGGACGGACCCCTTGTTTTGGTTCCGCCAGATCCGTGAGTCTCCAGGTAAGTTTTTCTAGTATATTAAACAAACACCCAGTACTGTGTATCACAACTCCCAAAAACATACCAACTACTGGAACTCGACTCAAAATCAACCAAACTCACAATTTAGGCCATCTCCTTCCACCAATTTGTGCTCTAATCATCTCTGTAAGTATCCTAATCACATCTACATTCCTGATCTGAGTCTAGGATTTCTATTTCACGCACAAAATCAAAACTTGGGGTTTATGCATATTTTTAGTAAAATCATGAAGCATATTTACTAAATTGCATAACAAATCATGTTTTCCTTAGTTAGGAATTGCATATCATAATTCATCAAAAACCCCATGAGAAATTTTTATCAAAATCTTCTCACGACTAGGAAAAACGGTTTTTGCACATTGTTCATACAAATACAAAAACGTTATGTTTTAAACATCACTTGCATAATGTCTCTTGAATGCTAAAGGGAATACATAACTAATATGTATTTTCGGGTACATTCAATCGTAGATACATTGAAGTAGGAGCGTTTGGGTTATCTCTTGTTTTATCATAAAACTTGCATACACAAAATTTTCATGCATCAAAAGGAGTCGAGACACATTGTCCCCATATAGGCACACACTAGAAATCTATATACGTATTTTCGATAGTTTTAACTAAACTATGTAATTTTCGTGTCTAGGATAATCATGCCTCCCGCGACTTATTATGATCACAAAGAAACCGTCAAATACCTACCTCCACACCATAAAACCAAAGGACTCACTGAGGACCAAGTTAAAATCTTTAAAGCCTTAGAAAAACGCTATGTACATGAGGGTAGAACCGTAGACCCCTCATTCCTAGATGGAACCATTCTTAGAGAACAACTTGCCGCAATCCAATTCGATTGTCTCCTAGATATCGATGAACCCATAATCCCAAGATTCATACTCGAATTCTATGCGAGTGTAGGTCTTAGCACAAATGACTACGGTTACATGAACATCCATTTCAAAGTAAACCAAAACCAATTCAACATCCCTCTAGACCAATTTAGAGAAGTCTTAGGTGTTCCAAGTCAAGGAACTTGCTTTTATTCAGACAAATGGTCATTGTCCATCCTCGATTCCAACCTTGATCGTACACCACCATACGACACACCCTTAACCCCAAAAGAGACCATTCGTGCTCATCTTTTTGTCCCTAGAACCTCCCACACTAGGACTAGTCGAGGTAAAGAGGTAGATCGAGATCCGTTTGGCATGGAGCTAAACGAACTTAGGCCCCAATTCAAGAAGCTAGAAGAAGTTCTTAGGGCTAACGTCATTAGCACCATAGGAAATAGAGACCATGTCAACGCAAGCCTTTGCTACATGCTCTATTGTGTGTCAAACCACCAACCATTCAACCTCGCATATTATATCGCCAAAAGAATGGCCGATATTCAAGTTTTAGGAACCACCGCAATGCCTTACGGGATGCTTCTCACCCGTCTTTATAGAGCTTTTGCACCCATTCCTCGAAACGCTAGAGGATTTGTTCCCGACTACACCGAGATTGAACACACCTTTGTACCACTTAGTGATCATAGGGTAGCCGTAGCAAGAGGAAAACGAGCTCATCCTCCCACCTCATCATCATCATCGGTTAGCGAGGATGATGGTTTGCCAAATTCTAGGATTCCTCCACCCGAGTATATGAGTCAACTTCCTCCCATTGACAACCAACCTGAAGAGTTTCGTCAAACACGAGGAATGATGAAGAATCTTGGACGGTGGGTCATTAAGCTCAACAAAAAGCTCAACAAGAAGTGAGGGTTAGGGAATGTTTGGTATAAGACAATTTCAAGACAATGATGTGTTGAATTCTTGTGTTCTTAGAATATTATGTTGGTGTGATACATTTGTGTGAACTAACATAACTTTGCAGGACGATAACACGTGATGCTATCGATTTTTCATGCTTAAGCCACCGTTTGGCTTAACCCTCGTTTATGGTAAGATATTATCATCTGATTGATCTATATGCAAACGTGTGTTAGAATCCGTGTTTTTGCTTTTAATCAATCACCAATAAGTAGTTACATATGTTTTAGGACAATTTTCGGGATTTGAATAGGTATCGAAAAATTTGACATGCTCTCTGTTAAGAATTTACATTTTCATCTAGCGGATATGGCGGAACCAAAATCTGGGTTCCGTCTGTTGTATTCTTTGGCTCCGCCAACTTTCACCCTGCGGAACCAAAATATTGGGTCCGCCTTTGTTATCGATTGGTGCCGCGCTCCAACAGTAACATTTTTCAAATCTTCTGTCTAATCCCGCTCCTTAGATTGTTGATTCTAGTTCTTAGGATTATTCTACTGATCATTAGGCATATTAGGATGATTTAAGCACACTTAGATTCATAAGAAATCCTTTTCCCACCAAAATTTGAAAATTGAAATTTTCTTGCAAGTTACCTTTCTGTAACAAGCAAGGAACCCTCAATTTGGTTCCTTGCAATCCGTGGAAACATCAAATCAATAGATTTGCCACTCAAACCTTGCATTTACTGCATATCTTCCACCCTTTACTCAACTCCATCTCTATGGGTTGACTTAGATGATGTGACTAGCACAATTTTTTGTTCCAAATCATTAGGAACCTCAATCCTTCTATGGATCAACATCAAATCCAAACACCAATTTCCATAATCCTTACTGCCTATAAATTGGAACCTTTAGTTGATCACAACTCACACCTTCACCATCAACTCTAAGCATCATCCCTGTACTTCTTAGCAAACCTTCTCATTTTAACCATGACAAAATCCAACAACTCTTCCACCAACAGACCACCACGCAGAACTGCTCGCATAAGTGTCAGACAGTGTTGCTTTGTGAACTTAGCATCTTCATCAGAGGAGTCATCACCTCTCAACATCTCCTCACCCATATCTTGAAACTTTGGAAGACCTTCCACCAAGGACCACCAATCCTCCTCCTATGACCTTTGAAGGTCAAGAACCTCTCCTCTTCCATCCCATTTATCGGGATATCCACGGTCCTCTCTACCGTGACCAAGAGCCACCACAACCGCAACCTCAACAACTCTCACCAAGGTCCACCCTCAACGCCATCGATGAGGAAATGTGGATTAATCAACCCCAATCCCAACAAGAGATCAATGAAGAGCTTAACCGCCTTTATGCATTCTCAAATATGGTGGATTCCCACCTTAGTGAATCCATGGATCTTCAATCCATCTTGCTTGCTTCCATCACAACTCCACAAACAACCACCAACCAACCATCAACCTATGTACCAACACCTCCACCACCACCACCACCAGCTCATGAACAAACCCTTCCACCACCTAGACATGGTTGTATCATGTGCGAGAGGACCGCCCACCTAACTCAACGGACCAACATATTGGTTCATGAGTTACAAAACGAAATGAGGTTCATTTTGAACCACATTCTCGAGCGCCTAAATGCGCTTTCTCATCCTCCGCAATAGAAGCTTTTAGTTTCTCCTTAGGATTTCTTAGGATTGTTTTAGGACTTTTCTATTTTTAGGTGGTTTTTATTGTTGTAACACCTTGTCTTATGACTTTGATCATAGACAATTTTCAAATGGAAGGATGTTATATTTATGCTTGTGGGTGATCACTACATATGAATTATATTTTTGTTGGTTTACTAACATTTGCATCCTTATATGGTTGGTTATAGTATTAACTTTGTTTGAACTTTGGGATTGGTTTGAACAATTTTAGTTAGTTGACTTTTTTAAGTCAAATGGGTTAAACTACATTGCTTGGTTGAACCTTTACATTTGTATTATGCTACTTGGTTGGATTGATTCATATACAACTAACCTTTGTTTTGTAGCTTTTCTCATCCTTGAATCATATACGTCGGTACCCTAGCAACGGGGAGTATTGATCGAGGGGGAGAATTTCATGTACTAATCTTTTGTTTTGTAGCATTCATAATCTTTGAATCATATACGTTGGTACCCTACCAATGGGGAGTATTGATCAAGGGGGAGCATATCATACACTAACTTTTGTTTTGTAGGATCATTTATGCATCATGAACTTGGAATTCCCATTAGAGGGAGTATTATCCAAGGGGGAGCTTTAAGTTCTCAAAATCATTGAATCATTCTTGGTACTCCAAATTAGGGGGAGTAATCACCAAGAACCGTTCACCACATTCCGCTATGCATTACTTATTTTTGTTTCGACAAAAAGGGGGAGATAGGATTAAGTTCATACATCACTGTTAATATCACAGTACATGTTTTTATGCTTAAAATAGTTTTCAAAACTTGCATAAAACTAACTTAATCTATATTTTTAAAAGACTTTCACTTTACTTATTCCATTGCTTAAAAATAAACGTTATGTTTTGTCATCAACAAAAAGGGGGAGATTGTTAATACAAATATCGTCCTAAAAACGTTATTTAAATTTTACGATCTTTGCTTTATTTTGTTAATGACAATTATAAGGTTTATCTTTAGCAAAGCATAAATATAAGTTAAAGTCTTTTACATTTATAGTAACAAGCTTTTTAAACTCATTTGCACATCACATGATCACTAAGAATTACATTGCATACATATATACATTTACATGTTTATTTTTATTTCTTAAAAATAGAAATATACATGACATCATGGCATGCATCATTTAGATAGCTTAGTTGACTTTACAATATATTTTGGAAAGATCTTGAAGCAAAGGAGTTGACTTTGTAAGATCTTGACAAGACTTGACAAAATATGGAAAGATTTGTGAAGTTCTTAGCTGGCATGTCCCGGCGGAACCAAACCAGTGAATGGGCGGAACCCATAATTTGGGTCCGCCGGATCCGCCTCTTGTCTGGTCAGTTTTGCCTATAAATAGCAAGCTGATCATTCAAGCACTTTCATCACTTATATAGCATAAATTACATATTCATTCATTTGTACATTACTAACCCATTCATTCATTCATTTCATTCTTAGTGATCTTCCTTTTGTAGCAAAGAGATCAAGCATCAAGGATCAACAAACTGTTGATATCCTGTTAGTGTAGGTACTGTGTGATTTGTTAGTAGATTCCCACATCATTGTTATACCATTCATTCAGTAGTGATCGGTTAGTGTTTTAGTCCTCAAAACACATAGAGTGTCGGGAGTGGTTGAACCCTTGTAAAGAACTCGACATCTAGCTTAATGTCAGAAATTGTATAGGCGACGTCAGGTTGGTTCTACCTTGAACTAGAACCCGGTATTTAGCTTAGTACCGGAAAAAGGTGTAAGCGACGTGTGTAAAGGTTTTATCCGCCGAGAAGGGAGCTTGTTTCTTAGTGAAGAAAAACTCTCGAGTTAGAGGCTCGAGGAGTAGAGTAGGGCAAGGAAGAGAGTCTTTGTAGCCGAACCACTATAAATCTCCGTGTTGTGGTTTGATTGTTCTTTTCCTTACTTGCATTACTTATATTGTTTATTTGTGTGCGTTAACTTGAAATCACATTAAGTCTCAAAGCGAATTAAATTTAAAAACGGTAAAAACTATTCAACCCCCCTTCTAGTTTTCCACAATATGTATTAGTGATGTGATATTATGTTATTCCTACACTTTTTGTGATACGCATATTATTTCTCATATAACATTTCTCTGAAATAAAACACAACAAAATAACAAAATATTATTTAGATTTTGTTTAAAAAAAAAAGAAAATGGTGTTATAAACAATGTTTTAAAAACTGGGTTTTTAATCTACCCGATCAAGTCACCGGGCACCGGTTCGACCACCGGGTCAACCCGGTTTTTATAAAAAAATATTTTTGAAAAAAACCAAACCCGGCCAACCCGGGTCACTCAAAACCCGACGGGTCTAACCGGTTAACCCGTTTTTGTAGCCGGGCACCGATCCAACCGGGTCGACCCGGGTTTGAAAACATTGGTTATAAACATTCTAGAGGGTACGAATGACCTCCCTCTCTACATGAAAGTCAACTTTACTTAACTCACATGAGTCATATTAAGTAGTTTTATTTACCTTATTTTGATAAGAAAAATGCCTAGTTGTTAAAACTGTCTTTTTTTTTCGCTATTTATCTGTTTCAAGGGAGGGTCAAGATACATGACAATCAACTTGACTTAACTCATACCAATAACTCAATTAATCTATAGTTTTACAGCATCAAGTGTTTTAATTCATTGCATAATCTCTCCCCAAAGAATAATTATGACCATTTAAAAACAACTCAACACAAATAGATTATTTACTTCAGTGGGATTATTTATCGTGTGCAAGTGCAACTACGCAAGTTGCATGCTTATCTCTAATTATAACTATAACAGAAACTGACAGAAAACTATGTTATACTGCAAAATAAAAGGAAGATTCCCTTTGT
Organism: Artemisia tridentata subsp. tridentata; assembly: GCA_021014915.2. NCBI lineage: Eukaryota > Viridiplantae > Streptophyta > Magnoliopsida > Asterales > Asteraceae > Artemisia > Artemisia tridentata. The sequence goes on from CP139506.1 coordinate 127,671,912, forward strand.
CCCCTATGATTTGACATCATAGGGGGGACTTGTATAGTATAACCCAATTATTATACAGGCTGTGATATACTGACCCTCCCTATGTAGGGAGGGTGTGTTGACTTCCCGCTGCCGCTGCTTGTACTGTTTGCTTTGTCGGCTTGTACATTCTTTAAAAATAGGTGGAGGCCCATATGTAAGGGACGGTCCGGTTAGCATGACCCTTATTATACATCAACTAGGTATAAATAGTGGACTAATCTGTAAAATTAAACTGATAATAAATTCCTTCTTGCCTAAAACGACAGCGACAGGCGGTTGACACGAATACGTTCGGATAACATTTTAAATTATTCATGTCGGTGGGGCCCACTACCTATTATTTTAGATTTTTACTCCGTAACCCACAGGCTGCCTTGGTTTCGTGGTATGGCCCACACCCCCACCCATATCAACAATGTAGACACTTTCACTTTTCACCCTCATAAAATGAACTTAATCCAAGATCCACCTTATACTTTTGAGTTATGGTCCAATAACCACCTTAAAAATTCTTATTTGTTATATTCGGAAGAGATGAATTCTAGTGTATACAAACCAACCGAAAGTTAGTTATATTCGGTTAAAAGCGGTTGGCCGGAAGAGTCACACCTGTTAGTGAAAAGGTGTGTCTTTTGGAAGGAAAGCGATTTGGAGGGAAAAACGGGTAATACCCGAATCAAAAAAATCGTTTAGGTTTTGGGGAGCTACCCCAAACCTCGCGAGGGGAGGCTTCCCCTCGACCCCCGCCCGCTCAGCAAAGGGATCTGCCCCTTAACCCCGCAAGATGCGCTTGTTTGTGGCAGCACAAGCTAGCTAGAACGAGTGTGCACTCGCACCTCCTAACTCGACTGTAAGCTAAACCTGATTAAGCCATTAATCTTAAGTAAATCACAATTACATAAAATATAAGTGATGAAAATAAAATCACCAGCATTATTAAGGCTTAGTAAATTAAGCAACTTAGCAAGGAGCTAGGCTTTAACAAAACAATTAGAAATCAAGGGTTACATGGATTTGTGAACAATTCAATCTAATTAGGGAGATTTTTTTCTCGGTGTAGGGGTGCATCATCAAGCCCGCTAGTTTAATATACGCATACGTGGAGACAAAACATTGTACAATATCCTTTGTTCAGGTTCTTCGTTACACTTTGGATTATAGTGATAAAAGAGAAATGTTAGCGAAGATTTGACTCAACAACCATGCTCACGGATGTTAGGCTCTATTACTCTTATGACGGAGAAGGCTTCGTGACTATATTAGTAGCGAAAAAGCTTTGTGACCATGTCAGGCTAGCACATATAATGCATCATACACCAAACATCATAAAACGAAGAAAAAGAAAACATCATTTGTTTTAACCATAGCTCCCTGAACGCTCTAACAACTTGCTCACAGCTAACCACATTTAAAAGAAAACTTAGCAATCCAACATTTCAATCTCATAATTCTTCAATACCACTTTGGACCAAAACCAAATCCAAAAGGATAACAATTGTAACATCCCACAAACCACCAAATTCTTTCTCATTTCCCAAAACCATGAACCCAATCGTACACAATATAGATATTTATTTGTGTCTAAAGTGGATAAACACAAATCTTTTTAATAAAAAAACAAAAACTATTTAAATTATTTAAAAATATCCAAATCAATAGTAGTTTAAAAACCCAATTTCAAAAATATAAATAAAATCATCACTTATTATAGTGACTTAACTTTAACTTATCAAAACTGGATAAAATTTGGGGGTTCTGAGTTTTTTGAAACCAAGTTTGCAAAATTTGAAAAGGATTTTTTCCAATTTTTATAATTTTCTAAATTTTGGGGGTTTTTTTTTTATGAGAGTTTAATTGGAAAATGGTGATGGGGAGAATATTTAAGGATTCACTTAAGGGTCTTGAAGCTGATATTCAACATGCTAATACTTTGTAAGTGTTTTTTTATTTGTTGTTCTGATGTTTGTTATGTTTTAATGTTTGTTATGGTTTAATGTTTGTTATGTTTTAAGGTTAACTTGCTGCTGTTTGTATTTTAGGATTATGGGTTTTGTCTATAGTTAAGTTTTGGTTGGAAATGCTGTTGGTAAAAAAAAATGGTTTGTGTTTTGAGAGTGATTACAATGATAAGGAGTAGTTGAAACTGGGTAACCCGAAATGTGCTCGAGTCTAAAGATGTGAACTTGTGATAAGTAGATAATCAGCTGGATTGTTTTGACAAATTTTGATTAGTAAAGAGTTTAACTAAACACTAGAAATTGACTATAAAATGCAATGTGAAATGAAACATCTCTTTAGTCTTAAGTTGGGTCTAGGGTTTTGCTTATTCAGTGTTTGAGGTTGGTATTGTTGGGTTGGTTGTTGCTCGTCAGGAACTTTCTGTGCTTCCCCGAGCCCCTACCATAGTGTGGGTCCCTGCCACTTTTCTGTATGAAATGGGACCCGTAAAATTATATAGATGTATAATGCTTATTAAAAGAAGCTTATACACATCACAAATGCTCTAATTCTCGATTGTGAACGGTTGTGTTTTCTTAAATGTTTAAGATATTCATCCCTTCATCGTAGCCTTTTTGCTTTTGTCAAGTTATTCAATTTGCATTACTTGCCATTTGCTCAAACTTCAAGATGTTGGTGCAAAATTAGTGAGTTTATTGAATATTGATTTGAGTATAACTGTAATTTTAATCTGTGTGATTCCAGGGCTATAAGTTCAGCACGGGACAATGATGGAGCATGCCTGCAAATGAGACTGTCTTTTAGTCCTGCTGTAGATTTGTTCTCCTTTCTATTTCCATGGACGGATTGTAGGATTGCAGGAGCCCTTGGCTTGCTCCGGATTTTCATTTACATGGTAATATCTCAAATTACTGTTTTGCCATTGTGTTAAATTCATTCTGGTCTGGCTGAATTTCTAATTTGCTAAAAACTGTTGGCGAAAACAGACATTTGCTGATGGCAAAACTACCATGTGTGTTCAAGAACGGAAAGCAAGTATCAAACAATTTTACGGTGAGCGGAGTTCCAAAAAATTTATAAAAAAGATTTATATGATGGTCATAATGTGCTAATATTGGGAGTTTTATACAAACAGATGTTCTCTTTCCTTCGATTTTGCAACTCCAAAGTGGGATAACAGATTTGGAAGAAAAGAAACAGAAGGAAATATGCTCGAAGAGATATTCAAGTAAGGATGGTTGCGATAAGGGGAAACTCTCGAATGCTGATGTTGAGAGAGAAACTGAATGTGGGATTTGCATGGAAATGAATACCAAAGTGGTGTTGCCTAACTGCAGCCATTCTTTATGCTTAAAGTGCTTTCGAGATTGGTAAGCTTCTTTCTTTTGCTCCTTCTGTTTTCATACTGTTTAAGTAAATAAGACACATTATCATTTAAAAACCGCATATTAGACCCCCACAAATGAAAGCCGAATACATGAGGTTGAGCTCACTGTTTAAATGTGCATTTTGAAACTGATTAGGTGAATATTCAATAATCAGAAGTATATAAGCAACTGTAGTATGATACATTGTATAAAACTGTGGACAGTGGATGTGCTTCAGTTGGTTGTAGTTCTAATAATCAGATTACTAAATGTTTTGAGTTGTTTGGCCGAGTCTGATTATTGAAGGTAAGTAATAGTTAAAAACTTAAAATGACCAAAAGGGCATTTTTGTTAAAACAGACTGTTGTTTTGTGAAATGAAGATAGAATACTCTTAAGTTATGTCATAATAAATATGATACGTTGTACAAAAAGGAATTCTAGTTTTCATGTCAGTTAAACTGAACTCTTGTTTGCGTATCTTGTTTTCTGGGCATGGGAGATCGCGATCATGCCCGTTCTGTAGAGATAGTTTGAAAGAAGTGAATGTAAACGACCTTTGGATATGCATTGATGCCGGTGACATCGTCGACATGAGCATAATTGCGAAAGAAAATAAAAAGAGGCTGTTTATGTACATAGAGAAGCTCCCTCTTATAATTCCCGATAACTTATCTGATCCAAGTCATTCTCATCTTAGATGAGAGACTAGATATCTATCAGCATAAATTTAGTGTTTGAGGTGTACATAGTTCTCCAAATTTGGATGTTCTAGAATTTAGAGTGTAAATCCTGGTTTGACTCCTTTTTTTTCGTGACTATATGGGATTCCAGCTGTTATTCTCCTTGATCATTCGTAAATTCAGAACGATAAAGTAGTAATGACTATAGTTTTATGTTATGATAGTTGTTGTACATTCTAATGATTTGTCGTGTTAACTGTTTTTGATATGTTGGGGGTTGAAGCTGGACAAGTACGTAGTATGCTGGTGGGGGCGACACGTGTTGTGAGTTAGGGTTGGAAGGTTGGTCATAAAATTTCCGGGTTGTAATAGCGTCATGTCGGGTTGGATTGAGAGCTTGGTTTGTGTTCCTTTGCAGCTGAGTCTAAGTAGGCAGGTTCCATCTCTTTAGCGCACTCGTTTCAAAATCATTTTTGTTAACTCAATAACAAAGGTTAATAACGTTGCTAGATAAACTGAACTAAGCCTCTACTTCGATAATTTCACCATTTTGTACCCATATTTGACATACCTAAGGACATACACTGTGTCCCTCTCTAAATCATAAACTCGGATCACTCTCCCTCGCGGGAGAATCATTAATTATCTGCCTATTAACAAATGTTGATGTACAACCCTAAATTAGTGTCGTCTGCTCCCTTTTCATTAAGGTTTGCATATCGCCGCATAGTGCGGGTTCACTTCTATTGATTGTAAATTAGTAGTCTTTTTTAAGATATGTGAATACAAAATCCGGATCATCCGGTAATCACAAATATATTCTGCATACAAGAAGTATTCAAGTTTGTAAATTGAATTATTTGACAACAATGCTGTATATGATGTCAATGTAATGTGTATAGGTTTAAAAAACTTGTGCAGGCTCTGAACACATTTCCAAAATTTCTCATTCATCATAGGGACCACAAACTAATTTGCATCATTGCCAAAAGAAGACTAATTGGCATGCATAATTATATGCTAATATGCTATTATCGACACTTGGAGCTGAGGGGTTCCCTGGTCAAGTTCATGTTAACCAACCATTGTTGATTTTCACCAACACCCAAATTGTGACCAATAATGATTAGCTTAGCACACACCTGTAGATAGTCCAGTATACCAAAAGCCTCGTGCTCTCGTTGCATATCAGAGATGCACATGTTAGATGTCCATATTGCATCTAGTCAGTATTTGATCCAAGTTAATTTTTGACATTCAAGCAATCATCTGTTTAGGAAGATTCGTATTCTTTAAGTACACTTCTGAGAGTATGGGAGTTAAATATTCTTGTTCATGTTTCTAGCTGATATAACTAAAAGGAAATTATACTGATAAATAAAACTAACACGATGCTAGGAATTGTGGGTATGACAATGCACTATAATTTCGACCACAACGAATCTTAAACTACCTGCAAAAACCGAGCAATTAAAGGAGGAACGCCCGTCATGCAATTCCACAAAACATTCAACCACTAGGGGCGCGGCAGTCACCTGGTAGATGTTGTGTAATGATAAAGCGGACACATATATATTTAATGACTACAGTGAAAATCAGGCTTTAATTATTATAGTGCAATAATATAGCTCACATAGAGTGAATGTAATTATTGAGCTTAACGTCTTGACTCGAAATATTATACAAGTGTACATATACATTGTCTGAGTGAAGTAATACTGTGACAAAATTAAAAGTTTAATGTTGGTTGCTTAGCTTTACTATCCTTATACATCATTACCAATAATGGAAGTTCAAGCTCTTCTCGAGTTCAGACATCCCATGGTGCCTTCAGTTAACTCACTCCAAAACAATTCATTAAAGTGCATCAGACCACAGTTACACATCATTACAAAAAGCCGCCCAATATTTGCTTTACACTGGTGTGCCAGTGCCCCAAAACGAGAGAAAGATGCAAAAAGGCGGGTTGTTATTACTGGTATTGGTCTTGCTTCCGTGTTTGGAAATGAAGTTGATACATTTTATGTTGTAGCTCGATATCACTCTTTATCACACTTATATGTAGCTCGTTAAACACAAGAGATGATGGGACAATGTGTATGTTGGATCGTATAATATGAAAGATAGAGAGATGTTTAAGGTTTTTCTATTAAGCACACTTTACACACACTTGAACCACCTCACAAATGAGGCATTGTGTATTACAAGCTTTTTGCTCTAAAGGCTTTTGATGGGCTTGTGGGCTTTGACCAATGGATTGGACATTTATATTTAACACTAAATCTAACATAAACCCACAATACACAAAGTTCTAACTAAAGTGAATGATCATCACTTTAAACTATAAAATTAAAGCTAACAATCTCCCCCTAAGGAATGGTCATTCAAAAGATGCACCACGTGATTAGATCTTTAGACTTCAGGGTCTTGAACTTTGTGATTCTTTGTTCCTTCATGCATTGTGATCTTCAAAGTATCATCTTTTGATTGTTCTTTGCCTTGATCAACATCTTCATGAATTCACAGCGTAATGTAGATGTTGAGACATATGATGATCGATGGACTTTCTTCAGTACTTGCATAAAACAGTTAGCAATAAGACTCTTGTACACCATGTGTCCTTTTTGGTGAACGCAGGTGTAATATATGGAAAGTGTTCCTAAGAGATCTGTAATGAATCTCATGGCTCTAGACTCGATAGTGCGTTTTGGTTTTAGTCGTCGGAGGCATGGAGCAGAGTGCCACCTTTTCAATATCAACTCATCTCGGAGTGAGAGGCCGATAGATTATGCATTGATCTCCGTGAGAAATGAAACAAATATCTTTTAAGAGATATCTGAGTGGCTTGGAGGGGTTTGTGCAACGCGTCACTGGGTCCATGACGTCTTGTCTTCAATATCAGTATCACCTTAGTGAGTACCGATAGCAGATGTATTGACCCGGTTTCTGACCTAAGTTTTCATGGAGGGCTATTTCTTTTCACCCTTTCATTAAACTTTTCTTTTTCATTCTTCAACCCCTTCTTTCTCCTTTCTCATTTACTCCTTTTTTCAATCTTACCTAAGGACTTCTAATTCTAAACTATTGGAATTGTCCTTGGGTAGATCCCTCCGGTTCTGGCGGATCATTGGACATAACCTAACCATAATCACCTTATTACTCCATGATTATCCTAGATTATCGATCACTTGCCATAAAACCTTGTGAAAATCTCTCAACGTGTTTATGAGAAAACACATTTATTTAACACATTGAGAGTTTTGCATTTTTGAAATACTCCCCCTTCACATGTGCTCATGCATTTTTGAAATAAACTGCACATGTTGGGTAGAGTTCGCACATTTGAAATGATCGACTTTCAATGAACATGACCTTCGCGAGACACGCTTACATCACTAGTTAGACTAGCTTGAAATTATTACCCGTCCCGGTCATATTCAATGATCATCTCTCGAATTGGTACATTCTACTCAGACAAGTCCTTTGCGAGACACGCTTACATCACTGAAAACCAGCTTGAAATTATTACCCGTCCAGGACAAGTCTTTTCGATAACGGACATTTAGTTTTGTCAATTCGAGGGTTATAACTGGGTCTTTTGGAGATTCAATCCACGATCATATTTTAATCACATTTCTCCCCCTCAAAAATAGCATTTCGATGATATTTTTTATACCGTTTGATTAAAATCTTTGTTTTTGGAAAGCTAATATGGAGAAACGGATTTGCATGAACTTTTTGGAACAAATTTGTTTTAGAAATACTCCCCCTCAAAACTTGCATCCGTTCTGACATTTTAAACTTTTGAGCGAATTGGGGAGTAAAGATTTGAAAATTTTAAGCAAAATTTTTGAAAAGATTAGAAAAATCTTTTGAGGAATTTTGAATAAAATTTTGCTTAAGATTAAGAAGTTTGAATAAACATTTGGTGAAAACTTCTTTGTTTGTTAGGATTGTTGTAAGAAAACGTACAACAGGGTCCTTTCTTTGAAAAACGGGTTATGCACTGTTATGTGTGCATAAGCCAAAACGTTGAAGCCCGGGTTGTAAGCTGAAATACTTACAAGCCATTGAGATTTTTAGAAAAAGTGCTCGAAATTTTTGATTAAGCACTTTCCTTTCTTTGAGGCGCGGGTCCTGAACTGATGTGTCCAAGAGCCATTGGGTTAAGCGCGGGTCCTAATCTGATATGATTAGAAACCATTATGTGATCAGATTAGACAACAACCTTTGGAACCCATTTAAACACTGCGCCAACAGGTTTAGCAAATTTTGAAAACCATTTGTAAGTTGTGTCAATCTGATTCAAAGAAGTTGAATTCCAACGAGGACTGAAAACCGTTTTTTCATTTTGAAATAACGCTCGTGGAATCAATGGTGATTTAAAATCCTTTTTCAAAGCAGAGTCATTTTTGTGTTGTAGCGGAAGCATTTCAGAGTTTGAAGGACTTTGCTTTGGTTTCCACACTTGCTTTACTCGTGTAAAGCGAGAGTGTGGAGTTTGAAATCTTGGAGTCTCTTCATGAGACATATTTGACCTTGAAAGCTTTTGAGGAGTAAGTGTTTCAGAAAAATTTTGTTTCTTCGAAAACTTCCTTCCTTTTTGCAAAGAATAGGTTGTAAACTGGGAAACCTTTTTCGAAAATGGTTTTGAAGATTCACCCGTGTAAACCTTCTTTGAAACACTCACTCTTGGTGTTGAAAGATTTGAAATGGGAGCTTTTCCTTTTGAAAGGTTAAGAGACTCAAACTTCACTCTTAAAGCATTGTATGAAGTTCGCAAATCACAGTATTCTTTTTGAAGATGATCTTGAGATGTCAATTTAGATTCCAAAGAGGCAATTTGTTTCAAAAATTGATCTTTTTCAGCTTTTGAATCATCCATTTTACGTGCCAATTTCCGTTCGAAAACAATATTTTCTTTTTCAAGTCTTTCAAAATATGTTTCGAATTTGTTTGTTTTGTTGAAAAGATCAATTTTGGCATCCTCAAGATCGTTTGTGCGTTGAGCTAAAAGTGTTTCAAGCTCAAGTACTTTTGTTTGAAGCACATGATTTGCATTTTCCGTTTCAAAATCTGAAGGATTAGAATCAAACAAGGGATTTGGAAAGGAAACTTTTGTGATTTGAGGCTTCAATACTTCAGACTCTTTTTGTTTCGTGTTTGATTTTTGATTCTGAACTCGTGAACGTTTAATTGAATCAAACAGGTTTTTGTAAGTCTGTTTCAAATGCTCATTTTCTTTTTGTAATGATGCCACAGCATGTTCCAATTCAATATTTTTTGTATCAAGTTCGTCCAAATCAAACTTGATTTTGGCATCATCACAATTTTCTTCAAAAATCTTTTCCTTTTCTTTGAGCACTGTTGTCAAAGGGTTTTCAGAAGAAGCAATTCTTTTTGACAATTCTTCTTTGACTTCAGCTACTTCTTTTGAAAGTTCAGTGATTTTCTTTTTGAGACAAAGATTTTCAGATTTCAAAGAAGATGTTTGTTCAAAATCCACATTTTCATACGCATGGCTGACAGACACCGACTTGAGTGACTCAATTTGATTTGTGAAAAAGGCTTTTTGAATATCAAATGTTAGGCATTTTTCATCAAATTCATCTTCAAGAGGATGTATGTACCTTAAATCTTCCCTCATTTCAAGGACAAGATATCGTTCAAAGTATTCAAAGCTTTGGTTGATATTTTTCACATGAGGTTCAATTTCTTCTTTGAAAATCTTTTGAACTTCCCTTCTAAAGTATATGTCTGATGCAAGAAGATTATTTCGATCACTATGGGTGTTTTGTTGTTTTAACCGAATGACCTCTAACGTAAGCTCAATGTGCTTTTTAAGATTACAAAACTGTTTTCTTGCTTTATTTTGCCATAAATTAGCATCATAAGTAGCAAGTTGAGCTTCTTTGAAAAATCTTTTCACATTTGTGTCTTTTCTTTTCAACTTTTTTTTATATCAGTCAATTGTGTACAACCATACACAAAGCCTTGGTACGATAATGGGCTTTTTGTTCGTTTGACTTTTAAGCGTTTTTCTTTTTCAGTTTTATCTTCATCTTCTGACATGAACAGAGCATCCATTTTGTTTAAAAAACATGGTTGTTCATTTTGCAAGTTATTTTCAAAACCAAGTCCGGATTTTCTTTGATGAGCGTTCTTATCTTTTGGAAGCATCATTTGAAGAGTTTGAGCGCTTTGTTCTGTTGTTCGAAGTTTTACTTCAAGATTGTTTGCTTGTTTCAAAAGCTGTTTATTCTCATTCTCAAGTTTTGAGTTAACAATCTTAATATTTGAAGTGGTTTCCTGAAGCGCTGAGTATTTAACTTTTAATTCAATGTTCTCTTTTAAAAGTGCTTCGACCTTTCTGTTGGCGGGGCCCATATTTGCATCCAGTTTTTGAATGGAACGTTTTTCACGTGAAAGAGCTTCGCTACACTCAACTTCAAGTTCTTTATTTCGTTTTAAGATTGGTGTGAGAACATCTTCATTTAATTTTCGAGCTTGAGATTTAAGGTTTGAGATTTCAATGTCTTTGCTTTTTGTTATTTTTTCAAATTTTTTTTCCATTACTTTAAATCCCTCAAGCTTTTTGGACAATAAGACGTTGGTTTGCTTAGCTTTGCGATTGTCCTCTTTGCACTTTTCAAGTTCATGTTTGAAATTATCGATTAAAGAAGCAAATAAGGCATGATCTTGATCATGAGAAGATCCATCATGGGCAGGCTCACCTCCATTAGGATCCATATCTGGAGTTGTAGGAGTGATATTACTATCAAACCAATTCACCACATATGTGTCACTGATGGACTCAGGATGCGCAGGATGTGTCTTGTCATGAGCAAACACATTATCGAACAAAACAACATTATCATTATCGTGTGAATGTTGTACCGTAGCCAATATTGCCGTGTCAGATGAAGGTCTGATATGGTCAGCTTCAGTATCCCAAACAGCTTCATTCCTGTGTGTACTATCAGCATCCGAATCATTCCATGGAGTGCTGCTTTCAACATGCTGTTCTGAAGATGTGTCTGTCTCCGTGAAAACCAAGTTAGCATCAGATGTTGTACCCGCATTGACCGTCTCTTCATCTTTGTTTGTCTCTTTCTCATTCTCCACTGTTTCCTTTAATAACATTTCTCTTTCAATTTGCTCCCTTTCCCGTTTCTGCTTTTCAATCTCATTAAGCTCAACTTCTTCTTCAGCAAGTATCTTTTCGAGTTCACTCATGTTCTCGATACATTGGGTTTGGAAGGTTTTGAAGTCTAGCCAAAATCGTTGATAAAACGCATTGAGAAACTCTGACTGACTCAATATCCAAGGTTGCAGTATAATCTGAAGTTGAGGTTTGATCACTTCAAGGGCTTCCTTGCAGTTGTGCGTATAAAGTTCTTCTTCATTCAGTATCTTCTCATATTGATTCAGGCTTTGTTTGAGTTGATCTTGGAAATGATGAAATTGGAATCTTATGTAGTATTCAAATGCCTGAGCGAACCTTGAATCATACCCAGTTGAATTGATGACTTTTTCAATATGAGTCTTGAACTCTTTAAACGCTTTCCTTGATCCTCTCTCTTTCATTTTCATTTCAATTTAGCTCCAATGTGTGATAAAGTTGATTCAGGATCGTTGCAACGAAATAGGAGTTGAGGTTGTTGAAGGTTAAGTTTAGTTTGTGTTGTGATTGACTTGTTTTGTTGTTGGTGATCATTGAAGTTGCAGTTTATATAAACGAAACAAATTTAAATAAAGCTACAAAATTTGATTAGAGTATAATTAAGACAAAGTCAAAAGTTTACAAGTTCGACAAAGGTTATGTAAATTATTTTAGATAAAATGACAATTTCTATAGAAATTTCAATTTGACCAAAATTTATATAAATTATGGCAAAATGTCAATTTAGATAGAAATATATCTAATTTATATAAATTGGTAATTTATATAAAATCTAACACTCTTGTACAAGAGGGTAGATATCCGTTTGTCGAAGTATTTTACACTCTTATACAAGGGTGAAAATACCGAGTTCACTTTTGAGTTGACGAAATTACGTTCGAATCAAATCCTTAAAAGTTATTTAACTTTGAAATCGTTTCACAAAAGTACGAGGGCCAAAACTGCCAATTCTGAAACTTCTCTAAGGCTGCTGGAAAAGACAAGGACTAAATCTGCCAATTCTGAATTCTAGTTCTGTCCGATATCGCAAATGTAGTGTCGTCCGATATCGCAATTGGAGAAAGATCTCGGACAAAGCTGAAAGGTTGATTTGCGATAAATTCTGCTCAAGCCCAATTGCGATAGAAATATCGAAATTTGAATTGCGATAAATCTGCTCAAGCTCCAATTGCGATAGAAATATCGAAATTTGAATTGCGATAAATCTGCTCAAGCTTGAATTGCGATAAAAATGCCGAATTGCGATAGATCGTTGATTTTCAGTGAATTGCGATAAAACGACTGAAGAGCTGAATTTCGATAATCTGCTGTTTTCACCCACTTTTTTGTCCTTTTCTTTACTTGCCCATGCTTTCTTACACCTTGTAAGACTTTTCTTAACCTACTCACCAACTTCCACCCACTTTAATCAATCAAATCAATGACCAATCAATCCAAAAACAAATCTTATACAAGATTGTTTTATGTATGTCGATCAAAGTAGATAAGAACAAACTAAAATCCAATCCACACAAACTATGTTCGAGTGAAATAATAACAACTCTTCACAAACCAAGTCGATAGAACATGAAACAACCACAACTTCTCTTGATTTTTGTTTAGATCGAATAGATAAGAACACAAATTGTAATTTTTTTAGTAAAAGAAAAATGACAATGGGTGTTTTAGTCTTTAGGATCAAACAAAAATACTCCCTTTGGTCTTGTATAGCCACGTTTCACATAAAATCAAAACGCAACACTATGTATTTTTGACCTCGAAGAACCGAATACAAGAACATGTATTTTCCTACCTCGAAGATGGCTATTGATACCACTTGTTGTAGCTCGATATCACTCTTTATCACACTTATATGTAGCTCGTTAAACACAAGAGATGATGGGACAATGTGTATGTTGGATCGTATAATATGAAAGATAGAGAGATGTTTAAGGTTTCTCTATTAAGCACACTTTACACACACTTGAACCACCTCACAAATGAGGCATTGTGGTGCTTTAAATATTACAAGCTTTTTGCTCTAAAGGCTTTTGATGGGCTTGTGGGCTTTTGTTAGGAATATAAATATTAAGATGAAGGATCGGTCACCCCGAGTATCTACTTAGCATTTATATAGCTCGTAGGCTTATTTATATTAGCTTAGTAATATTCATATTAGTATTAATAGTATTAGTCGTAGTTATATTTGTGGAGTGGGTCGGGGCTTTCCCCACTGTCAGCTCACTCCACAGCCCACTAGGGGCATAATATTAGTAAGTATAAATACCCCTTCCCACACTTGGGAAGGGTTGGAACTCTTGTCACAATTTACACACACAAGCTAATTGATACAAGTTTCTCCCAACTCTCTCTCTCTCTAACTTCATCTCTCTAGTTCTTCCACCATGGATCTAATCTTCCATAACCCAAGACCACCCGAATCATCCACACAATCAAGATGGTTATATCCTACAATTGGTATCAAGAGCCATGGTTAGGTTCGGTTTGATTATGTGTTCGGTTTCTTTTTTTGGTTGGTTCGAATCATGTTGGACAAACTGTTTTACTCATACTGCTTTACTCATTTTTTTGGTTCAATGTTTTACTCATTTTTTGGTTCGAATTCATTAAAGTAGATTTGCTTTTGCTTTCCTTATGTTTGTCTTGTATGGTTGGTTCGAACACATCTCAAGAAAATTGTACACAGTTTCATGAATGTCAAAAAGGTGGTCTTTAGTCCTATACGTTTATTTGTTCGAACAAAAAGTCAAAGTTTTGCTCTTCATGAGTGCCATGTTACATGTGCTGTTTGCTCTTCATGAGCGTTGTTTTGGGCCTATTTTCTTTGCTTTGGCTGTTCGAACATATTAACTTTTGGCTGGTGCACAATTTTTGCTAAGCCCAATATTTGGTCAAGAATTTCGATTAGTACTTTGGCTTCTTTGTTTGTTATCTGCTCGAGTCATCTTACTTTCTTTGTGTGACTGTCATGTTGGGTGAAGAGTTGTTCATAGTGGCGTTTTGTGTTGTGAAAGGGATGAATTTTGGTTGGTAGCCATTTCTGGGAAAGATGACAAAAATGGTGAAAGTGACTTTCTTGTTGTCTGGATGCAAATGTAGAGATTTGTTTCGGTTTGAACACAATTTTTGTGTGGCGTTTTGTCTGGGCTGACTCATGAAGTTTGGCTGTTTTCCATAAAAGGATAAAGTGACAAAAATTGTGAAAGTGACAGCGGCTTGTGGGGTTGCAGTTTGGGTAGGGATTTGTGTAACTTAAATGGGAAAAAGGTTGAGGCGTTTTGCCTGGTTTGCTATGTGCAGTTTTGGTTTTTAACTAAAACCGGAAAAGAAGACAAAAAAGGACGAAAGTGACAGTCTTGTCTGCTTGTAAGCGTTTTGTGTGGTTAGCTTTTTGTCTAAGTGGCGATTTGTCTAAATGGCGATTTGTCCATCCTAGCGATTTGCGTTCTTACCATTTGTCTGAAAGTAGCGATTTGTCTGGCCTAACCTAAACCAAATGCTGCCAAAATTTCAAATGGGGTGGCGTTTTGTCCTATTTCCATAAACTAGCAATTTGTCTCTTAAGCTGGGTTTATTCTTAATAAACCTTGTGACTTGTCCTTGATATTGCAACTTGACTAGACACAAACTCAAATACACAAATGGGCTGGTACAATTCAGTATGAATTCACTTTAACATCAAACACTACACAACACAACAAATCCGAATCAAATATACATTCGCAAAGAACATCAACAACAACAGTCACAAGAACATACATCTATCACAAAGAAGAATGTACAACAATTGTCAAAAGAACCAAACATTCACATCCCATTTCACAGAAGCAACTGATTCGAAAAGATTTACAATAGATCGAATGAAGCTTAACCAACATCAAAAACAAAATCTCTTCTAACCTAACCTCTTCTAAATATCCGAATACTAAAGAAAGATTTATAACAATAATGTTAGAATCATTTCTCTTATTCGGTTCAAAGACATGCACAAATCAAATGCTCACAACTTTACCCGAGACCCCTATTAAAGGATCTTGAAGATGGAACAATCTTTTGGCTTGACATCTTGATCTTGAAGCAGAAGGTTCTGCTGCTTGTTTCTCGTGTAAACAATGAACGCAATGAGTATTATAACAAAGGAAGATTGTGTTGTGTTTGTGGTTTGGTTGTTCGATTTGTTATGTGTATGGATTAATGATGATGAGATCAGTTGAAGAAGATGATGGGGGCGCTGGTGTTTGTGTTTGTAATTAGGGTTAACTAATGACAAATTATTAGGGTTGGGGTATTATATTGGGGGTTATTGTTGGATCGGGTATAATCTTAAGACATTGGACCGGGTCTTAATAATTTGCATATTGGACTGGGATTTTCATTGGGCCAATTTTAAGATTTGCGTATTGGACTAGTTTTAAGATTTGCGTATTGGACTAGGCTGAAGCTAGATGTGTGTTCCGGATTTTCATTGGGCCCAGTTTTAACACATTGGACCGGAGTAATATTTACAAGGATACACGCGTCACGGCTCGTATTTGGATTTAGGAATGTCAACGTGATTATAGTGTTGTGAATTAGGCAGCAGTGTCCTATGGTGCCTGCGATTTTTGAAGTATTCGTGGGTTGCTATTTAAGTGAGCCTGCAATTTGATCTTTGCAATTTGAGTTACGGTTGACAAATTGCTATTTGATTAATTGCGAATTGACAAGTTGCTATTTGACTTGTTGCGACTTGACTGATTGTAATGGTACCAGTTGCGATTTGACGTTGTGAGTTAACACTTGCGATTTGACTTATTGCGATTTGGTTGATTGCAATTTGACGTGTTGCAATTTGACAAACTGTGACTTGACTTGTTGCAATTTGATCAAATTGAAATTTGACTTCTTTGACTTGAATTTTGAAGATTAGTATTGCAACTCACTCTTAGTTGTTCTGGTTGATTTCACGGTTTCTCTTGTAGGTTTTAGAAAATCCCGCGAAAGATTCTATTTCTCGGTTTAAATCTCAAGAGTTGTAAAATCCCGTCAAATTAATTTTGGACAAGTAGGCTGGACTTGGATTTAGACATAATAAAACTTATGGGGTTTGACTATGCTGTTTTCGGGATAAGTTTGTGCTTCGAGATCGGCAGAAATTGGGAAATTATGGTAGCTTGGTTGGTTTGTTAACTCACGGGTTGGTGTACTTAGTGTCACAAACATCTCGGGGTGGATGGATGCAAGATGTTTGATGACCCTTGCTCGAGCGTATTTAGGGTGATTAGACTTGGATGTTCAAGAAGTGGATATATACAATAAAGGATGGAAGGTTGGGTATATATCACTACCTATATTTAAAGGAGTTACGTTGTTGTGCTCAATATAGGTCCTAAATCACAAATTTAGTGCAAGTATAAGTCGCGAACTTGTCCTTTATCAAGCTTCATCAAGTGATTGTTGTTTCTCAAGCTTCTAATGGGATTGTAGTACAAGATCTTCTCAAGAGGTGGTCAGACTTAAAGACGGGAGGTGGTTTGTTCAGAGACGTGTTTTAACCCGTTACACATTCGTTCATCAAGCGGTGTTGGCATATTATGAGCTTCAGGGAATTTTTAATCTGCTAAACCATTGATGAGGAGACAAGCAAGGGGTTACTACAAGAGAGTCTTAATCACCATCTTCGTTGCAGTAGTTTCATTTGTCTCTTTCCATGTTTTGTGCCTGTCAAATTCACAATCATCACAGACTCTTAGCTTTGGCAAAAAGGTCATTTCATGCCCTTTTTGAGGGGGAGAATTAGTGCGTGTTTCCTAGCAGTTCCGTCTCCAGCGATGTGAATTTTAGCGGCTCCGGTTTCAGTAGGTCAGATCGTAGCGATTCAGGATTCAGTGGTTCAGTCTCCAGCAGTTTGAATATTAGCGGTTCCAGTTTCAGTGGTTTAGCTTTTAGTGGTTTGGGTCTTAGCAAATTGCCTAAGATTTCAGCAGTTTGATACTTACTGTTGTGCAGTTTGTTCTTGAATTTATTTCTCGGATAAATCTCAAGAACTGTAAAATCTTGTACACAGTACGACAACTATTCCATGCACTGCACCTGATAACATCCAAGTAGCTGGGTCAGACAGCTTTGTTTGATAGGACTGACTATGAGTCATGGGCACTGCTAAGAATTTGCGCATGTTTCTTCTCCCTTTGACTATTCAACCGCACAAAATGATCACGAAGTTAATTTGGTATTCCTTGATTGAGAGTGAAGTTGGATTTCACGAAGGCGTCTACTTATTTTATCTTGAAGTCGGGGATGGTTGGATGCATGATTTCAATGATAACTTGCTCGTACTTAAAATTTAAGTTGAAGACTTGGGTTATCTAGTTACCAGTAGTCGGGGTAACTATCACTTAAGAGTTATTGGAGTACTCAGTGTCACACGTCAATGACGATGTCGATAATCGCAAGAGGTGTTAATGTCTCATACTTTGGTTGGGTATTGAGCACTTAGAGATTTGCTTGGAGCATCAATTCTCTACACCGTTCTTCCAACATTAGTGCAAGCTTAAGTAACAAATTTGGGGACTTCTACTTCAGTTGTCAACATTGGTTTATCGGGTCTTCTTCATCAAGTGGTCACAAATTGTTGTTTGTGTACGAGGTTGGCTAGTTGGACAAAGGTTTCAAAAGTTGTGATGTGATCTGTAATTGTCACAAGATATTCTTAACCCAAACTGATGGTCACCAATATCAAATCAGTCATGCCACTTTCAATCTGTTACTGCCTCACGGTTTCTTCTTGGTTTTGTAAAATCCCGCGAAAGAACTTATTTCTCGGTTTAAATCATAGATTTCTAAAATCCCGTGATGATGGGTTATGCGCTCTTGACCGTGATCGGGTTAAAACCATTATCAACGTTCAGTTAAAACATCATAAAGGGCTAGATCGGGGCATTTAATCGACAAGATGTGACTACGGCGTGAATTCATTATTATTTATTTGAGGCTGAAGTGAAATTTCATGGGTGCGTGTACTTAGTATCTGAAGATATCGGGGTGGTTGGATGAAGATTCTTCGAGATCCTTGTTCGAGCGTTTAATCTTTACAATGACGAAGACTTGGATATCTAGTTATTTTTTTCTTCCTCTCTATTACAAAATAACTATCACTTTAAGGAGTTACGTTGTAGTGCTCAGTGTCACACGAAGTTGTGGATATCCAAGAGGTGATGTACGTCTTATACTTGATGGTTGGTTGGTTGAAGAGTATAGAGTACTTAGGGATTCAATGTTGCACGAAGTCTCTACATCGCTCTTTGTCACGCATTAGTACAAGTTTAAGTCACAAGTTCGGGTTATGTTGCTTCAGTCTCAAGTTCATCATATTGGGTTTTTCTCCATCAGTGGTCACGACATCAAGCCGATAAAATAATAATGGGGTTGGTAACGAGTTAGATGAGAGAAGTAGTAAAGAGAGAGAAATGACGTCTGAACACCTCAGTTCAGGCCTCGTTCTTCATCATATGACGTCTGTACACATCAGTGCAAGCCTCGTTCTTCATCGTCTATGACGTCTGCACACATCAGTGCAGGCCTTGTTCTTCAAAGAAAAGAAAAGTGTACGCTTGAGTGCACTTTATCTTCAAAAGAAGAGGAATCTTCTTGTTTATGGCCATTCTCATCAACAAGTTTTATGCTCTTTCCGTGCTTATTCAGTCTTCAAGTGGATCGGCGCATATTGGAGTATATTTTTATTCACGTATTCAACCAAAAATTGCAGTTGACAGGCATATGCAATTTTTGAGGGGGGGAAAGGGTGAATAAACAACATGTCAGTCTTCAAGAACCGTCAAGTGGAGCTACTTACCGTTGATGGTATTCATATTCACTAGTTCAATCATCAAAAATTGCAGTTGCCAGGCATATGCAATTTTTGAGGGGGGGAAAGGGTGAATATTAATCTACATGTTGGTTGATGATTGAGAAATGGTCATACGACTCCTGAATACGTCAGTTCAGGAGTCGTGCAAACCATGGTTCTCCAACACTACTTCTTCCTCCGTCTATCAAGGTGTTGAAGAACATGGTCATGGAATGTTAATCGACATAGTCTCACGGGTTGGTACAATCAGTAACAAAGGGTTTCTAGTCAATGCTTCATGTACTCGTCATTAGGCTGCATGTACACATCATGATGATGATTCCGATTAATCGTAACCATCATGGGGGAGAGAAATGTGTACACCAAGGACGCACAACAGGTTCACGTGATCGGGCGTAATCATTTATTCCGTGTTGATAACCGTAGAGATGATCAGTGGTTCAACTTGTTACCTTGGTATTTACGTTTCACTGTTACGTCATGGGCTGATTAATCGTAACCATCAGGGGAGAGAGAATGTGTACATCAAGGACGCACAACAGGTTCACGTGATCAGGGCTTAATATCCAAGGATGGATAAATACTATAGATGATCAGTGGTTCAACTTGTTACTTTGGTGTTATACTCAAGACTGAAGAAGGTCGAGTCGTCAGTCTACTCTACATTCTCTGTTGGGTGTTATCATCTCATGTGTATGCTGCGGGCTGATGGGTTATATGTAAGGTTACTGGAAGGCATTTGGTGAGATGAAGATGATTGGTATTCTGTTCCTCCACATTGGGCAATCTTGAAGAAGGTCGAGTCTACAGTCTTCTCTACATTCAAAAATGTTGAGTTCTTTTCTTACAACTTGATATTTAACTTAATCCCATGACAGTTCTTGTTTGATGAGTTGTCGAGTTAAGTTAGGTTCAAGTTGTTCTGTAGTTTAAGGTTAGGTCCAACTTAATTTTAACCTAATCTCATGACAGTTCTTGTTTGATGAGTTGTGAGGTTAAGCTAAAATCAAGATGTTACTGGGCTTAAATTTGTGGTTTAGCTTAACCTCATGACAGTTCTTGTTTGATGAGTTATGGGGTTAAGCTAGATTTCAGTTGAGGCTCAACTTAAACTTACGAAAAGAGGCCTAAGGTTTTTGACGGCTTTACTCAAGGACGGGAGTGTTAGAAGACTAAAGACGGTATGCATTTGGTTACCAAAAGACTTCTTCTTATTATGGGTGTTCATCCAAAGTCTTCTTCTTCTTCCTATTATGGGTGTTCATCAGGAAAGGTTGTCAGATTGGGGGAGAGCACTAATTCGGGGAGAGTGAAAAGCCAGAATCAATCCCTGATTAAAAGTGCTCACATTGCTCTTCAGCAAGTCAAGTGATGAATGCGGAGAAGATTCAGAATGCTGAGGAGTAATGATTTCTGGTTCGTATCCTTGTACATATATACTTGTTCATATCGTATACCATTTTGTAAATAGATATATAGAAAACCTGCATTTGTAAATAGAGTAACGTAAAATCAGAAAAACCATAAAAATTAAAAAACTAGAAAAGACCAAAAATAGTTTCACCTAGGCATGTCTTCTGTTTATCGATAACATTTACGGACTTAGAAATGTCATTCAATAATGGCACGGGTCTTTAAATGAAGCTCGAGCAGAAGTTAAAATGGATGGTTAAAACATGTCTAAATGGCTTGCTATTACTTTAGATAGCAACCCGCGCTTCAAAATGGGGAAAGCACGTCGCCAAAAAGACGGATGTTCCTCCAACTAGGTGATGTTCACCTGGGCATGGATTACTTTATATCCATGTTTCTTCGATCTGATGTACGTTTCAGTGCATCATTTCTGGTAAAGGAAGAGAAATCTTCTTTGCATACAAATAGTTTTCATTCTGTGATTCTTCTGAAAATTATTTGTAAGACACTTGGTGATTTTGTGTTGCTTGAAATTCTTTTAGACTTGGATTGTGCATAAAAATTTGTCACTCAATCAATGACTACAAATATTTAACTAGAATACGGGTCATTGATTGAGGGGGAGAGTGAATTCAAATTTTATATCATC
The DNA here is from genome assembly GCA_021014915.2 of Artemisia tridentata subsp. tridentata. NCBI lineage: Eukaryota > Viridiplantae > Streptophyta > Magnoliopsida > Asterales > Asteraceae > Artemisia > Artemisia tridentata. The sequence continues at coordinate 127,693,035 of CP139506.1, forward strand.
AAACGGGTTTCTTGGTTAACTCATACTTGTTGAAATGGTTTTGCAGTTAATGGGGTATTAGTTGAAGAGGATCTTGCTAAAATTTTATATCAAATGGCCAAATGTGTGAATTGCTAGAAAGTTTAGGACATTATGTGCAATGTGCTTATAGTTTCCTAGCTTTATATATCTAGAAGGTTCATTTGTGTTACTTTGGAATCCTCGTGTAATCCCCTAAATACTTTAAGACTCAAAACCTAAAAGAAGTAAGAAAACCAGTTGCAGTTGATGTTTTTGAATACTCCTATGACATGTGTATGATCTGAATGAATGAGTTTCAACTGTTGTTTGACTCTTGTTAGTCGATTGCTGCTTAATTGTTGTTGATATTGTGCATATGTTCTCAGGATTCGCTTAGGTATATAGCTATCATGATAGAATCATGTTCCTAAGATCCTGAATTGAATATTGAAATCTGTGTGAATTGCCATGCTCATGATTGCTACTTGCTCTTCATGCTAGATAGTAGTTTGACGTATTTCCTGACTGTGGTTTGATTAAATGAATTTGGTATTATAATATGGCAAGCTGCTGAAGGGTAGCTGTTAAGGAATAGTGTATCTGTATGTATGTATATCTGTGTTGATATTCTTATGCAGATTCCATAGCCAAAATGAATGTGCCAGTTCCCATTCTAACCATTTGATCAGACGATCAAACTCTATTGATTGGCTCGAAATTCACCTCAACAACAACGTCGGCAACAACAACAACAACAACACTTTCACCACCGCCACCACCATTCATCTATTTTGGTCTCGCCAAGTGGGGATCAACGACATTTGCGAAAGATTTGTTGGTGGATGGATAATTGATGTTGACTACTAACTCAGAAAAGCGGGTGATTACATCATCTGCGCAAAAAGGTCAATATCATTTGTGTCATAATTGTCAACTTGTGCATAATAAGCAGTGAATCTCCCTCTTAGATTAAGGGGGAGCACAATATGTTTCATCATCAGAATACATTAAATTGGACACATTTTCTCCCACATTTTCTAACTTATTTAAATCAATTGGGATCACAAATCTCAAAAGGTTTGAAATTTTTGATCGGGGGAGAGAATGTGATTTAAATATGAAATCTGATAAAATGTGATGATTTGGAAGTAAAAGTAAGCTCTCCCGTATGTGCTAAACCATTTTGTATATCAATGCACATATTGAGGGGGAGCAAAATGTTTTGGATGTGGAAGTAAACTCTCCAATAAGTGCTCAGTTGTACGTCAATGCACTTATTGAGGGGGAGCAAAGGATTTGGCATATCATGTGACCGTGACTCAGAATTAACCAATGAATTGACGAAACTTGAACTGTCATCAATCGAAAGGATACGTCTTGGCCGGGTAATAATTCCAAGCTGGTCTAACCAGTGATGTAAGCGTGTCTCGAAAAAGACGTATCTGAGTAGAGTGTACCATTTCGAGAAACTTTCTGTGGACTTGACCAGGTCGGGTAATAATTTCAAGCTAGTCTAACTAGTGATGTAAACGTGTCTCGAATCGGTCATGTTTACAGAAAGTGGATCAATTCAAAAGTGCGAGCTTCACCTGACATGTGCAAATTTATAAAACAATTATTCGAGCACATGTTGAGGGGGAGCGTTTGAAATATATAAAATTCTCAAAGTGTTAGAAAAATGGGTTTTCGTAATTATGAACACTTTGAGAGATTTTTCAAGGATTTGGATTTGGCTATTGTGGAAGAACACCAAAGACCGACCATTTTATTTAACGTATTGGAGTTATAAGGATGGTAAGGTTAGGTTCAAGTTCCCACGATCCCGCCAGAGCCGGAGGGATCTACCCAGGGACAACCCACTAGTTAGTGTAGAAGTCCTTAGGTATGATTAAAAAAGGAGAAAAGTTAATAAGGGAAGAGTGCCGACTGAGATGGAGCTAGTACTGGAACAAACCCAACAAGGTACTAGTAATGAAGTCTCGGTAAGCACTGAAGGGGTTGAAGAATGAAAAAGAATTGTAAAGATAAAGGGTGAAAAGAAAGAAGCCCTCCTTACAACTCAGGCAGAAACCGGGTCAATACATATGCTGTCAGAATCACTTAGTTGATTGCTGACATTGAAGACAAAGTATCATGGACCCAGTGATACGCTGCACAACCCTCCCTAGCCACTCAAGGTCCCTCAAAGGATTCTTGTTTCAATTGTCACGGAGATCAATTCATTTCTATCGTCTATCTCACTCCGAGTTAGATGATATTGAAAAGTGGCAGTTCTCTCCAGCCTCCGCTCACTAAATCAAAACACACTATCGAGTCTAGAGCCACGAGATGCATAATAAGATCTCATAGGGACACGAATTATTTCTACACTGGTTGTTCAACATTAAGGACACCAGTTGTAAACTTATGAGTCCTACGCAGATCTTAGCAATCTGCCAGAACATTCATGAGGGAATTTACAAAGGTAATTCTCAATGATTGAATGGAAATTCCTGCCAGGGTCAACATCAAGCAGCCCTGAAAGCAGGTCACTTCGGTAATTCTTTATGGATTACGCTTAGTGGTCACGGCGGTTTCAAACGGTCTACAGTCGTGGAGTGATCTCCAGCGACTCACCTAATCGTTGATGTGCTACGGTTCGATCTTAAAAAGCCCTCTGTGGGTTTTCGATTAGGAACGGTCTGGGTAAGGATTAGAGAAAGTTTTCACACTATGCTGTTAACAATCTCGAAGTCCGAACCTGTAAGTACCGTACATTTTATTGCTAATTGTCATATGCAGGAACTTCTGGCGGTTGTATATGTTGGATGCTATAGCTGGTTGCTGTTGTAGTTGGTTGCAGACAAGATGTCAATCCTCTACCATATGTTCACACTACATCATCATTGTAATTCAACAAAGTCATGATCAACCAAAAGACCTTTAACACAGCTTCTGCAAACTCTGATGCTGAAGATCATGACACCAGAATAGTGTGAGCATATCGGCTCAAAGAATAACACATCACATGGAAACATACTGCTGAAAGATGACTTGAAGAAAAATGTTGGATGATAAACTCAAAGAATTCTCAAAGATCATCCAAGACAACCGATCAGTCATCAAAAGATTACTGCTGAATGCACAATGTTTCAAGACAATGAAGAATCAAAGACTACGAGCTATGAAGACAACTTCAGAAGACAAAATGCTAGAATTCAAGTTATTATTTCCGGGGTGACCTCCCTTAGGGGGAGATTGTTAGGAATATAAATATTCAGATGAAGGATCGGTCACCCCGAGTATCTACTTAGCATTTATATAGCTCGTAGGCTTATTTATATTAGCTTAGTAATATTTATATTAGTATTAATAGTATTAGTCGTAGTTATATTTGTGGAGTGGGTCGGGGCTTTCCCCACTGTCAGCTCACTCCACAGCCCACTAGGGGCATAATATTAGTAAGTATAAATACCCCTTCCCACACTTGGGAAGGGTTGGAACTCTTGTCACAATTTCCACACACAAGCTAATTGATACAAGTTTCTCCCAACTCTCTCTCTCTCTAACTTCATCTCTCTAGTTCTTCCACCATGGATCTAATCTTCCATAACCCAAGACCACCCGAATCATCAACACAATCACACAATCAAGATGGTTATATCCTTGGGCTTTGACTAATGGATTGGACATTTATATTTAACACTAAATCTAACATAAGCCCACAATACACAAAGTTCTAACTAAAGTGAATGACCATCACTTTAAACTATAAAATTAAAGCTAACATTTTACGAAAGACTTTTAGCTGGAGAGAGCGGAATAAGCTTAATAGACAGATTTGATGCTTCGGAATTGAGACAGATTTGATGCTTCAGAATTGACTACCCGATTTGGTGGTCAGATTCGTGGGTTTGCATTGTTGCTGCAAAAAGAGCTATTGAAGATGCGGCACTTGGTAGACACGAACGCCCCAAGGTTTGTATTCTATTCTGTTTGTTATGCTCCTAAATATTGGATCAATGGGTTCCATTGCTTTCTCATGATGTGAAGATTAATAAGGAGCATGCTGGCGTGCTTGTTGGATCCGAAATGGGTGGTACTAATGCATTTTATGATGGTATGGAGTCTTTAAGCAAGACGGGTCATAGGAAAATCGAACCAAATCTAATGTTTACAATTACAACAAACATGAGCTCTGTCTTACTTGCTATCGATCTTGGATTGTTGGGACCAAGCTATTCCATCTCCGCTGCCTGTGCAACATCAAATTATGGTTTCTGTGCTGCTGCAAATCATATCCGTAAAGGGAAGGCTGATTTGATGATTGCTGGTGGAGTTGAAGCCGGCGTTGTTGTTGGAATTGCAGGTTTTGCTGCTTGTAGAGCATTTTCTCAAAGAAACGATGATCCCCGAACAGCCAGGCCATGGGACAAAGATAGAGATGGCTTCGTGATGGGTGAAGGTGCTGGTGTTTTGGTAACTTTATCACCCGATACTTTCTTGTGGTTCATCTTATTCATGCTTCATATATGTACATGAAACTTTATATGGTTTTGTTTGCAGGTGATGGAGAGTTTAGAACATGCAATGAAAAGGGACGCACCAATACTCGCTGAATACTTGGGAGGTGCAATAACTTGTGATGCATATCATCTAACTAACCCAAGCTCCAATGGTATTGGTGTTTCATCTTGTGTCTGAAAGTGCCTTGTGGATGCTGGGTGTCAGTGAGGAAGTATTATTTCTCTTATTTATTGTTCTTTATAAATGTTGCATGTACATAGGAGAAAAGTTCGTTGATAATCATCTGCAACTAAATCTAATATTAGGTAAATTACATCAATGCACATGCGACTTGAGAGGATGTACGATACACTTAAGAGGATGTTAGTCCTTTATAACGAGTGTATGTGATACTTTGAGTTAATATGATTAAGTATGCGGAATCTACTTAACCACACTTAGAATGATATTGATATTGGAAATGGAACTGTGGTGGTTGTTGAATTTGATAAATGAACACACAATGTTAACACTAAACGATTCAATATTATTGAAAATAATACGAGTGATCTTCACTATCACTAGGGTTACAAAACCTTGAATCTTTGTTACAAAGAAAAACAATGACTAATGTGTTTTTCTAACTCGTTCACTATTCAGCACTTAGACACTTAGTTATCAAAAATCACACCTAGTCCTATTTGTAACTAAGATAAGATCTTCCTTTTATACAACTAAGGAGATCTTTACAATAAATGATAAGTCTTGTCGAACTACTTGCTTTGCTTGAGTGTGTCAGTCCCTAAGATACAACTTGTATCTGTGTACACAACTTGTTGACTGAACATCTATCAAAGATATTATCTACCGTATATCTTTGACTTTTATACACAATATATCTTTGTATACTTATCCATCTAGCAGTAGAATACGCGACACTTATCTCTTCAACAGCAGAATTTGATGCACCAGCAGTAGTATCCTTGCGGCAGCAGAATCTCTAACACTAGCAGTAGAATGACACTTCGTATATTTCTTTGAGCAGAACTGACCTTGTGAACGTTTAATTCCTTATGCTAATCTTCAGAACATTTAATTCCCAATAATCCTCCCCTAAACATGTGATTTCCCTAAATCAACATGTTTCTTCTGAATTAAATTCTGATTGTGAGGATCTTTCAAACACTAAATAGTCAGACTCTTGATCTGAGCTTTCCTCTATTCTGTAAGACCAACTATCTTTCTGTCTAACTCATCTGCTATTTTCTTTGAATCTCTTTCAGCAATAACATCATCTTTCTTTGTCTTGAACACAATCAATACCTTGAATAAAAGATGGTGCAATTTCCTTGGATGGAGGAATTATAAGAGGCAATGGTGCTGTGTATCTTGGATCCTTGTTCCGAGAAGTCAAATCATCTTCCAGCATGCCTTTGCAAGTGATGAACAAACGTAGTGAACTGAAATAGAAACTGAAAGAACCTAGATAGAACTTTCTCCATTTGAATGCTTCATCCCTTCTGAATATATATAATACTCCAGAATCTTCATTTGAACTTTCTTCATTTGAAGAGCTTATTCCCAGTATCCATCAACTGAAAAAGGTTATTCCCAGTATCCATCAACTGAATGTTTGTTCTTATTATTGGTTGAATAATAAGACATGTTAGCTTCTCCAAAAGCTGACATCATCATCTTGTATGCTCTTGTCTTTTCCATTGTAGGAGAAGATACAACAACTGATGCTGAGCCAGGTGGTTTTCGAAGGGGTGTATATATTATATTGAGATGATAAAAAGTGGAGTCATGAAACTACTCCCTTCCCAATCTTTCTCCCCTGTTTGATCAATTTTAAACTACCTCCCTTGATTCTGAGCATACACAACCACAATCTTTTATCCTCCCCTTATTGGTTAATCTTCCTCTCCTGGGTTTCATATCCTCCCTTGAGATTTATTTCCTCCCCTGTTTGGAAGATCTCTCACCATCATCTCACCATTATCTGATCTACCAATTAGAACTTGTTTTCAGACAATGTTGTACATGTAGCCATCAATTCCTTAAGAGTTTATTTGCTGCCCTCATCACTTCTAGGTGTGTTAACTTCTGTGAGTGGTGAATCATGGGGCTTTGACTCATAATCCATCATTTGATGGTTTTTCTGAGCCACTTTGAAAATCCTTTTTAAGAAATTTTTTACTTAGCAGTATGAACTTGATTTTATTATTGAAAAATCATACTGCTTTCAACCATTTTGAAGGGATTAAGTGTGTAACAGACACTTAATCAAGATTTCGGTTTGAAATAACCTCTGGTTGTGTGAGAACCAATGTATTCAGCTATAAATAACTGCCTTTGTATAGATAAACCCATTCAAAGGGCTTTCCTGATAGGGTTTCCAGCTCGTGGCAATTGTTGCCTCTAACACAAGTGTTAGATTCACTTTTGCTCGTTGTTCTTTCTATCAGATGTTCTTAGACTTGCTCATTATACTAATTAAAGTATAAAATGATAGAAAGTGAGTTGTGTCAGTTACTATCTAACCAACTGAGCCATCAAGTCAATGTGAAACATCATAAACAGGTTTCAAGAAAGAAGTTTTAAAGAATTAATTAACTTGGGTGTAAACTTTTGTTAATGAATTCCCAAACTCTTTCCATCATGAACCTATTATGTCAGCAACTTGTATAATCATTCTGCTGCTCACACATTTCACTATAAACTTCCTTTGTGCGCAAATGTTCATACCTGAAATTGTTAGTCCAAAACCAAGAAAACAAAATGCAAAGCATATGTCTTATAGCAATAGGATCATATGACTAACAGTATGAAATAAACACTCAAAATTTGTACTAGCAGTACAAACTTTTCAATAACAGTACCAATTTTCAAAGCTAATAGTACAAACTTAAATTTATATGCAAAAACACAGAGTTTTAAATTATTGAGGATTAAGCATCCCAATACTTGCTACCAATTACTGAAACCTTCCAACATCAAAAGCTTTAGTGAGAAGATCTGAAAAGTTGTGATCAGAATCAATTTTAAGAACTTGAATCAACTTTTTCTCATTGAAGTATCCAATAAAATGATGTCTAATTTCAATGTGTTTTCTTTTAGAATGTTGCACTGGATTTTTAATTATGCAAATTGTACTACTATTATCAATATGTATGACAGTGTTTAAGAAATTGTACCCATAGTCAAGAAGTTGATTTTGAAGCCATAGGACTTTACCACAGAAACTTGCAGCAGCTACATATTCAGCTTCAGTTGTTGAAGTAGCCACAATTGTTTGCTTCTTACACTTCCATGAGATAAGTCTACATCCAAGGAATTGACATCCTCCAGTTGTTGACTTTCTGTCCAAGCTTGCACCAGCATAATCACTGTCTGAATATGCTACCAAGTCAAAAGGTGATTCCCTAGAATACCATAGACCCAACCTAGGTTGACCCTTGAGATATCTAAAAATCCTCTTGACAGCTGTGAGGTGAGAAACCTTAGGAGTTATTTGAAATCTTGCACAAGCACAAACAGAGAACATGATATCAGGTCTTGATGATTTGAGATACATCAAAGAGCCTATCATAGATCTGTATGTGTGTACATCCACATTGTTTCCATCTACATCTTTAAGAAGTGGCTTCTCAAAGTCCATTGGTGTGCTTGCTACTTTTGAATCAGCAAATTTAAATTTTCTTAGTATCTCAGCAACATATTTATCTTGGCTGATAAAAATGCCTTTACTTGATTGCTTAACTTGTAGACCTAAAAAGAATGTAAGTTCCCCCATGGAACTCATCTGAAACTTATCATGCATAAGCTTCTCAAACTCCAAACACATCTCCTTACTTGTAGATCAAAAGATGATATCATCCACATACACCTACACTAGCAAAAGATCCTTCTTGTGCTTCTTGATGAATAATGTCTGATCTATCTTGCCCCTTTGGAATCCATTTTCTGTCAAATAGGAAGCCAGTGTTTCATACTATGCTCTAGGCGCCTGATGAAGGCCATAAAGAGCCTTGACTACCTTATACACTTTGTCTGAATGATCTGGATCAGTGAAGCCTGGAGGTTGTGAGACATATACCTCCTCTTCAATAGTACCATATAAAAAAGCACTCTTGACATCCATTTGATAAACTGTGAAGCCCATAAATGAAGCATAAGCAAAAAATAACCTAATGACTTTAATCCTTGCTACTGGAGCAAACACCTCTTCATAGTCTATTCCTTCCTCTTGTGTGTACCATTGGGCTACTAATCTAGCCTTATTCTTAATCACTATGCCCCTTTCATCCCTTTTATTTTTGAAAACCCATCTAGTGCCAATTACCCTTACACCCTTGGGTAAATCAACTAGCACCCATACCTTCTGAATCTTGAACTGAAGAAGCTCCTCTTGCATAGCTTCTACCCCGCTTGAATCATCTAGGGATTTAAGAACATTTTTTGGTTCTGCTTGTGCTAGAAAACATACAAATAAGCAAGAGTTGGTATACTCATGCTGCTTTGATGCATAAAGAGCATCAAGAAGCCCTTGTTGGTCTGAAGACATCAGTTGTTGCCTTGTCTTCACCCCTGATTGTACATCTCCAATCACATTGTCCAGGGAGTGGACTTTGTGAATCCTTGTGTGTGGTGTAGAAGGAACTTGATAATGAGGTGGGAGATTGTTGAAATCCACCTCATCTTCTGAGAAATATGCTTCATTTGGTTCTGAAGGGCCAGCAGTAGAAACATTTGGCCGAGCAGTAGAAAAATTAAGCCTAGCAGTAGAATGCTCTATCTCAGCAGTATTATCATCAGTAGAAACATTCTCTTGTTCCTTTGTTCCATCTTCCTTGTTTTCATCTTCAATCCCTTCTTTAACTTCATTAGAAGAAGGTTCATCATTTGTTGAAGTTGAAGCCACACTGGTCCATATTGGCATCATCATATAATTTTGATCTGTCTCCTTTTCTAACCCTGCCTCATTTGTTGCTTGTGAACCTGAAAAATCATTAGCTTCTGCAACAATAGGCACATAATTCATTGATTTGGTTAGTGACTCAAGATCAAATAGCCATTTGGGACCTTCACCTGCTACATTGGATTTGTTCTCTAAAAATTCCACATGCAGGTTTTCCTCTACTCTTCTAGTTCTTGAGTTGTATACTCTAAAAGCTTTACTATTAAGCGAATATCCAACTAAGAATCCTTCATCTGCTTTACCATCAAACTTTCCAAGATGGTCTAAGGTATTCAGAATTGTCACATGACATCCAAAAGGTCTAAGAAATCCTATTGCAGGAGTTCTATCTCTAAAAAGCTCATATGATGTCTTATTGTGAGATTTTACAACCAAAACCCTGTTCTGGACATAGCAAGCAGTATTAACTGCTTCAACCCAAAAAGTGATAGGCAACTTAGAGTCAGCTAACATAGTTCTAGCAGCTTCTATGAGTGTTCTATTTCTCCTCTCAGCTACTCCATTCTGCTGAGGAGTTCTTGCAACACTAAATTCTCTCCTAATACCTTTTTCCTTGCAAAAGTCATCCATAACTCTATTCTTAAACTCTGTCTCATTATCACATCTAATGACTTTTACTTTCTTGTCTACTAGGTTTTCTATCTCTGTAATGAATGTTTTAAGAATGCTAGAAGTCTCATCCTTAGAACCTAAAAAGAAAACCCATGTAAATCTACTATAGTCATCAGTAACAACTAGACAAAATCTTTTATGCTTTATACTACTCACATTTGTAGGTCCAAATAAATACATATGAAGCATAAACAATGATTGATCAATAGAGTTAAAAATCTTGGGCTTACAAGTGGCTTTATGTTGTTTGCCTTTAAGACAAGCAATGCATGTTTGGTCATTTTCAAATCGTTTTTGAGGTAAACCTCTTACCAAACCATTCTTAACAATTTTATTTATGGTTTTGAAATTTATGTGACCAAGCCTCCTATGTCATTTCATAGATTCATCTAATGTGGCCTTTGCTACAAGACAAGTTAGAGCCTCTTTAGGAACAATCTTCTTCATATCAACACTGTACATGTTTCCCTTTTTTGGAATTGTAAGAAGTACTTGACTTTCATCAGGCATCTTAAAATCAGAAGAAAGTACGAGACATTCAGTGTCAGTAGAAAGAACTTTGTTCTTTTTGTCACACATTTGTGAGACACTAAAAAGATTATACTTAAGCTCTTGCACATAGTACACATCTTCAAAATCTAATTTACCGGTTTGAATAGTACCTTTACCGGTAATTCTTCCACCAATTCCTCCTCCAAAGGTAACATAGCCTCCATCTAATGATTGAAAGTCTGAAAGATAAGACTTGTTGTCTGTCATGTGCCTTGAACACCCACTATCTGAATAGCCTTGATCTGCATTATCTACTTGGGAATTTTCCTGCACACAAATAAGGAATTAGTTTCCTTGGGGAATCCAAGCCATTACTGACTTGGATTTGCCACGTGAATCAATGTAGTTAAACCTTTTGAGAACAGTTGATGCACTATTGGATTTAAGAGGTCTCCAAATCCAACATGCTGAGGCCTTAACAGCATTTCCCTTCTTTTTCCTAGCAGTAGAACCCTTAGGTTTCCAAATTTGTTTTTGTATACCTGCTTTTGTTGGAAAATGTCTTTTAGCAGTAGTTTGTGCATGTTTATAAGTTGTTTTTGCACTTAGTACTGCTGGTGTTGGGTAAACAGAGTAAAAATGTCTGACAGTAGAAACTGCTTGGCGAGCAGTAGAAGCTTTTGGTCTAGCAGTAGGAACTGCTTTTGGTCCAGACTTTAATGAAACTGCTCTGGGGTTTGTTCTAGTAAAATTAGAGTGACTTTTAGGTGTATGCCTTTTTAGATTCACCCTATTGTTTGTATACCCAGATACCCTTTGGTTGCAGAAAGCCGCAAGATGGTCAAAATCTCCACATATGAAACAAGCTTTGTTATAGAAGTCAAAGTCATCACCTAGTTGGTGAGACTTAAGGCCATTCCAATTTCTTTGGTTACCTTTAGGCTTGTTTGTGGTTCTATATTGTTCACAATATCTTACTGGTTGCCTTATATGTTTAACATTGATATTAGGCCTATCAGTATCATGTTTGACTACCTTAGGAACACTTGTTCCTACTTTCTTAACCACATCAGGTTTAGACATAACCTGGTCTTCTTCATCATCATCAGATATCCAGTCCTCAATGACTACAACATCTGATTTTCTAGCAGAGGACACCTTGTCCTCAGGAAGTGAAGTTTTACTTAAACTCTCACTTACTTTCTTAGGTTCATCAACAACTACATTTGCTTTTGGCTGAACACCATATTGTAACTTTGGTAGTTGAAATTCAGCTAAGCCTGTGTGCTCTAGGTCTATCCCTGGGGGGGCAGGAATTCCTCTGTAAGGAGGTGGGACATTCTTATATCCTAACCCAGATTTTGCCTTGTTGATAACTTGACATTCAATCATGTTGGTTACACCTTTAGAGGCATATTCTAATGTTTCTACACTTAATTGAATGTTTTCTTTGGCTTTCTTAATTCTATCTAGTTCAGCTTTCAAATTACTTATGTCAACCTTTTGAATTAGTATTTCTCTGTTAAAAAGAATTTTGACATCAGTAAAAGTAGCTTCATTGGCCTTAAAGTGTAAGATTTGTTCTTCTAGGACAGCTAAACCTCTCTTGTGGTTTGCTAAGTTATGAATATTGTGGGTTAGTTCTGTCCTTTGATCTTCATAACGTTTTCTTAAAGTTTCTAATTCTTTAAGAGCAGTGCAATTATTTGAACAAATTTTATCAGATTGTACCTCAGTAGAGAAAGCCATGAGTGCCATCTGAGATGAAGCTTCTTCTTCATCTGCCATGAAACTCCAATCAAAACCTAAACCATCAATAGCTACCATAGCTTTTGAGTTTGGCTCAGAAACCTCCCCTGTTTTGGACTTGCTTCCAAAACCTCTGTTCTTGCTATCTTCCTGCCTTGGTCTTCTACATTCCCTTGAGAAGTGCCCCATCATGTGGCAGTTGTAGCATTCTATCTTTGACTTGTCAAAACCAGCAGTATCATTGCTGCTGATAGTGAGCTTCTTCCCTGTCCTTTGATAGCACTTCCTAGCCCTCATGCTAAGAAGAGAAATTTGCCATTTCAGGTCCATCTCCTCCAAATCATCATCATTAATTTCTTGAAGGTCTTCATGAGTGAGCATGGACCCATCATTCTGGCTTGTGAGAAAAGCACAACATGTTTTCTCATCCAAAATACCCATGGTACTGCTTGATGAACTAGCAGTACCAACTCCATCATCAACCTTCTCATCTTTAACTGGACTTGAGGTACTAGGAAATGACATAAATGCCATGTTCCCAGTACTTGAACTAGTACCTCCAGTTTTCTTCAAATCTTGTTCCACAATCTTAAAGTTGCTATACAAGTCCATAAGTTCCATGGTGTCAATGTCTGGTTTGTTTTTCCAGACAACAACATGTACAACCCACTCTTCAGGTAAACTTCTCAGAAATTTTGAGTTTAAATCTTCTTGAGGTATTTCAACTCCAAGAATAGAAAGTTGGCTCACAATTTTCTGAAGCCTGTTAAATATGTGGTCTAGTGATTCATTGTTGGTTGACGAAAAGTTTTCAAACTGCTGCTTGAGAAGAGTCTTGTGGGTCTTCTTGGTGGCTTCATTCCCACCATACCTTGCAACAATGGCCTCAAACAAAGACTTTGCATCTTTGAACTTGCTGAAGTTTAAAAGTTGATCATTTGGAATGGTCATCATCAGCATACTTCTGGCCTTGAGGTCATTCTTCTTCTTTATTCTCTCTTCTCCAGTCATTGGGTTGATCACACTGTTACTTCATCTTTACCCTCAACTTGTGATGTAGTGGTTGTAGGCTTGTAAGAGTTTCCATCTTCAATAATTTTCCAAAGTGTGTAGTCTTGCACTTGGAAATATTGCTCTTGATGAAGCGAAAAGTGTACCGCTTTTAGGGGGTCATTTAAGCCCTAAATCGTATTTATTTGATCAAATATTGCCCTGAATCGTTCCTTTTGTTATTTTAGGTACTTTGGAGAAGAAATCTGGAAAAGGAAGCATTTTGGACGTTTTTGGAGCATAAAAGTGAAGAATTCGACAAAATGCCAAAGCTGCTGGAAAAGTACACGTGACGGCGTCAAGGATTGCTCCTGACGGCGTCACGGCTTGGCAAAAGAGGTGGATATGACAAATACACGTGACGCCCAGAAAGTTTTACAAAGAAAGTCTGACAGCGTCACCCTTTAAGGTGATCAAGGCCGTCTCGTGCTAAGACAAAGAGAGATGGCCATCAAGATTAAAGAGTGACGGCGTCACCCTTAACCTTGACGGCGTCAACCCTTGACGCGCCAGAGAGGATTTTGGAGGATTAAAAGGGGACGGCGTCAAGAAGGCCATCAAGAAACCCTAACCGCGGCGAGGTGACGGTGTCACGCTCTATAACGTGACGCCGTCAGATCTGTTTTCCTATATATATTTTCATAATTTTTAGTCATTAGGGTGCAACTTTGTGAGAGAAACCCTAAGACGATTTTTCTGCCATTTTTAAGGGTTTTATACCCTTGGATCTCCCATGTTCAATTGAAGATAAGTAATCAATTAATCATTCAATATGTCTATGTGTTGTTTGATTATATCTTGTTCTTGTCTTTTATTTAACATGCTAGGCTAGATTTATCTTGTGTTTGCTTAGATCTAATGAAACCTAACTATTGATTATTGATTGTTGGTGTGTTATTAATTGTATTGGATGATTGTTTATCGATGTTAGGCTTAAGAAAACTGGCTAACCTCCTATACGGTAACTTGCTTGAACGTCTTAAGAAACATGAACCAATGCGTACTAAGGTTTTTATGGTTGTATTTAATGCATGAGCGAATTCTAGTGATCCCATGTTAGGAGCTTCTTAGCCGGCTCGACATAGGAGTGAAGTAGGAGCTTGTAGAGTTGGGGAAGTACGTACGCCACCCCACGATTGGTATTAAGTAATACACCCGTCATCCACGCAATTAATACACACTAATCAACCGGTAAAAGATAGTTAGGGAGTAAGAAATCTAAGTAAACACATTTCTCTCCATATAAGTTCCACAACCTTTTTATTTTCAGTTATTTTATTTTATTAGCAATTGTAGTTATTTGGGTTAGTTGACTAGCAACTAATTCCGCCCACTCCTTCAAACCCGAGATTTTACTTGCTTTCATAAAAATATAAAAAATACAAAAAGAATCTTCTCTCACCCTTAGACCTATTAGAGTAGTTTTTCAATCCTAACGACACTATTCCCCTAGAGAACGATCAATCCCCCGGTACTTGCCACTACACTATACTACATCGGTCAGGTACACTGCCTGGTGGGGATTGCAAGCCTCTTGAGATCCCTCGAGAGGTAAAACCTGTTGTAAGGTCGCAAAACCACGCATCAAGTTTTTGGCGCCATTGCCGGGGAATAGTTATTGTTTAGGTTGAATTTTTGTTTTATTAGGTCTACTCACTAGATTCCTTTCTAGTGATATTTTTATTTTATTTTTCTAGATTTTCTTTAGTCTATCTTTTTTTTCTTCGTTTCTTTGTTCGTAACCATTACCATCCGACATCATGGAAGGTGGTAATATCCTCGATCCCAACAACCCACCACCACAACAACACCCACCTCCTAGAGCCCGTACCTTAGGAGACTACTCCCGTCCTAGCCACCATGGCTATCGAAACACCATTGAGCTCACTCAAGGAGCCAATGTCACTCCCTTGCGATCCGACATCATCCGGTTGGTGCAAAGCGGATGCGCATTCCATGAACTTCGTTCCGACGATCCTAATCAACATCTCAAGGACTTTCTCAAAATCGTTGATTCTATAGACCTTGATGTTGCCACTCGAGAGACGACCCGACTGCGTCTCTTTCAATTCTCTCTGCGGGACCAAGCTAGTCAATGGCTAGAGCGTCTACCCGCAGGATCTATCACCTCTTGGGATGATCTCACCACTCGTTTCCTCGCTCAGTTTTTTCCACCAGGAAGAACTACCAAGCTAAGGAATGATATCTTGATGTTCCAACAACGTCAAGGCGAAACCCTCTATGAGGCATGGACTCGATTCAAGGACTTACTCCAAAAATCCCTCACCATGGCATAGAACTTTGGCTCCAAGTCCAAATCTTCTATGACCACATCAATCTCTCCACGAGGCAAACCATTGACCAATCGGCCGGTGGTAAGCTACGTGATCTAAGTGCGGAACAATCATGGGCTCTCCTGGAAGATCTTGCTCTTTATGACAACGAAAGTTGGAATGATCCCCGTGATTTGAATAAAATGGTCAAGGCAATATCTTTGCTTTCGAACAATTCAAGCACTTCCGACCGTAGGATCATAGAACTTGAAGACCAAGTCAAGTTTCTTATGAAATCCTACGAGGCTCCTAAACCTTCAAGCCAAGTGAACAAAATCACTTCTTCGTGTGAATTATGTAGTGGTCCCCACGACACTCGTGATTGCGTGGAACTCCCCGAACAAGCTTTTGCGAACTACGCATCCTCGCGTACCGACGGAGCGGGAGACAAGTGGTACACTTTTAAACCCAAGCCAAACCCCTACGGTGATTCATACAACCCCTCATGGAAAAATCACCCAAACCTTAGGTGGAAGCAAAGCCAAAACGCACAACAAACCAATTCCTCCAACCCACCTAATCGTTTCCAATCAAGCGGTTCCAACTTGAACCGTACTTTCAACAACAATCCTTCCAGCAATGGTAGTACCAATAACTTTGAAGGATTGATGTCCCAATTTATGGCATCTCAAGAAGCTCGTTTGGCCAAGTTTGAATCCGATTTCAAACAAAAACAAAGCGAGATGACCAATAAGATTGACACTTTGTTGAAAGCCCTCAATGACCGAGAAATGGGAGCACTCCCTAGCAACACAGTCAAGAACCCGAAACTAAACGTCAACGCCATTTCATCGATTACGTCTCCTAGTTCTTGTCCACAATATTGTTCGGTCAATTCCATGAGCACGTGTTTCAAACAAACCCAAGTCATCCAAAAGGACCAACAAGTTAAGATATCCAACACTAAATTGGTCAACAACATAGTTGAAACACCTCCCACTCAAAACCTTGACGAAGAATTCAAGGAGCTCCACCTTGAAAGTCCGGTTATTGATGTGTTGGATGAGAAGAAGCTCAACTTAGGCGAAAAAGGGACCGCCTTTGTTCAAAACAAGCTACCTAAGAAATTAGATGATCCGGGCCTATTTGTTCTACCTTGTAAGATCGGTAATTCGGAGGCTTATGACACATTAGCCGATCTTGGATCAAGCCTTAACCTACTTCCGTTACCTCTCTACACCTCTCTAAAACTAGGAAAACTTGAAGAAACCGAGGTGATAATAGGCTTAGCGGATGGAAGTGTTGCTTACCCAATTGGAGTAGTCAAAGACGTGTTAGTACACATAGGAAAACTAACCATTTTAGCCGATTTCCACGTCCTTGATATGGTTAGCGACCCTACATGCCCCTTGTTGATAGGTAGAGGATTTTTGACGACCGCTAGTGCTATGATTGATTGTAAGGAATCTAAGATAGCGGTAGGAGAAGGTGATACTTGGTCAGTCTATGATGTGAAGAAACATGCCTATGATACTAGTGAGGAACCAACACCCCATTGGTTAGAATTAAATAGGAGACCATCTCGATATGGACCCTGGATCGATGGAGACTTCATAGGACCCCAACGCCCATTTTACCTAGAAGAGGACTTTGTGAACCGAACACATACGGTAGAGCAACTCTTGGCTAGGGACACCGAATTGGATCCATTTGAAGACCCTCTAGTTTTTAGGAAGATGATTGATTTCCTAGGAGTTTTGCCAATTAACCTAGGGATGAATAAGTGGACTTGTGAGGACGATGATCATAAGTGGGATTGGGACAAACCACCCAAAGATGGAGATGGGTCATGGCATATTAAGATGACATTGTATGACCCGGATGGAGAGAGGTTTGAAAAGATATATCGTACTATGCGGACCAATAGAAAACTTCAATCCAAGCTTAACCCTAAAGATGTCCTCGATGACGATCTCACTTACATAGGTTAAAAGGACTTTGAGTCTAGCTACAAGACTCGTTAATAAAGAAAAGCGCTTCTTGGGAGGCAACCCAAGCTTTATTTGCTTTGTGTGTTTATTTATTTGTTTGTTTGATTTTATTTGCTTCCGTATGTATGTTTAATTTTTTTTATTATTGATTCATGTTCGAAACAAAATTGTGAAAATGCTTTATCTTGTTTTTAACTTCGTCTTAACTACATATAAAGGTATTTTGCAAAAGTTAAGTGTAAGGGAAATCCAAATCGGTTTATTAGAACAAATGAACATGAATCGTAACAATAATAAATTAACATACATATTAGTATTTGTTTGAGTCAAATGCTTGTATCGAGTCATAATGATATTTTGCAGGAATTCCAGGAAGTAAGGTATAGGTTTTTCCAGAAATTTTCAGGAAACTTAACATGAGAATTCTGTCAGATCATCTCTGACGGCGTCAGGCTTTACAACCTGACGGCGTCAGGTTTTAATTTTCTGAAATTTTTGAAAGTTTTGTTTTTCTACCGGAATCATAAAATGCTTTATTAAATCTCTAACTTATAAACTCCAGGAATCTGCAAAATAATCATTCCACAAGCATTATATCCTTATACAGATTTATCCCGCCGATGTTATGCAGGTTTTCTTGTTTGTTTTCTCAGGTTTAACAGGTTATTTTGGACAAGGAGATGTATGTGGAATCAAGCTTTTGGCGCTGCTTTAATCTTGAAGCTTCAACATTACCTTGGAAGAAGATCTAATCATGTTACCCCTTTATCCACCGAGCGAATCAGGGGAGTATTTGATTTCATTCTTTTACCTTATTTACTTTTGCATCTTGTTATTTGAACATTGGGGACAATGTTCATCTTAAGTGTAAGGGGGGGGGGTAAAGTACGATACTTTAGAGAGTGCTTTTACGCTTGATTTTTCGTTTGTTTAATGGTAGATGTGTAATAAAACTGAGAGAAATACCTGTTAAGGCAATTTTAGTGCCAAATTTAAAATTTTTTACAACATATAGGAGTGAAACTTTGGTCTTAATGAGCGTCTCACGGATAGGAGTTATATGACTAGCACAAAACCGTACCACTAAAAAATTTTCCACCCCCAAATATGTGAGGTTCGCCCCTAGAATTGGTAGGAAAAGCATTTATGCTATGATGTGTGTACCGGTAGCACTTAGATTCTAGAACTTGCGTTAGGACCATTCCGAGGCCACAAGTGAGACTACATTCGTGTAGTTAGATTTACTACATGATAAGAGGCATTAGGTTTAACCCATTGTTTTACACCTGTGTTTTTGTTATAATTACATTGGCTACATTGGTCAAGTAATTCTCCCACACCCTTTGCGTTGTACTCATTTTTAGTACACGATACCCCTAGTACACCCCTCAGAGCCTATCTTTTCGTTTCTAACTTTAAGCATTTTACTTAAAGTAAGAATTTGTTTACACCCCACTTAAATGTACACCCAAATCGCCTTAGCCTACCTTGTATGCACTCATTTTTAGTGAATTATTGTGACAACATTTGTTTAAACCCTTAGTTAATTATCTAATTGATTACATGGTTGCTAAGTCGAGTCATATCCTTGTACATATTATTTTGGGACGATTGGGACTCATGGGTAAAGTACTAGTGTAATGGAGTAATGGGGAAGAACAACATTATTACCCCCATATGTGCTAAATATTTTAAAAGTACTCCAAGTGTTTCGATTATCTTAATTCGAGTCATTAGAATAGTTAATTGTAAAGTTATGTAAAAGTTCAAGTGTAAGGGGAATGCAACGCCCCTATGATGTATTATTTTGGATGGTAGGGCAAGAGTGTATGAAAAAAAAATCGAAAAAAATCAAGAAAAATACAAAAAAATGAGAAAAAGAAAAGTAGAAAAAACATACGGACTACCATCCCGTTTCATTTTATGTTTATTTTATCTTTTTGTTATTTTTTTTCATTAGCTTAAGTCGAGTCTAGTCTTGGCTTAGCAACGCCATATTGTACATGTAATTAATCAAGATCTTTAACTCGCCACCAGTAAAATATCCTTTATCCAACAAAACCGTGTTTATCATATCCCCACACCTAACGTTATAACCCGTTTAAAAGCCCTCTTTGATAGTTTATCTTAGGTGCTTACGCCTAGTGGAGGAGGTTTTTGATCCTTTCCCAAGCCTATGGTAATCTATTTGCTATGACAGGTAGTGAGAGATATTATCCGTTTTCATTTATGAGATATACTTTTATGACACCTGAGAGATGTGAGTATCTAAACACTACTTGTGAGGTGCTAGTTTGTAATCTCCGTGCTTATTATGATTAAAGGGGAACGACTATTTGTTGTAATTACTTTTATGTTAGCGTTAAATGACCCCTAACTTGTATTTTGATTAGAATAAAAGCGCATTTGCTTGAGGACAAGCAAATCTCAAGTGTAAGGGTATTTGATGAAGCGAAAAGTGTACCGCTTTTAGGGGGTCATTTAAGCCTTAAATCGTATTTATTTGATCAAATATTGCCCTAAATCGTTCCTTTTGTCATTTTAGGTACTTTGGAGAAGAAATCTGGAAAAGGAAGCATTTTGGACGTTTTTGAAGCATAAAAGTGAAGAATTCGACAAAATGCCAAAGCTGCTGGAAAAGTACACGTGACGGCGTCAAGGATTGCTCCTGACGGCGTCACGGCTTGGCAAAAGAGGTGGATATGACAAATACACGTGACGCGCCAGAAAGTTTTACAAAGAAAGTCTGACAGCGTCACCCTTTAAGGTGATCAAGGCCGTCTCGTGCTAAGACAAAGAGAGATGGCCATCAGGATTAAAGAGTGACGGCGTCACCCTTAACCTTGACGGCGTCAACCCTTGACGCGCCAGAGAGGATTTTGGAGGATTAAAAGGGGACGGCGTCAAGAAGGCCATCAAGAAACCCTAACCGCGGCGAGGTGACGGCGTCACGCTCTATAACGTGACGCCGTCAGATCTGTTTTCCTATATATATTTTCATAATTTTTAGTCATTAGGGTGCAACTTTGTGAGGAGAAACCCTAAGACGATTTTTCTGCCATTTTTAAGGGTTTTATACCCTTGGATCTCCCATGTTCAATTGAAGATAAGTAATCAATTAATCATTCAATATGTCTATGTGTTGTTTGATTATATCTTGTTCTTGTCTTTTATTTAACATGCTAGGCTAGATTTATCTTGTGTTTGCTTAGATCTAATGAAACCTAACTATTGATTATTGATTGTTGGTGTGTTATTAATTGTATTGGATGATTGTTTATCGATGTTAGGCTTAAGAAAACTGGCTAACCTCCTATACGGTAACTTGCTTGAACGTCTTAAGAAACATGAACCAATGCGTACTAAGGTTTTTATGGTTGTATTTAATGCATGAGCGAATTCTAGTGATCCCATGTTAGGAGCTTCTTAGCTGGCTCGACATAGGAGTGAAGTAGGAGCTTGTAGAGTTGGGGAAGTACGTACGCCACCCCACGATTGGTATTAAGGAATACACCCGTCATCCACGCAATTAATACACACTAATCAACCGGTAAAAGATAGTTAGGGAGTAAGGAAATCTAAGTAAACACATTTCTCTCCATATAAGTTCCACAACCTTTTTATTTTCAGTTATTTTATTTTATTTGTAATTGTAGTTATTTGGGTTAGTTGACTAGCAACTAATTCCGCCCACTCCTTCAAACCCGAGATTTTACTTGCTTTCATAAAAATATAAAAAATACAAAAAGAATCTTCTCTCACCCTTAGACCTATTAGAGTAGTTTTTCAATCCTAGCGACACTATTCCCCTAGAGAACGATCAATCCCCCGGTACTTGCCACTACACTATACTACATCGGTCAGGTACACTGCCTGGTAGGGATTGCAAGCCTCTTGAGATCCCTCGAGAGTTAAAACCTGTTGTAAGGTCGCAAAACCACGCATCAGCTCTATCCTCAGCCTCCACATCCCAAACTCATTCTGTTTGAGCATTGGTAATTTTGCAGCAACATTTGTCTAATAAACTCCATGTCCATTTCTTCTTCTAAATCAAAGATATCAGCCTGGCTCTGATACCAATTGAGAGATGTACGATACACTTAAGAGGATGTTAGTCCTTTATAACGAGTGTATGTGATACTTTGAGTTAATATGATTAAGTATGCGGAATCTACTTAACCACACTTAGAAGGATATTGATATTGGAAATGGAACTGTGGTGGTTGTTGAATTTGATAAATGAACACACAATGTTAACACTAAACGATTCAATATTATTGAAAATAATACGAGTGATCTTCACTATCACTAGGGTTACAAAACCTTGAATCTTTGTTACAAAGAAAAACAATGACTAATGTGTTTTTCTAACTCGTTCACTATTCAGCACTTAGACACTTAGTTATCAAAAATCACACCTAGTCCTATTTGTAACTAAGATAAGATCTTCCTTTTATACAACTAAGGAGATCTTTACAATAAATGATAAGTCTTGTCGAACTACTTGCTTTGCTTGAGTGTGTCAGTCCCTAAGATACAACTTGTATCTGTGTACACAACTTGTTGACTGAACATCTATCAAAGATATTATCTACCGTATATCTTTGACTTTTATACACAAAATATCTTTGTATACTTATCCATCCAGCAGTAGAATACGCGACACTTATCTCTTCAACAGCAGAATCTGATGCACCAGCAGTAGTATCCTTGCGGCAGCAGAATCTCTAACACTAGCAGTAGAATGAAATACACTAGCAGTAGAATGACACTTAGTATATTTCTTTGAGCAGAACTGACCTTGTGAACGTTTAATTCCTGATGCTAATCTCGGGAACATTTAATTCCCAACACAACTTCTACACCGGCTGGGGATATGGCTGAGGTACATGCTCTAAAGAAGGTATTTAAGCACACTCAAGGGATCAAAATGAACTCCACGAAGGTGAGCTCCAGCACGATTGGTCATAATCCACGATAAATTAAAATATATTGACTTTATTTGTGTTTCCTTGTTTCAATCAGAGTATGATCGGGCGTTGTATGGGTGCAGCCGGAGGTCTAGAAGCCATTGCTACCATAAAAGCGATTCATACAGGATGGGTGCATCCCACCATTAATCAATTTGTAAGTGATCCTTAACATTTCTGAACATTTCGGCTTCTTCATTCATCTTTTTACATATCTCATTATATAATGAGAATATATTCTCAATTTCTTGTGTTTGTATTCAACATTTCGGCTTCACCATTCATCTTTTTACATATCTCATTATATAATGAGAATATATTCTCAATTTCTTGTGTTTGTATTCAACCACAGAATCCGGAACCTGCAATAGATTTTGACACTGTCGCAAATCAAAAGCAGCAACATGAAATCATTGTTGGTGAGTTTGTTACCATTTCTCCCTGTGCTCATAAAATGTTGATTTCACTTGCTAACTTTTCTTGTATGCAGCCATTTCAAATTCATTTGGTATTGGTGGACTCAACTCCGTTGTTGCATTCTCAGCGTTCAAACCTTGATATGAACATTAAGAATATTCCCGTTATCCGTTAAGAACACAACTTCATGTTTGCTCTACATTTGTACTAAAACATATTGTTGGTTATAGGAGGAAAATTGGCACTAGACACACCTCAAGTGTCAGAGCCACATCAGCAATCCTCATAATAACATTGTGTTGAATCATTTAGAATTTTTGTGGTCTAATACAATCTATAACATATATATGACTTGACATTATTTACAAAGCCAAAAATTAATTCATCTTTTGTCAATGAAATATGATACTACATCAATGACCTTTCAACCAAACTTGTATGAACATTGTTGTAGTAGGGGTCTC
The DNA here is from genome assembly GCA_021014915.2 of Artemisia tridentata subsp. tridentata. Taxonomy (NCBI): domain Eukaryota; kingdom Viridiplantae; phylum Streptophyta; class Magnoliopsida; order Asterales; family Asteraceae; genus Artemisia; species Artemisia tridentata. The sequence goes on from CP139506.1 coordinate 127,716,519, forward strand.
CCTACCTTTAGGAGTGTGACTGGCCCGCCGAGATTGGATATTGTTGTTGTACCAATGACCTTTCAACCAAACTTGTATGAACATTGTTGTTGTACCAATAAAACACTATGTGTTCCTTGATGTTCGGGATTATAAACAGTGGGAACCTTAATGAAATTGTCTTTTATTTATGAAAAACAATTGACCACATTTACAAAAGAATGCAATAAATCACAACATGGAAACAACCATAGATAGGAAAATATCACAATAATGTACACATGTACAGATCAGTCGAGCCGAGTCGACTGATAAGAGGATCAAGATTGATCTTGAAGCCTGAGGTATTCGCCATACAAGCGCGGCCCACTTTCTTCATGGTGCGCATTGTAGGCGTATCCACCATGGCTCGAAATATCGAGCCCAGCAATTTCCTCATCACTTGATATCCTTAGAATCCTCAGCTTGTGTAGAATGTAAAACAATGGACCCATGGTTGTACTAACCCATGCCAAAATTACCACGACTTCAACGACTTGCGCCCCGATCAACCCCCAACCCCCGCCCAAGAAAAGCCCGTAGGGCCTTGTTATACCTAAACTACCCGAGTTATAGGTTTCAATAACGAACTCTTCTTTTGCAAACAAGCCCGTGAAAATTAACCCCCAAGCCCCACACCCACCGTGTAATTGTGCTGCCTCTAATGGGTCATCATACTGCAACTTTAGGGCTATGATGTTGAGTCCAATGAGAACACAGGCTGCAAAGAAACCACCCACAATAGCGGCCCACGGTTCCACCACAGAGCAACCAGATGTGATAGCCACGAACCCACCAAGCACACCGTTGCATACATCTAAAGCATCCCAATGCCCCACTAGTAATCGTCGACCAAACAATGTTACAATGCCAGCAGTAGACCCGGCTAGCGTTGTTGTAACTGCGGTCCGACCTACCGCGGTCCAGTTACCTTGATCGAAACTATCAGGATACGAGACGAGAATCTTGTTGAATGACCCTGGGTTAAACCCGAACCACCCAAACCACAACAAGAAAGTTCCAAGAACAACTAGAGTTGCATTATGGCCACGCATTTGAACTGGCTTCCCAAACGCATCGAACCGACCTACCCTTGGTCCTTCAATTAACGCACCCCACAGCCCGGCAATTCCGCCAACCAAATGCACCACACCACTACCCGCAAAATCTATAGAGCCTGACCCGAACAACAGGCTTGTGGAACCCGGGTTGAGCCAACCATTGGAAGACCAAACCCAATGGGCTACAACCGGGTAAACAAAACCGGTAAGGAAAAACGAAAAAACAAGATACGCACTAAACTGGGTTCTCTCTGCTATTGACCCGCTCGTGATCCCAGCAACAGCTATAGCAAAAGCCCATTGATATAGAAAGAAACTATAATCATAAGAATTTGAAGGGATGTTGTTTAAAGCAAAGTAATAAGTGCCAATGAACGGGTTCAAGTCTGACCCACCACCATAGGCAAAAGCAAACCCGAATAAGAAATACGAGAGACTACCAACGACCGCATCGACAACATTAGTGAGCATGATGTTCATAGCATTCTTGGCCCGAACCGAGCCTGCACAAAGCATGGCAAAGCCCAGTTGCATCACAAACACCAAATAAGCAGAAAACAGAAGGTAAATGGTGTTGATTGAATCTGTCACACTAGTTTCCCATGAAACTTCCATTTTTTTTCACACACACACAATCACACTCTAGTGTGTGTAAGCTAAGATATGTGAGGGTATGATGATAATGCATGCGCCTAATTATTAATAATAATAAGTTGAATATGTAGCAACAACTATGGTTACATCCATGGTCCCATTGGTCATGTGACAGCTTGAGCTTTTTAAGCCAGTGGCCTCCTCAACTTATGGATAGGCAAACTCAACCTGTTTAACTCGGGCATACTATTTAACTGAGCGGTTCACTCTGTCATATTGAAACGATATATTAAAGTGCTGTACATATAAGTAGTAAACTTATATAATATATAACTGACCATTTAATATCTACATATTTTAGTATCTTTCAATTTGACTTTGTGGAGATCGGCTACTAAGAGCGGATTTCATTGTAACAATGGTGGATTCATTGGCTCCGGCTTTTAAAGCAGCTCGACCTGCCTCCAGAAACCTTGTCACTGCATCGTGTGCGTATTTGTGGGCTTCACCTACCGTCATATATTTCCCAATATATGGATAACTATTAAGGGTGTGATCACCGTTAAGTTGGGACGCAAGCTGAATTAGTTCGATCTGAAACTCGGTGAGTTCCATATCTTCGTTTGGTCCTCTCTGCCTTAACGACGCCGTGATTTCAGGAAGTTTTTCTGTATAAATTTGTATAAAGATTCATAAAGTCTGAATCTTGATTTTAAAAATGAGTATATGGTGTTACAATGCACAAACCTGGACAATCGTCACGTGGGGTATCACGAATGTTGAAGTAATTCTCGAAGGTCCCTGCCCATGCGTCCCGTTTGGTCAAGAAGTCAGAGTCTAAATTGAAGAGCTTCTTCACGGTTGCTGGGATAGAAGAATGTTCATATTGTGAATCCGGAGTTGGTCCATTTGGTTGGTGAATCACTACATAAAATGGTGGAAATCAAACGGGTCAAACCTAGATCATGAAGAAAGGAATTGACAGGTTGAAACCTAGTTACTTCTCGAATTCAAGATTGACAATGGCATATCTAGTTTGGTCTGTAGAACTTTCTGACTATCAACTTCATGTCATCTCGAAAATTAAAGATAACTCATAAAAAAGGTCAAATGTTAATTCTTTTTCCCTAGAACAGGGACACAGGGTACCAACTACCAACAAAAACAAATGAACACTCCCCCATTCCCCGTGTTACTTCAAACTAGCAGGGATAAAATCAAGCTTAAATTATCAAGAAAATAAAACAAGAATGATGTAAGAAGTCTATAATAATGAGCTAAAAATAGACATTTGTCACTAGAAATGCGGCTCTAAGCCAACTGAATCAGTATTTTTGAAACAAGAACTTAGACAGCAACCCTTTTTTACAAAAATTCAGTAAACCAACAAACTATTCTTAGAACCGAAAACGCAAGTGCCATTTTTCACCAGAAATACCGCTCTATGCCTACCAATGAACAAGTTTACACTCACTACTAGGTTAATAATAGGGAAAGGCTCTAAAACGAGTACATTGTCATAACTTGTACGCACTTTTGCTGAATAACAGTTTCAAATGAGTCAAGAACCCAAAAAATAACAACCTTCTTTACAATTTCGTTGTAGTTTTACTAGACAACTGAATCATGACGAATTTTTTTTATATCGAATTCATTAAAAAGATTCGATAAAATCATCAAACTATTCTTATCCAATACTTTCCACTGAACAAGAACCCAAAAGAAAACAATTTTTTATTTGCATTTGCAGTTTTCACTTAACAACTGAATCATCACAATATCTTATAATAAAATTCATTGACAAAGATTCAGTTAGGTGGTGTTTGGAATTGCTTATTTTGTAGCGCTTATCTGCTTTACAAATAACGCGTACCAAGTTACCAACTTGCTTATTTTTAAGTGCCTACTTACTCTAAGATAAGCAACTATCCAAACATTGCAGACTATTTATCTGCTTTATAATACACAGTTTAAATAAGCAATCGCTTTGGATAAGCAAATCCCAGACTCTCTCCGAACCAATGTAATGCCCAAAAAATCAATATTTTGCATAACAAATGAGACCTTGAAAAAAAAACCGCACTTGTCCCCCTCTCAATCCAAGGTGAAATCAACAATGTAGGAACCCTCACACCCAACCGATCAAACCCAAAATAATACGGTTCAGGCCCAATCAACCCATCTGGATTATTAGGCACATTATCGAGCGGCGTAGCCACATGATCATAAAACCCTCCATGCTCATCATACGTAATCAAAAACGCCATCTCCTCCCATTGAGGACTCGCCCTCAACGTCTCATAAACCTCCTTAACAAACTTCTGACCAATCGCCACATCATGCGACGGATGATCATCGTTAGCAGGAAAAATATTAACATCAAAATACCTTTGTTCCACAACAACATAATTAGGCAACTTTCCTTTTTTAGCATGGTACTTAAACATCAAGTCATATTCATGAAACTTAGTAACATATTTTAACTTCCTTAAACTCTTGAAAAACAATGTGGTAGGGATATTTTGGTAATATATTCCGAAACTAAGTCCATTTTCGTCTAATGAGTCGAATATTGTCTTTTGTGGGAAGCCGTTTATCAAGTCTTTTTTAACATTACTTGATGCACCATGACTAGTAGCTGAATGTACATAAAACCTATTAGGCTGAGTAGAAGCTGGTACTGATGCAAACCATTTGTCAAACACACCAAACTCGTTCACTAACTCAGTATAACTCGGTAACAAAACCGGGTCAAACCCACTCATAACAGTCTTATCCAACCCATCCACTCCCATACTATTAGCTTGTTGCACAAACCCATTCATGGGTGCCACTTTCCCGTTTGACCCATTTGACCTGTTTGACCCATTAAGCCCATTTGACCCGTTTAACGGTTGTGACCCAAATATCTGTTCATAAATAGCTTGAATACTATGACCCGGATCCGAGTCAACAAAAACAGCATCATTAGACACAAAGACTTTTTGGGAAGCCGGGTCAGAAGCATTAACTTGGTTATATTCATTTCCAGCCAACCCGTCAATATCGGGTCGGGTTTTCTTGATCCAACCAAGCATGTGATCAAAAGAACGGTTCTCCATGACTAATATGACTATGGTTTTAATGGGTCCGTTTATTTTGTGGTCTTTTTTATAGAAAGGTGATGAGTTCATGGGTTTGGTTATGGTTAGTATGAGGATGAAGAGTGTGGAAATGAGTTGCTGGAATTTCATTTCTTGAGTTTTCAGGTGATCGGAAATTTTAAATGAAATATGGTGGAGTGAGTGAGAAGTGAAGGAGTTGAGTATATCTTTTTGGGAAGAGATAATATTTACCAAACTTCAAAATCAAAATACTCCTATTAAACTTTATAATGCTGCCACTTTTATTAAATTTTATGACTTTAAATATTTTTGTTTGTGTTATACAATACTTGATAAAAATTATAGCAATGGTAATACACTTAAAACTCAATCAATTCATATATTTTGCATAAAGTATTATGTAATGTAAACAAAAATACTTAAAGTCAAAATTCAAAAAAAATACAAAAAAAATCAAATGTGGACTATAATTTTGGGATGGAAAGAGTATTATATTTCCTCCAAAACATAAGTTTTTAATGCATAAATACAATGTTTTTAAAGGTTAGATTGGGGAAATATGAAATTATGATTTTTAAGCCGGGGGAAATAAATGTGAAGATACTTTTACACTTTGTAAACGTGTGGTGCTGAGTAACAGTTTTTTAAAGTGGCCGGTACTTGTGTTTAAAAAGTTTTAAGCATCATAAAAAGGAGTTTAAATGGATGAGGTGATTTGGGATTAGATAGGAAGAAATATTAAAATGAAAACAGTTTGAAAATTTTACAATTACACATTTTAAATGCATTTATATAAATGGATACATTTTTTTTTTTTAATTTTCTCAACTAAAATATGCGGCTCTTTTCATTTTAATTTTCTCCGCACCAGATCTCTTTCGTAAATGAAGTTTCAAAGTTTGTATTTTGTTCGGTTAAAATAACACTAAAGTGTAACATACTATTGGGTTTAAACCTCATAAATTACTCAATCGAAATTGAGAGATGTACCATGCCATAACATATATTATTAGTTTATATAACTTTTTGGTTTTATAAACCGATTTCATTATACATGAATTTCTAAAAACTTTAATACTCATCTCACATAACTAAATAACTCAAATGCATTTAATTACTTAATACTCTAACTCAAAGACATTTAATTATGAAGAGGTTAAAATTTAAAAATTTTGCACTTGACGTAAAAATTAAACAATAACTCACTATGAAATGGAAAACAAAGTTTTTATGAGCTTTAAAACTTTTCATGTCATTGTGAAATGTGAATGGACTGATATAGCTTTTAACTCAACCTTACAGTCAAATCTCCCTCATTTAGTTTGTTTCCCATTTTTCGTTTTACTCTTTAACTTAAACCAGCAATTCAGCATGGTCAAAAGTATAATTTTCGCATTAAATAAAGTAAAAAATAGACGGTTTTCATATAAGCTCTCTACGTTACATGTGTAGTATATGTAATTTAAAGGCTAAAAATAGAGGTTCATAAAACATCTACATCCAATTAATTTGCATAGTCGTTTCTCTAAAGTAAGCACTTAAATTCTCTGCATACGTTTCGTGGCAAAAGTTCTTTATAGATCCAACTTTTACCATAGAACCCATCAAGCAATCTTAGCCACTCATTTTTCTTATCAAATTAAAAAAATTAATTTCCACCCTTTTTTTTAAACTTAAATATCTCGCAAACCGTAAATCGTCAAGCTACAAAAAAAATACCATCGCGACGAGAATTAAATTATCTTTCTATAGACATGCATTGTTATATATTTTCGACGAACTTTTTTTTCGATGAACTTTTTTTTTCTAAAATTTCCGTCCAGAAAAATCATATATGATTCGTAAGAATCATATATGATTCGTGTAAGAATCATATATGATTCGTAAAAATCGAATCATATATGATTCTTTCTGGGCGGAAATAAAAAAAAAAAAAAGTTCGTCGAAAAAAAAAAAAAGTCGTCGAAAGTATATAACAATGCATATCTATAGAAAGATCATTTAATTCTCGTCGCGATGGTATTTTTTTTGTAGCTCGAAGATTTACCGTTTGCAAGATATGTTGTTTTAAAAAAAAGAAGGAAAATAAAAATGGGTGGCTATGATTGGTCCATTGGTTCTATGACAAATATGAGATCTATATTGATCTCATCTCATTCTCTGCATACGTTTCGTTTCAAATTTGGGTATGGAATTTAACGTTTAATAGCATAAGACAATCCACAAAATACTTTTCTAAATCAAACACTACTTCCTTCTCAAATTTAATGTCATATTTCTTTTTAGCTTGTCTCAAATTAATTATCTACTAGCAGTTTACTATATTACCCTCGCTTTGAGGTTATTTACAAACTTAGAGAGATCATAAATTAATTAGTTAAGTAACGTTGTCATTCTGCAAAAAGACTTTTTTTTTAGAAAAAAACAAAAAAAAGACAAAATAATAATTATATTTTTCTTATGCATTGTGTTTTGTCGATAAACTTAAATATAGATGAAATAGTACCCATCATGCATAAACCAAGGTTAATTTTTATTTTTTGCATGTGACTAACAAACCCAAAAAGAATTTAAATGAAAAAACATAGTATTTGTTAAATAATACTAGCAGGTCCATACAATGATGCAAGAATTGTCAGATTTTGTAATGAATCATTGTTCTTACCTTTTTACTTAACAAACTTGTATTTCGTTATCAGTGTATGTAAGTTGATCTTCTACAGTTGGTAAAATAGTGTCGTAACCGCCTTGCCATAATAAAACATTTACTTAACAAACTTGTATTTCGTTATCAGTGTATGTAAGTTGATCTTCTACAGTTGGTAAAATAGTGTCGTAACCGCCTTTGCCATAATAAAACATGTGTTACTCACGTACGATGACAAATTGATGAACTTGTGTTGCATACAAGTTCACCCCGGTGGCCCGGTACCAATATTAGTTATCACAAACGCAGAATTATACAAAACTCGGCAATATATTATGGTACCACTTCCGTATGCCAACTTGACCCAGTTCACATCAGTCTAGTCGCTTTTCGGATACATTGCAAAGTATCATAACATACAAACAACAAATGAATTATAATGAAGGCATACGTTCTTATACCACTATCGTTCAGGCACACTCAACTACATACGGGACTATACTCCAAAGCTTTCAATAATACAAAAAATATGAAGCTCTAGAAGAGATAAAGCGACATCTTAAGTTTGTTTTGTTTCCACCTAGGAAGCTGATAGAACGCTCTTTTTGGCATGGAAAATTTCTCTTGAAACTCGTCTTTAGATAAATAGGCCTACAAAAAGAATCAAAAACATTAAAAACGTCAATGGTGTGATATAAAGTCCATCATGCAGCATGAGGTCAATAATACGTAGTAATAAAATTTAGACGAAATGGAGATTCACGTGTACCTCTCTCTTTGTAATGTCTATGTCGGGAACCGGGTCTGGTGAGTTGATTTTTACCCGATCGTATGGGTAGTTGGGCAAGTTGGAGTCACTCTGGCTTTGACCATTAGAACCCAATTCTTTGGAAGCAGAAACCGGTTTGTTATCTGTGACAAGAACTTTTTGAGTTATACCGCAACCAAAAGACCATAAGAGATACAGTTGGACTTGTTCAAAGTTCAAACCTATTACTTTCACCGTTCAAAATCACATGGATTTTATTTAAGATTTAGAGATGTTTTTACTTGGTGACCGTGGTTTCCTGATCTTAATCCAATTACATAATTTGATTTTGAACATTTTAGTCTTAACATTAAATTGTTTAACTGATTCTAATAATTTTATAGAATTTTTACTGATTATGGAGTTTAGCCCACTTTGACCTTAAAAGTCCAAATTTTTCATTCACCAAGAAAATGGAAACATACCTGCACTGCGAACATCAGGGGAAGATGCTGATGGGATCATTCTATGAACAGGAGGGCTGGAAAATCGACGAGTGTTTGTGGCGTTAAATTCAGACCTAGAAAAAGTAGGAGTGGAATCAAGAGACTGTCTTCGGGTTAACCCATTAGGAGCTGGAGATGGCCTTCTTGAGCCATTCGGAGTGGGAGATGGTCTTCTCAAACTCTTCGGAGTTGGAGACGGTCGTCTAAAACCGTTTGGAGTTGTCTCTTTGGAGTAAGCATTCGGTGAACTTCTTATAGGTGCCTAAAACGTCACACTTAGTATAAGTAATTAATAAACTTTAAATATTGATAATGTTGAAGAGTTACTTACTTCAAGTTTCTGCGATTGACCTTTCAAAATAGCAAGCTTGCGCTCAAATGAGTTGCCAAGCATCTACCAAAACAAAGTTCAAATGTGCATCAAATATTCAAATTTCAAAGAAGATCAAGTAAGAATTTGACTGCAATTTGCAAGAAATTTCACAATAAAAGCTGGAGGAGAAGCTTATGTAAGACTTTACTTACATTTGCCTTTGAAGCATCCCATTCAAAGAACCGAGTGAAAAAGGGTGGTTCGTGCCCTTCTGTAATCACGTATATAGGAGTATCCATGGAGAAGCATTCTCCCAAAACATCTTTCTTGAGGAATGCCTGTTGCACCCAAAAAAATTAGCTCAACAAAGAAGATAATCTAATATAAAACATGTGTTAATTGTTGTAAACAAAGTATAAAACAAACTACCCTGTCTCATGATAGTTGCAACATTTTCTTTCCACATAATTTCAAATATCAAGCGAAATTTAATGGTTTTGGTGCATAACATTCATTGTCCAATGTGTCAAGTCAAAAGTTGCAATTTTCAGAGATGGAAGGACAAATTACTTTTTAGCATACAATGAAATCATACCAAACCAATAGATAGGGCTTGTTGCTTGGACTTAACAAGTGAATTGTGACCTATCCACACGTAAATTTCAGAAAAACAGTCGAGTACTAACACGTCTTCAGTAGTTAAATCATCCTGAGTAAAACTGAATATCTCTTTAACCTGAAAATTGGGCGATAATCCAACAGATTGTCAACTGGAATTTTAATATGTAAAAAAGAAAAACGCGTCTATAAATAGATTCGTATATGTAATAAAAAAATTGTACCTTGAGATTACTTGATTGAAAACCAACATCTGGTATAAAAAAAAGAGCCAGGAACCACCATTAAACCATATAAAAGCTTCTAACTTCTGAACTGAAGGAGAGTTGCATTACAGTAATTTCTTACCTTTGGTATATGTACAAACAAATAAATGTGGGTCTTCAATGAATCTTTTTATCTCTTTCTCTTTTGGATATTCAGTCTTCCCACCAAGTGCTTCCCAGAAAACATCTGGTTCACTACCTTCTCTAACCAATATAGGTTGCCATGTTGGCTACAAATAATATGAGATAGTTACCACCAAGTATTTGGTACAAAGAATTTTGATAACTGGAAGCTGAGATGTGTACCAACATTTAGCAAATCTAGCATTCCGTACACAAGATCATGATCCCGGGTAGTTGAGAGGTTTCCTAGCCAAGCGAAGATAGATCCTTGAGCCTTAAGAATGTAGCATGATGAGGAGTTTAAAGATCGAGAAACCTGCAATCAGATTTATATAACCACTTTAATAAAGCACATCCAAATACCCCTTGTATACGCATTTTGGTTTGTATTTAGATACAGTTGTTTAAACATGCATCTTTTTTGTAGCATTTTTCATAAATAAGATAAATATTTTAATCATCGAAAACCTTTGTGCTTGATGGACTGGTGGTTCCATTATGGGTCAGGGAATAAAAAGGACCGACTTACTTGATCAACCTGAGCAGCCTGCATATTGTCACGATTAGTTCCCTGTATTCGGAAAAGGGCCGTCTTTTTATCATCATAAGTTTCATCATCAAGACCTTTTTCAGCAATATATGACTTGTACCGTGAACCCATACCACCCTGAAGAATAAGAAAATGACAAGTTTAGAAACATTTATGGTATCATCTACAGTAATGTAAGAGCTTTTTAAGAAATAGTAGATCAGCGGCATCAGCCATATTAAGAAAAAAGGTACAAACCTTGAATATAATTAGCGTCTGAAATATCATGAAGAATTGAGATGGTTCCTTGTTCTCGACAATTCGAGCCTGAAATCATTACATGAATCTCGTATGAAAACAAAACGTTTGTAGTAATGTAAAACATGGGTTTTCCCTAGTCCTAAAGAAATTAGGGCTGCAGGGGTTGTTTGGATGCCCGTTTTAAAAGTGATCATGTGATGAAACAAACATGGTGTATAAAATGTTGGTATTATGGTCTTGATAATCAAATGATTGCTTGGATAATTCTTGAATCGTGTATAATCCACTTTCCGAATACAATATTTCGACCATAATGATGCCTCGGGTTACACGATATTCGTATATGGGATAAGACAAGAATCCAGGCACAAGAATTAGAGCAAAAATATGGAAATTGTATGTATTGTAATGAATGTTCATCTATTGATGAAAGACCAAAATGGTGTCTATATATAATACACAAAGTGACTTTTCATGAATATAATGACACTTCATTAGAGACAGCTTTTTATCTATTGAATGGTTGCAACGTTTTAGTGACGAATTTTCTGTCACAAACTTTGCCATTCATCGTATCGGAAATCAAGTTACTTAGTTTATACAAGCGTGCACTCCGTACCTCCTAACTTGTATTAGAACTTAACTTGAAATCACTTTAGTCTCAGGTAATCTTAATTACACAAAACGCTTGATGGCACTAAAATCACCAACATAAAATGCATAATGTAGAAGAGAGTGCTCGTTTATGTAAATACTTTACTATTCTAATCACTTCTTAGATAGCCATAAACCGATTAACTGAGCACTACGTATATAGTAAGATCCTTAAAAGCAGAAGTAGTGGCCGAAAAACTAGAAGTTGATGATTCTAATGATCACTTTCCACACATCCAAACCGCCACTCACTGATAATAGTTGAAGCTAAATATAAACCTATGCGGAGATTTTTAATATTTGTAATAATAAGAAATGGTAATTGTTGAATTAACATTTTATTTCAGTTAAAGGTGTAGTAGACAGCAAATTACTGGGAATTGAGAAGATAACTAACCAATACGGGATCTCCTTTAGTTGAATCAACAACACCACTAGTAAGCGAAATTGCTTCAGCTCTATCTTCCTGCATATTGATCAACATTTGAGCTCTATAAATTAAGATACCTGGAAATCTTACATTTCCTATTAATGATGAGAATAAACTTTGCTTACCATTGAACTCTTGTTCCCAAGCCAAATATAAAATAAGCGCTCCTCTCTTCCGTTGGCAGAATATACATACTGCACGGTGTAACAGTCCCCACTATAAAGCTTTCTTTGTTCTGCAACAGGAACAAGTGACAACTTACCACTGTTTACTCTCCAAACCTACGATGAAACAAAAAGTAGTCACATATAAGAGCAAATGGTGCAAGATCCAGCTGGAAATAATGCTTGGGTCTATGTTGGCATACATTTAATCCCAAATGGCTTAACTAGAGAAGAGTGTCTATATGGGAATGGGTCAAACGGGTTGAAAGTTGCCAAAAAGTGTATTTTGTTATTTAGATATTACTGTAATAGTTTATAGTATTATTGTAGTAATACTGCTTATAATCATATTAATGAATAAATAATTATATCAAAATTAAAAAATGGACAAAAAAGTGTTTGTGGTTTACGGCCGGGCTTGATCAACATAAAAAATTGAGCTGTTTTGACTTGTAAAAGTATGTTACATTTGTAGAGTGACAACAAAGTATCACTGGTAGAGAGTAACCTTTAGTGTACCATTGCAATCAATGTGTATACTGTCATCTTCATCAGGGAGCTCCTCCACATCATAACCAGTTTTCTTGAACATTGCTGAAGTTGGAATAGACCACAAAAATATGTGTATGTCATAAATAATCGCCATGATAATAACTTTGTGAATCAGTGCTGTGTTGTTAATCAAATTTATAAAGTTGTTGCAATAAGAAAAACAACCTGCTACTTTGCCTCGACCTTCTTCGTATAGCTTGGTCTCTACTGTTTGAGGCCAATCGTCAAAATATGACTTGAATATGGCGGTTTCTGATCCTTCTTTTAAGACTGCTAAATGGGTATTTACGGGTCTTTCTTGAGCTCGAAGGAAATCCTGTAGATGCAATAAATATATCAAAATAACATACTAGATCTGCCAAGTTCAGCCAATTAATGTCAAAGCAAGTCAGGTTGGGTTATATATTTTAGGAGCTAAGGATCAAATGAGATAACAAAAAAAAAGTTACCTAAAAAAGGAAACCGGTCCAAAATGTGTAATACGCATTTGATATACTAAGTATTTGTAAGGTTAAAAGAATGGACAAAAGTGTTGATGTGTCAACCCAACCCACTTTTGACGTGTTACCCAACCCACCCTATAGCAACCTATGAGACGAGTATCCATAAAAAAGCGCGCGCACACAAAAACTACCTCTGCTGCTGAGATAGATTTCTTTCGTTCTGTTATTGAGGTGGTTTTTCCCATCCACACAAAAATTTGAATATCACCATCCAGCAAGTAGCATTTATTTGATTCAAGCATCGACCTTTTCAACCTACCACTCCCACTTTGAGTGAACTTTCCTTGAAGTGTTATCCTATTGTAGTTAAAAAGATAACATTATAATAGAAAACACAAATCAAAACAAATTAAGAGTTCAACAAATTCCAGAATAATTTATGCACCGTATGGGAGCAACTCACCAAAATAATTTAACGGCTAAAGTTTGAGCCTGTTGTTGATCCGAAGGTGGATCCTTTGGAATGGGAGCGTAACCACCAAAAAAGTTCCAAAATTCACCCACTTCAGCATCACCAACAAATTTTCCATCCTCTACAACAATCGAAAAGGTCAAAAGTCAACATTTGCTATGTTGCTTAGAAAAAGGAGAAAATTGAAAAAACATCTTACCTATTGCTGCCACTTCACAGTTCCCCTTGTGCTTATATTCTTTGATATACTGAACCACCTCCAAAGCTTTCGCTCTTTCCTGTATGCTGGAATTGCATCCACTGAAGTGAAAAATCTTTGATGATGTGTCAAGTATGAATACATCACGGTGGTTCAAGGATGACCGTGAAAACGGGACCTAATCATCATACAAATAAATCATTAAGGCAATATTCGTGTATTAGAGTTGTGATATTTTTTATGAAAAAAGAAGTGTTGACAAAAAAACTTACTTCTTTCACATGCACCACACGATCTCCTTTGCATGTTAACAGTCTGGTTTTGTAAGCTGAACCTTTTAACTGTACCTGCCCTGAAGAAAATACACCTTCAACTGGGATGATGCATGGTTTGAAATATGACAAAAATTTCCCGGTTTCTTGACCTTGCACTTCCTTATATTGTACAGATTGAGACCCTAAGGCTGCATCCAATTCGAGGGTTTTGTCCGATGCCAGAGCCGAGTCAAGCTGCCACGTCAGCAGATAAACCTTAAACTCTTTTTTAAGTAAAGGAGTAAATCCAGCCAACATTTTTGAAACATGATCCATTTCATTAATTATATGCAGTCTATACATGAAACCACCATCAGGTGGCCTAGTGGTTAGGCACCCTGATGTACTGATGTACACATACTGGAGGTGGCCATGGAAAGGGTCGGAAACAGTCAGGGGATGCCCCGGTGAGGCCGCTTACATTTGAGTCAAAGACTCGCCCTCCCGGGTACCTGAACTGGTAAAAACATTATTCATTTACCCGTTTTAGTCTACACATGTAGATGTGCAGGAAAACAAAGTTACTGTTGCAATGATTCATTTTTCATTTCTATTCAAGGACGCTATGATTCATTTACAGATACAAAGGTGGTGTTTGGATGTTCAGGTACCTAAAGCTACGGATATTTAAGTAATCTACATTTATGTTAATAATCAGTTTTCTTCCGGTTACGCCTTATTAGATTTCAAATATGATTACAAAATATTATAATTCATAATCAGTTTACCAGAATGCTCAATACTAGTTATTACGACTTCACATCCCTAATTTTTAGATTTTTTTTTTTTTTTTTTTTATCCATCTTATAATATCCATTTATGTGCACCTGTAACTGAACTAATACCAATAAAAGGCATAAAAGTTGAAAGGGAATACCTCATTGGCATCGTTCCCCAGCCAATAATGTATGTCATGTTGAAGAGCACCACTTTTAAGCAAAGTCGTCTGCCTCAATGAGATTGATAGAGATGAAACAATGACGATAAAACGAAATTTATCTTAAAGAAAGACGGTTTACTAGGTAAAAATGTTCAACTCACGTGAAGAACTACATATGCACTTCCCGAGAAGAATTTTCCATGTGAAGATTGTGGCACTGAAACCAAACGAAGGTTCTCTACACACCAGATTTCTAAGCCGCTAAATATTATGATGTTTAAGGATATTGCAATACTTAAAGAAACACATCCATTTTTTAGTATTTAAAAGTGGGCTTGTAATATGCAGAGAGACATGTAATAAAAAGTGTCGTTAAGCTAAAAAGTATATAGAGGATACAGCTTTGATCCTGCGCCCTGAAATTCCGAATCAGTATTTTTGTTGGATCCCATACTTTCATCCTCCAGAAAGGATTAACTCGTTATGCTGAACATGTCTGCAGCATATATAATATTCATCAACACAAGATAAAAGAAGTAAATTCCCGCGAGAGTTTCGTGGTGCTGCAGATGCATATAACGAACACACATCCAAATACTTTTTTTTAGCTTAAGAAGGTGTTTGAGATTTCTTGTTTTAAACTGATTATATACTTTAAAAATACACAGGGACCAACCAGCTTATTTAGAAGTGCATATTTACTCTAGAATAAACAGAATGGCAGTCCCATCCAAACACTCAGAACGGCTAACTTGGTTTAATAATAAGCAGGTATGCACTTAATAAGCAATTGCAATCACCCTGTAAAAAATGTCTTTATATTCTAGTGCAACTGCTGAAAATATTGGTCATAACTCATAGTACTGCATAAAATTTGCATACCCTTGTCATAAATTCTGTAAATAACATGAAACGATATTTCATCTTTACACTGAAGCAATTGTTTAACACTCTGTTCTTAAGAAAAAAAAGAGATGAAAGTGAAAGCAAAGTAAAGAAAGGGGAAGTAAAGTAAGTGAGAGAAAGTGAAGTAAACTTTCACCCAAAATCATACTTGAGAACAGAGTTGTGGGGTGAAAGTTTTTAAAGCAAAATTGTACCACTTTCACTTACTTTCCTTCACTTTACTTCCTAGTAAAAACTTGAGAACACAAACATTTATCACTTTCACTTCCTTTCCTCCCTTTTACTTAACTTGAGAACGCAGCGTAAGATCAACTTTTTTTTTGCCAGAAACCACTAATTATGGACAGTTAATAAGATGGTGCAGTTGGCTATATATTTGTATAAATCCATGCTATTAAAAGGACTTACCAAAACTTACAAGATTAAGGGGGTGTTTGTTTGAGCTTGTGGGCTTATTATTTGTTTTTCGGCTTATATTTCATAAGCCCCAATTTTCCGGCTTATTTTGAGACATATGGGCTTATGTAAGTTTATCATATCATAATAAACTTATATAATCCCAGAAGCCTCAAAATAAGCCGGAAAATTGGGGCTTATGAAATATAAGCCGAAAAACAAATAAGCTAATAAGCCACGTATAAGCTTAAACAAACACCCCCTAAATAAGAACTTTCTTGGCAATGTAGGCAAACTGCTTAAGCAAGTAAATAGTATATACTCAATTTTCATTTGTATCAACTACAATTCTGCGAAAATCTTAATCAAATCAGTAAAAAGATTACATTTTGATGGACCAACATACATTTTGATGGATAGACAATATCTAGTATTTTGACCACTTCATTTCTGACCAATTAAACCTTTTTAACGATTACTTCGAGTCTTGATCACATTGTCAGCTCTAAACAATCTATTAAAAAAAACACACCTACCAATTCTTTTACCTCGAAACTGCCAATTACATCTGCAATGTATAAGGCAGTGTTTTGGATTTGAATAAGAAGATGCACTAAAAAAAAAGCAATAAGCAGATAAGCAGTTTCAAGAAAACAAAATAACAAACCTTAATAATGGTTCCTCCTGAGCAAGATCAAGAACATAAACAAAGATCCAAAATGCAAGATTTTTTTTATCAGTTCACACACAAAACACTACTAAACCAACTTTTTAAGAAAAACTTAAACCACCAATAATCATAAAACCAAATTTAATAAAACCAACAACTAAAAAAACAGTACAATCTAGAAAAATTAACCATTAAAGTGAAATGGGCAATGATTAAAAAAGCTTGCTTTTATCATACAGCTAATTAGGGACCCACATTTCTTTTTTTTTATAAAAGCACATGCCATGCTGACTGATACTATTGAACATTTAATGTTTTGTTATTAAGGTTAATAAATGAAGTGGCATGGGTTTAACATGATTAATGTTTTTTTTTTTTTTTTTGAGTTTTGAATATATGTTTTTGTCGTGGTCGGTGCTATCGACGACATTTTTGGGCGTTGGAAAATTTGATTGTGACTTGCGGATGACTCGAAGTTTGTCGGGTGCGAGATAATTAAAGGGATATATTTGGATTTTGACTAATGATGGGTTTTTGAGGTTACTTTTATGTAAAAATGGAATGAACAGGGGTGTAAAAAAGATGACCCGGCCATAACCCGTTTAAGATTATTCGGGTCAATGTTATTTGTGTCATAGATTTTGTTTATGTTGACGTGATTAATTCAAATGCTAAATAGATAAGGTGTCAGGTTAAATATGTTTGGCTAATTTGATTTCTGGTTAACTCGAATAACTTGAATAAGGTATTTTATATCTTTTTATTTAGTTTATATATAAATTATCAATGTTAAGTTGTACGAATAGAGATTATGTGAACATGTTAGTTATATTTGGGTTGACCTGAATCCGAATAGATCCAACGCTTGTTGTTGACATCTCCTACACACTCAATTTATCTTGAGTTTTAGTCTTTCTCTTATACAAAGCCATACTCGAAACGCATGCATAAGAATACATTGTGAAATACCAAACAATGTTACATCATGTCACTCAGTTAACCTTTGATCTGATTAATTAACTATTATACAATTCGAATTGAGAACTCGTGTTAACTGCCATAAAAAATAGGAAAAAAAAACTTGTCATTTTCATTAGTAAGTTTTAACAGACAACGAATATCATTCATGTTAATACACCTTGATATTGG
Organism: Artemisia tridentata subsp. tridentata; assembly: GCA_021014915.2. Classification (NCBI taxonomy): domain Eukaryota; kingdom Viridiplantae; phylum Streptophyta; class Magnoliopsida; order Asterales; family Asteraceae; genus Artemisia; species Artemisia tridentata. Next base: position 127,734,536 of record CP139506.1, read on the forward strand.
TCATCGGTTGCCCATCATTGGATTTGGAAATAAACCGTACTACTTTCGTCCAAAAATAAGTGTCCAGTTTGACTTTTCAGAGTCAAACTGGTTCAACTTTGACCTTATCTATTTTTGCGGGTGTTATATAATACTTGATGAAAAATATATGAATTGATTGAGTTTTAAGTGTATTTTTTATTGGTATAATTTTTCATCAAGTATTATATAACACACAAAAAAAAAATTAGGTCAAAGTTGAACATGTTTGACTCTGAAAAGTCAAACTGGACACTTATTTTGAGACGAAAGGAGTAGTATTTTAGGCGAGACTGAGGTTAAAAAAATAAATAATTAAAAAATAATAAATAAATCATGATAAGCGTAAAAAGAATTTAAAAATATAAAAAAGTTTTTAAAAGTATTTATAAAAAATTCCACATGATATGGGATGTTGGTGAATTTGAAAAAGTTGTGAAAGAGTTTTTCTAAATGTATATAGTTTTGATGCAAAAGAAGTTATGAAAAAGAAAAACGTTTGTGAATTAAAATTTTATAAATCGACATTTTATATATCAAAAACTCGTTTTTGCATAAACTTATTTTTTGTATATGTATCAAAATTTTATTGTGTGTCAAAAATTTATAAGATGAAAATTTTGTGCATCAAAATTCTTTTTGAGTATTAAAATTTCATTTTTAAAACGTATGAGTATAAAAACTTAAAATAAAATAAAAAACTTCATTTACAATTTTTTTATGTGCTGACATCCTTTGTCTTTCGAAAAAAGTTCAAAGATTTTAGAAAAGTTTCATATTTTCAAGTCATTTTACACTTGTTACAGACTAGACGAGTACCGTGCATAGCAACGAGATTTTATAGCGGCAGATAGTTCTAGCGATAAAAAAAGTTTGTAGTGATAAAAAAAGTTTATGGGTTATAAATGAAAATAATAAAAGTTTGAGGATTTGAGGATTAAACATAATGTTTTGAAACCCGGTTCGACCCGGCCGGTTTCACTGGCTGAACCGATTCCGATCGAAAAAAGGGGTCAAATAAACCGGTTTTTATATTTTCGAAACCCGGTTAGACCCGAAAATTGGTTTTGTATATTTCTCTCGAAAATTGTGGTGTAAGCTTTAACTAATTAGTATATACCTTAAATACATTTTAATTTAAAATTATTTTATAAGTTTCCTTAGATAGATTACTGAACTTTTTAAATTTCACCTGACTGAATTTTTTCACTTTTCAAATTTAACCATATTTATAGTATAGATATTATTTGATTTATTCTTTTTACTCAAATGAATAAATGTCATGATCATCATCACTGGCTCACTCTTGGGCAAGTCAACAAATATATGTCACCTCGTCCGTTTGTCGCAGTTGTCTTCATCTATGTGTCTCTCCGTTCCGACAACAACTTGATATTGCTTATGTGATTTGGACTAATATATGTCAGTGTCTTAACCACTCTCCTTTAACTTGTTAGTGTTTTTGTTACTTAATTACTCAATTTAGCTTCCAAGTTACTTCTTTTTCTTGATTATTACTTCCACCAAACTAGTGACTGTTTTTCTTTTACATAGAAACAATGTCAGATATCAAATGTTTCCTGTTTTGATCGATTACCACATAATCACAATGCTAGTCGCAGAACAAAATAAATTAAATATATAAAATGATAACTAAGAAGTTCCATGCCTTTAGACAAAATTATTACCTCTGTTTATCTCCTTAGCTAGGGATTGTAATTTTATTTTTGTTACTCCGCGCGTATGATTTACTTATAGTACTTTCTACTTTTTTTAAGAAGTATATTGTTGGTTTTTTAGTCTTTCTTTTGACATTACTAGGAGATGCAAACTACTGAACCAACAAGATAATCAAACCCAACATAAAACACACCTTTATAAATGTAACTGATTAGTGATTACCAAACAAATCATCTTGTAACCATGCTACATGGTGCTCAAATCACGTACAACACAATTGTACAAACACATTAAATGAGGGCCGTAGATGACAATAATGGTTAGAGACTTAAAACTACAGGTAAACGACTATGCGTTTTGGCGTTGGAGTGAAGGAAAAGGTCAATAATTAATAATTTAGCGGAAGGAGTACACACTCTTAAAATTAAGTTTGTGAACTAAGAAACCCGAATGTGTAGGAGAAAAAAGTGAGTCAGGTGCATACTACCATTCGCCCATGCTAGTTCTTTAGCTCCTTAACCATGATTTGTTATTAGGAAGAAAATTAAATAAAAACTTGGTTCTTTTTTAAAAAGTCCGAAAAGCCGTTAGGAGTTGACATGTGTTCTTTTTTTTCTTGTTTCAGACGGAGTATTGATGAGTAGCTAGAGTATTGAAAAACAATTATATATTGATAAACATTATGTATTGATGAACATTTTCTGCTGATAAACATTCTTACAAAATATCGATGAATATTTTGTATTAATGAACATAAAGAAAAACAGATGAACATTTTATATCGAAGAACATAACACACATTTTTGTATTCTTTGATGAACACAATGAGTTTTTACTTTTTTTTTTTTTTTTTTTTTTTAATGAGCAATTTTGTATCCTCGACATTCTTTGATAAACAACTTTATTGTTGAATCTTTGATTAACAATTTTGTTTCCTCCACATTTTTTGATGAAACTTTTTTGTTGAATTTTCATTGATGAACACTTATTTGATGAATAATTGCATATTCAAAGTTTTGTTCATCGCAATTTTGATTTTTCATCAATATTGAAGCTTTTATGAACTACCAAAATATTTATATTTAAATGAACACCTTCAACTATAAAATAAAAAAATTGCTTCATTGAGACATTTCATCTAACACTTTATGGGTGTTTTCATGAACACATGATTCTTTGACATTCTATAAGAAAAACTTTAGAAAAATGAAAAGACATACGAAACTTGTTAAAATCTGTGAATCATAAAACTATAAACACATAAACATAATCAACATAACATCAAAGCATACGCAGCGGAAAAACAAGATCTACAAAACATGTAATTAATTAACTAAATTAAAAGTGATGCGTACCTTCTTGACTCCTAGCAAGAACAAGGTATAAACCCTAATTAGGGTTTAATGGGGATCGGCTACTATGTAGTCGAATAGGGTAAGTAACAACAAGCTAAAGGAAGCTTGTACTCCGTTCTTGTACACACGTATTACTAGCGTCTCAATGTGAAAAGCTAGGTTCTAATTCACAAAACAATTCCAACACTTATGTTATAGCTTTGATCGAAATTCCCTAGGTGTTAGGGAAGTGGAATTCGACCGGCCATAAGGAGAGGACAAGAAGAAGAGAAGTTGGATTGCTAGGGAATTAGGGATTAGGGAATAACAAACACAATGGGTTTGTATTTATAGGCAACCCAAACTTCTCCTCCAAGCTACAAAAATCGACAACCATAAACCCCTAGGGGTATTCGGCCGACTTTAGGAATCCAAAGGGGATTCTAGATCCTTCTTTCCTTCTTTCCATATTTAGTCCTTTAACGAGCGTTATCTCTAACCCCGTTAAGTACTAACGTCCGTTAATTGTTTGTTTTTGAAATGAATAAATAAATCATAAAACTATATTTAATTATTCACATCATTGAGACTCATACGTAATGTGTGCAATCCCGAAGTCTCGTGTTCGAAACTGGACATACGAATATTAATAATTATCCATAAATTCTAACAGCTCCCACTTGGATATTCATTAATATCGTAATGACATGGGTTAGTCTAGCTTAACCTTCCCAATGCCCCCAGATTGACACGAGTATGGTTTTCCTGGAAAAAACCACGTGATGATTATATCATCATACTTATCCTTTTGTTTCTAATACCGCGTTAATATAGATATGGATCCAAGTCATTCCATAATTAACTATTCTGTTTCTCGTTATTTATTGATTGATCAAGATTACCAAAACATCTGAACGTATTCCAGATAGACTTTGGGTATGGCCATACAAACATCTTGTCAACCCTACGAGGGGCCCAGTAGTATTATACTTCAAAACAAATTTGAAGGAACAAATCCTTTGTTGACTACAAGCATAACCCTTGAACTTCGCATCACCTCCGAAAATAGCCCTTATAGCCACCTGTTACGGATAGCGTTAGACTATCTTACAGAAAATGAGCTACATCCTCGGAATTATCTAGTATCTCAAGTCTGAGGATAAATATTCATGATTTACTTAATGACAACGATCCATAAAGTACAATCATGTGGTTGGGATAAGTCCTATATTCAATTTATCCAATATTGAATATCATGTGATATTGGTATCTCAACCTTACAGTACATTCTACCAATCCTCACATTTGTCTTTATTTAATGATATTCCCATATCATTAATCGACAACGGACAATTTAGAATAACATAAGTTATTCATGGATTTAAACATGCAAATATAGGATACAATATTATAAATGAGAATAAACGTTATCCACACTTTATTTCATTAAAATAATAATTGCTTTAATATCCCTTATCCAAATACTAAACAGATCAAACATGATAATTTCCATTAATGAATTATGCCTCAAGTCATGTTCCACATACTTGTTGACAAAGCATAAATCAACTAATTTTGATCTATCGGAATTTTGAGAATACTTATTTCAAAAATGAAATTCTTCTATGTGTGCATTCATCCATCATGATATTGCCACATAATATTTCATAAATTGCATGACATCCTCAATTGCAAATTTATGACAATTAAACTACCAAACCTTGTAGTTAAAGTATTCTAATTCTTTATGTATAATGCAGCTATGCTCATATTGAGCATAACTAGTACACATGGTTTTCTAATAAGGATGAGCTCCCACCATGACTAGTATTGAGTGTCATCTCAATCTTACTAGCATCATTGTATCAAACAACAATATGCTCTTTCAAAGTTCCCGTAAACTTTAATATCCATCGTGTAATGTTTGACATCTTCAAATCTTACAAGATTTGTCATCTATATCAACATTTTGCCATATGGTTCTTATTTAGAATTTTGGAGCAAATCCAGGCTGAGGATGTAAATTCTAAACCATATTCATTGCACTTAGCTATCTAATAATTACAATTAGATATTTAATGTTGTCAATCATCTTTTAATCAAGCATGATACAACAAGCAACATGATGTACATGAATAATCCTTTCGTCAACCTTAGATTTATTCATGTCATATCTTTTCAAAGATATGTTTCTATCTAGCCTTTCTAATAGAATATCATGTTTATTAGAATCAGTTATTTTACCGCTTATGTTTATAACAATAAACATATATTTCAAGGTTTTATTTTCTATATTTCCATGTGAAGTTTCATTCCAAACTAAGACTTAACATATAAATGTTAATGGAATGTTACTTCCCATATGTTGTACAACATATATGAAATAAGAAAATAAATATCACTCCCACTAGCTTTCAGGACTATTAAGAAATATCTTATTTTAATTATAAATCAAAACTAGATTTAATAACTAAAATTAAGTATATCTTCTAGATTCATGCATTAATCCATTCACAAATGATTTGCATTTTATATACTACTAAAGATTATTTGAATTCAAACACTCATTTCAATTACTTTCCGTCCTCGCACAAGTAATTTCCCAAGAAAGAGTTTTGATATTCCATTATTAATTTCATATAAATGAAACTAATAATGACAATCATAATCTTTATATATTTAATGTGCTTAGAAAGAATTTCAATCACATTTAATTTCTTAATTGTGATTGATAATCTTTTCACATATTAAATATGTACACAAATTTGTCCATTATGATTTCTACACAAGAATTTAAATCTCTAGGATTTTCATTTCCTTTGTAGAAATTCATTTCCATTCTATAGTGTTACTATAGAGTTTAAGATCAACTACGTTTCCAACTAGTTATCTTTTTGGACTGCATCTTATTATTCATAGTATGAGTAATTTGCCAAATAAACATTTGCAATTTATTAACAGCATACCACGTTCCTGTAACTCATAACCCTCAACATATTCTACAAATATTTGAGATATCCTTTCGGACCTATGAAATGAGAATTCCATCATCTTTGAGATTTAACACTAACATGTTAAATCCTCATTATGATTTTGCTAGCGTATTTAGAAGATCATGTATCTTGTAATTTTATTTCATCAAGATAAAACTCTCACTTGCCTTTTGTAATTTATAGATTACCTATAAATGCTTAGCAAATAGAGCAACACAAACTTGTTCTCTTTTGGGACTTTACAAATACATATTGACAGTTCCTAACCTCAATTTGTTAATAGCCTACTTACAAGTAGTTTAACAAATTCTGAACTTCAATTTTAAGACTTAATATGATTGATCACATTCCATATTAAATGGCGTCTTATTAATCTTCTAGGTTGGAGTCAAATTGAGTATATCCAATCCATACTCAATTTCCTAACCTTGATTTCTTTTAGGAAGAATAGAAGATATAGTTATCTTAAATCAAACAATATAACAAGAGTTTGATTCTCCTAACTGAACATACCATAAACACTATGTATTTCATTAGGATTAATATTGTAAGTTAATCTTACAATATGTGAGATAAATATATTTCGTTTTTGGCTTACCTATTTACCAACTAAGTCATTTAATGGTACAATAGATTTTCCAAGCCAATTGCATGCTTTATAACATAAGTAATTCTTATCAAATCACTTCATGTCTATGTCTTACCAAAAAGACATAATTGTTATAATCCCAATGTACGTTATAGATCATTGATCAACTCAATGACTTCTTGTATATGTCTTAATTAAAAACATGACAAGTTAACGTTTTACTTTATTATAAGTCTTATAACAATAAAAGACTTCATATTTATATCTTTATACTAAAGTATAAATATGCATAACTAAAGTAATCATGAACACCACAACTTGGTTTCAATATTATTTCAAGTTAATTTATTTACTTCATATATTTATGTCATTCCAAGAATACATAAACATTCAAATTTGAAGTAGTATAAAATTACTTCATTTATTTATGTCATTACAACAATACATAAATATTTACATTAGAAGTAGTCTTATTATCATATTGACACTTGTTCTAATAGTTATCTAATTTAGAAACTTGTAAATTAACATAGTTTCATCACATCAGCTTTGGCTGCTAGTAATGAAAGTATGTAATTTACCTTGTCATTAATATCTATTATCAAGTATACATTGACGCTAGATATTAACTTCAAGTGTTCTATAACTAGAACGTGAATAAAACACATTAGAACATTGATCTCTTACCTTACAGTCAAGAGAACCCTATAAATCATATTCCATTATGTTGTTGCTTGCACACAATAAAGATTTCTCCCACTTGTGCATGGAACAACATCACGTATCAGATAAACAACACATCAATAGTTTGCTTATTTGATCAATATGATTGTGTCATAGATATAAGTAGATATAGAATCACCTTGTCTAGTAAGGAAACGTACACGACTATCCTTAATACCACAAGTGTCTATAATTGGAAAGTATTTATCTCAAGAGATTCTAGAGATAATCTGGGTTACTACCAGGATATCAAGATTTGTAGCTCCCACTGAATTAAAGATCACTACATGAACTCATTATTCAGTAATTACAACACTATGCTCCCACTGGATTTGACAACATTGTAAGTGTTGCATAACCAGTAAAAGCACATTACGTGCTGTTTACTTTCCTACACCTTTGAGTAATTCCTTACGTAATACATACTAAGTGTGAGATCCTGTAAAAATCCCTCATAATAAATCTCACTGATTAATGATAATCTCAACTTACGGTTTAATAAAACCCATTTTTATGGGAAAATTTAAACTTTTCTCTTATTGCTATCGTTATCACGATATGTTTCGTGATATATATTAAATAGCAACCTCTACTCAAACCCCAAACGAATCACGGGATTTTCATTCTCATTAAATTCGATACTTCACAGATGATAATAGTTAGTAATGATTAAATCTCTACACAAAGAGATATGCACTTTTCTAATTATCCTTACTTATTAGTAACACTAATTATTACTAAACACTCCACTAATTCTCCTTTGCCAAAACCCACATGACTGTCTAAATCCTTGGCCCATTTCACGTTTCACCAGCCCATCATCACCATCAGTCTTATACGAACCAGCCCACACTCAAATTCAGTTGCACTTGTGAATTCATTTAGAACTCGACCAGCCAAGTCACCTTCAAAACGCCTTTGTATTTTTCAATCCTCGAACACGACTAGTATATATTATTGCACCTCTTATTTACCCTCCCAGCCAACAAATAGGACGCCAAATTTTAGAAACTCAAGTCAAGTATTTATATGATTTCGAACGTCAAAGTGTTTGTTCCATTTCAAATAAAACTCGCATAGGTAAAAATCTCAAAACTCGACTAATTCGAACCCGACTTTTCCTAAGCCTTTCCAATGATAATATTAGCACCATATGATGTTAAGGAGACATTGAGGTCAAAAGTCTATGAAATCACACGCTAAAAACTATCTAACACCCATTCGAAAATATCTATCTAATATGGATATACTCCAACAACTAAAGACAAATTCCTTAAACCTTTCCATACCTTTTCATGATTGCTGTCTAATTGCTACATGTTTTTTTTTACGCGCTACAAAAAAACTGGGAAAAACACTAAACCACTTTCTAAATAATTTGTATAGTCGAAACCACCCAAGTAGGCTAGAAACCAAGTCCATATCTCGCGATCTAATCAAACGACCACATTCTATTTTTACACGACCCATTTCACAACACAACTAGCTATGTTTTTCGTATAAACACCTTACAAAAATACTCAAGTTTCGATCTCTTAAAACTGCCCAAGTAAAGCATGTAAACCATGTATATGGCAAATAACTAAAAACGATTGTGGGCTAAATGTTGTAACTCGTTAAGGGCCCAATAGTGTAAAATTAAGTACTAGCCGAATAAGCTGATGAAATAAGCTTCATTTATCTTAAATAAGCCTTATAAAAAGTCGCCCACTTTTTCTTTACCATTTTGACATTTTTGGACTAAAAATGTAACGCGATTTTAACTGGAAGGACTAAAACTGCCAAACTGTGAAACCTGAGGATTGAAGCCATGAAAACAGTTTAGAAAGGACTTAAGTTGACCTTTGAATTAACTCCAAGTCTTATATATACATTTAAAGTATTTTTAGACTATTATTGAACTTTATATTTAACAAAGGACTAACGACGTAACGCAACTACAGTTAGGGTAAAAAGTATAAATCTGGGAAAGGTCAAGGACCAACTATTTTCACTAGACATTCTTATTTCATTTTTCTTTCATTTTTCATCACTAAATCACTTCACATGCATTTATTTCATTCTAGTTACATATAATTAATCTTCGTTAATTATTAAACGATTTCACTTGCATATCATTTCATCATATTTTGAGGAGATAATACCTCAAGTCAAGTGACATAAGAATAGAGATAATATCATTGTATGATATTATATTTTCTTAACTTGAGGCATTTTAAGCATATCACAACCACATCACCAAATCGTTATACGATTTCTCATTTCACACTCATCGTTAGTTATAAGTCGAATCTTAGACTTCCCTCATATTCAGGTCTCGTATTGAAGACGTTTCCGTGATCGTTTCCATAAGTCTTACTAGAACTTATAATTCTATCTGGTCAGATACACTCCAGGTGAGTCGTGGCCCCTACTTTTAATATTTGTTTTAATAACTCTTTTGGGGGAGATACATGCTTCAACTGTTTTAAGTATTTTTATACTTTGAAAACACTTATGATTTATTCAAAATCATCAACTATGTTTTACATGTTTTTGAATCACTCTTTGACGGGGATATAAACTCGTTATATTTGCAAACTACTTGCTTAGCTGAAATGCTATATTTGAAACATAACATTTCCAAACTACTTGTTGTAACAAGATACTGAGACTCATTTTATGCATTCATATAATAGCTGAATGTACTGTTAACTAAACTATGATGTTTATACATCCCAACTGGAAATAATTGTCAAAACTAAAGAACGCATATTCTATGGGAACCCGAACCCTATATTGCCTAAGTTTAGCTATATTGCCATAAAGTCCCTCGATCATGAGCCATTAATCACTGCGGTGAGCGCGAATATAGTGAACAGCTTCGAAACCTGTAAAGGCTGACGACCTATCCCACTAAATACTGGATGGAATGCCGGATGGCTAGTCGTATTTAGTCGCGATACACTATATTCGACACAAATAGGATGAGGCAATCACCTATTATTTAGGGCAAAACCATCAGTAACCCTGATGTGACTTTCGCCATTGTACGGTACTTTTGTTAACGTTTTGCGCGTCATGAGGCTTAGAGCAATATAACCTTTTGAATATATATGGCTTCTTATATATATTCAGATACAGCTGTATTTAGTAACGACCACTCTACACTGATAGACATCAGACTTTAAACTATTGTTTTCACTATGTGATTGAAATATGTATCATGTACTTGGAACTTAACTGCTATCATATGTGACTTAGTTGTGTCTTATGATAAAGACAACTCAATGCTTGGCATACCGTACTTTTAAAAGTTGAACTATTATATATAACGTAACCCAGTTTCATTTAAACTTGAAACTTATGAACCTCTGAGTTCATAAATGATTTATTCGTGGATTTTTACTCAATTACAAACTTGCTAGTTACTGCAAGAAGTACTAGTACCTATTTCAACTATCAACTCTTAAATTCAGTGGAAAGAAAGTGATTTTCTATCAAACTCCACGAACTCACCAACCATTGTGTTGACATTTTAAGCATGTTTATCTCAGGTAATCAACGGAGCAGGACAAGACACGGAGCGGGCATTTAATACTCTGATAACTTAAATGGTGTGAAAATCAAATATGTCATTCTTTCCAAATTACTATATTTTGTGAGATTTTCAAATCAGATTTCTCAACCTTTGTACCAAAATTATTATTTTGAATGACATATAACTTTCAAAACGCCTTTTTCAAGCCGTTTTCTAAAATTTTGACATCGATCCTCAGTGTAACACCTAATTATTTTCCGCTGCCACAAAACCAAATTAGGGGGTGTTACACTAAGGTACTTAAAGAATGTATTCTACTTTGTCAATGATGGAATATCCATCAATGCAATTAACTTGAAAGAATTGGGTATGCAATTTCTTCCTCAATAAGGTCTACCATCCCCATCATGGTATGTAACACCTTTAAGTGGTTAAAGCACAACAACTAGATCAAACATTCTAGTTTGCTTTTTACCCATTATGCGGTAATTAGTCTAGCTTCTAATTTCAATAACTCCTAACCATGCAATTTCTTAAAAATTCGCCATGAGTTATTTCGTAGAATTTAGACAATTCTAATTTTCCTATTATACCTTTCTCATTCATGAAAAAGAATAGGATTAAGTCTTACTCTTCACACGGAAAGTAGACTCGGTTTATTCTTTTCAGTAAAATTGACTCTATCCAAAAACCCCTACGGGTGTAGATCAATTTACTACTAAAAGAATGTCCCGCGTTTACGGTTTTAATGTTGCTTTAATACATTAAAAGAATTTTGCAAAATTCAATTTTAGTATTTTCGATAATAACTTTTCAAGAAAATTAAACACCCACGGTAAATAAAATTTAACCATTTAATTTTCAATGAAAATTAGGATCCAAATTGACGTCGTTTCATTACATCAGCTTTGGCTGCTAGCAATGAAAGTACTCAATAAGGTACGGGTCTATCCCAATTGCCAATATCCAATTGCAATTCCTAGAATCATGGGACTTACATATTATGCCAACCTCGGTTGCAAATGTAAGCATGTTTCATCCCCAAATCTTTATGCCTTGACGCCGTTCCATTACATCAGCTTTGGCTGCTAGTAATGAAAGTGCTCAATTAAGTTAACCAACTTAGAAAACTGTAAATTGACGTCGTTTCATCACATCAGCTTTGACTGCTAGCAATGAAAGTACTCAATTTACCCTTAGACAACCACCCTTTGAACATCACATTCAGCTTTGGCTGCTAGTGATGTAGGATGAAACCTTAGGTGTTTCCTTTACAGTTGGATGGCATATTAATTAAATTTTAAGGGTATAATTTTGATGTGTGTAATCAAAATATGTACAAAGATGTCATGCATTCATCTTTGTATCATATGTTTTCTACAAAAACCATCTACCAATTCGCAGCTTAAAATCAACAAAATTTTAATTGATGGCGTTGAGAAACTTACAACATTGCCTTAAGATGCTTCGTACTTTATCATGGTGTACTTGGTAAGTCTAATATTGACGCACAGGCGAGCGGAGGGCCAAACGTCCGCCGAAGCTAATTAAAAACGCGCCCCTTTCGGATGACAATTTAATGTCAAGCCTCCTTATACCCACTTTATAGTTTGTCAATATTAGGTCCGCCGCTTCGACCACTTTTGTACAGTCGCATCAATCAATTAAAAACTTTAAGATTTAAAGCTTAAAACATTTATGTAGTAAATTATTAAATTGCTAGTCTCGCCTGGGAGCAAATTACCGTGCAAAGCGAACCACTATCGGCACATAAGACTTGGCAATAAATAATTTTACCACAAAGGTTTCATAATTATTAGGTTCATTTATTTTTATTCAAAAAATTACCCTCTTTGATGTTTCCAATCCATCATAATTAAAACACAAAGATCAAGTAATTAAAAAATAAAATAAACAAACACTTAATAACACATATATGATCATTAACAATATCATATAGCCACATGCAAACCTTTTGATAAAATCATATTAATAATTTCTATGTAAATTTTTAATGTATGTAATTAATAAAACTCCCATTGGTTTTTGAGCTCATTGTGCCCAATGGACCACAGACGCCAAATAACTTGGCCGCATAAGTTTTAATTAATTAGATACCACATTGCACATAACCAATTAATTAATATATTTAATTAGGGTCTTCCCTAATTTTAGATTTATCTTAAAAAAACATGTAGCAATTAGACATCAATCATCATGACAAAACATGCATGTTTTTGTCATGAATCCCCATATTGCACTTATAATCATGTAAACACATATTATCAAGCCAATCATGTACGCATACTAAATTAATGACATCACTAAGGTACTCATTAATTTTCACATAAAATTGCATGCAATCCTAGGGTTTTTTACAAGATTTTAACAATACATAAACCCTAAAAAAAATAATAGTTGGTAATTGACCAACTTGTATAAATTAGGGTTTTCATAAATCTTAAACCCTAGAATTATTAAAAGCATGTATCTATTCATATAGGTTCAATTTTATGCGTTTAGTAATTAATTACAATGTTTAAACGGGCTCTTGATGCCACTGTTGGAATATGTGAATCATAAAACTATAAACACATAAACATAATCAACATAACATCAAAGCATACGCAGCGGAAAAAACAAGATCTACAAAACATGTAATTAATTAACTAAATTAAAAGTGATGCGTACATTCTTGACTCCTAGCAAGAACAAGGAATCGTGCACTCCAAGAACAAGGTATAAACCCTAATTAGGGTTTAATGGGGATCGGCTACTATGTAGTCGAATAGGGTAAGTAACAACAAGCTAAAGGAAGCTTGTACTCCGTTCTTGTACACACGTATTACTAGCGTCTCAATGTGAAAAGCTAGGTTCTAATTCACAAAACAATTCCAACACTTATGTTATAGCTTTGATCGAAATTCCCTAGGTGTTAGGGAAGTGGAATTCGACCGGCCATAAGGAGAGGACAAGAAGAAGAGAAGTTGGATTGCTAGGGAATTAGAGATTAGGGAATAACAAACACAATGGGTTTGTATTTATAGGCAACCCAAACTTCTCCTCCAAGCTACAAAAATCGACAACCATAAACCCCTAGGGGTATTCGGCCGACTTTAGGAATCCAAAGGGGATTCTAGATCCTTCTTTCCTTCTTTGCATATTTAGTCCTTTAACGAGCGTTATCTCTAACCCCGTTAAGTACCAACGTCCGTTAATTGTTTGTTTGTGAAATGAATAAATAAATCATAAAACTATATTTAATTATTCACATCATTGAGACTCATACGTAATGTGTGCAATCCCGAAGTCTCGTGTTCGAAACTGGACATACGAATATTAATAATTATCCATAAACTCTAACAAAACTTGTTTGATTTTGATCTCTTTCAAGCGCTTATCCAACTAGTTCAAATAATTATTTAACTGCTACAAAGATAGTTGCACTATAGATAGCACATATGAAACTTTCATTAGACCGGATACAAAGGGTGTGAAAATGGAATCAGGTGACCACAAAAGTCACGCCCCGCCCTTGTCCATATTAATCACTCACGCGCAACTCACACTTTTCGAGAGAAGATAAGGTGAACCGCTCACCTTAAGTTACCTTGTGTGATGTGGGTCTCATACCACTACTTTTTTTTTTATTTGGTTTGTAAGTGTATGTGGGGTATTTAGTGAGGTATATTTTTATAAAGTGGGTATTTTAATGAAATGTAAGGTTAAGGTGACCATGTCCACAAGGTGGCGCTGAGTTGTAAAGCGAGAATGTCACACCCTTGGTTTCTAGTCTTACAGGGTGTTTGCTTTTCATTTTCTCATCACATTCATGCTTCCATTTATAAATAATCGTCTGCTGTATTATGACTCGTATGAAAATCGACAACTAAGAGTGCAAACAAGTGCATGAGCATTTCATATGGAATTCGATAGTTTAGTGGAATAAAAAAGACACCACATACTCAATTCTACTAAGTTAACTCATCCTAGTTTAGTAATAAATCTAAAACATATAAACCCAGTGAATAAAATTACGCATGTATGCATATAACCTACCTTTCACAGACGGCGCAAAAGAATGGCGATGATGGTTCTCCGGAGTAGAAAATAAGCAATTGTGCGGTCTTAATGTTGGTTGTATAGTGGTTTGAGTAGCAGCTCCGATGTGTGTGCTTATGTGTTATTATTGGGAGTAACTGTGTTATTCTCTATATATATTATGGCGTGAATTACCTCGAGCGAAGAGAATTTTTTTAATACTTTCTTTATGGACTTTTTGGGGAACCCATTAGCCCAACAATGAAGTAGCAAAAATCCAACAAATTCAAACCACGAAAAACGAGTCACAACTTGACAACATAAAAATTATTTAAATAAGCCTTTCTAAAAATCCTCATATAAAAACGAAAAGTTATAACCAAAACAAATATACACAAGATGAAAGTTAAAACAAAACATATATTCACAAATTCATAAATGAGTGGACAGTTCCGAAAATTAGAAAAAGAATCATTTGTATCAATAAAACAAAAAAATCAAAACCATATCAACACTATTCGCAACACGCAAGCAAACGCAAAAAAAGTTCATAATTCCCAAAAAAAATGCCAATAATTATAGAACAAATCATCATGCGCAACGCGCCGGGCGCCTAACCTACTTGTATACATATAATGGTGTGACGAATGATGATGTTAGAAAAAAATAATAATAAAAAAAAAAAGACTTTTATATATATCTCTGCTCAAATTCAGAATTACATATAAATTAAATTCATACTCCCACTAATAAATATATATGATGCCGACATGAAATCTATGTATTCTAATATAATGCACTTTTGTACCACTCTTTTAAGCTAATAAAATTTAATTCGCTGATGTGTCATTCCTTATTTAACATGGTTTGTACAACTTCTCAAAGCATGCTTTTTTATACACCTCCTCTTTTATGTTATTTTTGTAAATATTGAAAGGCCATTAAACGTGCTGACTTTTTCTTCCACCATTCAACTGATATCTTCAAAAGAGGAGCGTCCTAATTGAAATCATCATTTAATGAATACGCGTTGTAAACCAAAATCGTTTTGCAATTATCTCCCAAAATAAACCTCTTATTTGTTTTTGAAACCCTATATTTGACTTTCTCCAACAACACAATCGATATCATACAAAATCGTGTGCTGCCTCCACTGAAATTTGGTAATGATCTTCAATATTATTTGTTAGTTTTTATTGATTGATTGGATGTTTTTGTTATTATTTACTTTTAATATTTGATTATATATCAAAACCCTATAAAAAAAATTAGGGGAAACTTTTTAATTTAGGTTTATAACATGCTTTCACTAAATTAGGTATGGTTGTATGAACAATAGAACAACAAACCCCTAAAAAATATTGATGGGGGATTTTACAGCTGTTGATTTATTTATTTTAGTTGTTATTTTCGTTTGTAATTGGGGCATCTTTAATATTCCATGATTTTGTCAATAATTCGGTTGTAATTTTTTTAAGTTAATCAAGAATATTTGAAACAATTTTAATCTTGGAAGCTAATCAAAATATTAAAAACCTTCTAATAATCTGAACATGAATTTTAGGAACTTTCATACTATAAATTGAGGATGGCCTTGGTGCTAAAGGTGCACATCACAATTACTAATCTCATTGCTCAATATCAAACCAAACAATGTCTACATTCGTTTCTGGGTTCATCAAGGATTTATCACCTGTTAAGGACAACATCAAGCTACGAGTACGTATTCTTCGTACTTGGATGCAACCAATGTTTAGCAAGCCACACGTCAACAACATGGAGATGATTATTTTTGATGAACAGGCAAGTAATCATTCTTGAACAAACTTCCTTATAATATTAATATTGCATTTTTATGGTCAATGGTTCTTTATAATGTTTATGTTGTAATTGTGTTGTGCATAATATCAATATCTTTTGTATCCCAGAATACAAGGATGCAAGCAACGGTGAGGATGGCTTTGGTGAATGGGTTCAAACATCAATTACAAGAGGGCAATGCTGTCACCCTTCAACGGTATAGTCTTGGGGAGATCCAACCCAAGTTCCGTATCGTTGTGAAACCTCTCCGCCTTAGCTTCCTTTCAAATACTTTAATCGGAAAGTGCAAAGACTTTACTGGCTCTATGTATGGGTTTGACTTTCGACCCTTTGGAACCATTACTTCGCTAAAGAATGAAGAAACTGGCCAGTTTGGTATGTATATCCTAATTTGAATGGATTGTTTTTATACAATATTATCACGATTATCACATCCATTATACACGCTTTTATGAAATATATTTAAATGTGAAGTAAAGCAATTGACAATAATGGTGTCTGGACATTATGCAGATGTGATAGGGCAAGTCGTTGCGTGTGAAGAGCTTGATAACTATGACAAGAACGGCAAGGCTGGCAAGAAAAAGCCCATCACGCTCATTGATGCTGAGTAAGTCATTCTAATCAATTTTACTAGATTTTAATATACAAATGTTTTGTATTTATTATTGCAGAAAGATTTTAATACCGTGCTATTTATAGGGGCATTGAGCTTAGTTGTACCTTGTGGGGTACGTTTGCTCAACAATTTGCGGACTTTTTGAACAAGTGCTCTGATCATGCTAAGATAATAGCTGTTGTGCAGCTGGGAATGATGAAAATATGGGATGGTACGTTTAGCACCTCATTGAAGTATTACTGCTAATTAATTTTTTTTGTGAAATTTAATGAATAGGTAATGCACCATGATCAAACTACTTTTTGATATTTGTTTCTACATGCATACACAAGAAAAATGGGCGTCCAAAATGGGTTTAATGGCACAAGGTTGTTCCTCTTTAATGACAACGACAATATCTCCGGAGCTGAGTTTCAAAATATAGATGCTTTTAGAAATAGGTATATAAAAACAAACTTTTTGCATGTTTCAGTACATTTACATATACTGTTTCATAAGAAAACTGATGATTCTCAACAAAACTTTTTTGTAGTTTGGTTGTTGCTCAACAACCTGATGATTCTCAACAAACTGCATCATGTATCTCGACTGCTTCAAAGAATTCAACGAAAGATGATTTCGTCACCAAATTTCAGTTGCGAAACGTTGCGGAACTTTTGGATGTCGCTCAAGTAAAAAACATACTTCGAGCACCTTTTGTTGTATCTTTTAGAAATAATAACTATTTATTGACAACCTTTGTCTATTGCTATATACCTCCAACCGTATGTAATAGTAATGCATAACATTGTTATACATCGATGCAGGGTGTTCCGTCCATTATTCTCGGCACTATATGTGCTATCCAAGAGGAGGAAGGGTGGTGGTATCTGGGATGCAGGGCATGCAGAAAGAAGGTGGTCAAGTCCGCAGATATCATTGACTTTGAATCTGATACCACACCAAAACCGGCTGGTGGTCCTAATGAATGGTGGTGCTCCAAATGCAATGCTAATGTTACATCCATCAAAACCCAGTGAGTTACAGCTTTCTTTATAATAAGCAAATGGAAACTTATTCAGACATTTTTTAACGGTTATCACATATTTCAATCAATAGTTTCTCACTTGAATTATAATCTGCGTATTCAGGTTCCGCTTGCAGATGAGGGTTCAAGATGAAACTGGCACCGTATCAGTTTGTCTCTTCAACGATGAGGTTCAGGCTATTCTTAATAACGTAACTGCGTACCAGTTGGTGGAGAAATATGGCAAGGTAGTCTATATTGTTTAACGTTTTATATTTTTCTAAACACAATGAATACATTAAATTGTATAAGCCTTTCTTTGTTGTCATGTAGTCTGATGCTATCTTCCCAACGGAGATTATGGAAATGGTTGATAAGAAATTTGTCTTTAAGGTGTCAGTTGATGCCAAAAACAAAGAAAAGCTAATGCCTGTGTTCAATGTGTTGCGTTTGTCTGATGATCCGGACATCATACAGTCTGTCTCTGCAACTGCTACACCCGTCAAGGTAATACCTTCAACTTACATGTTATACAGTTTTAAACCAACATATTATTTGTCTGAACCTTAAACAAATAAAGGGTTTTCTTTGTTCTTTATAGTTTGGCTATCAGCCTGATAATGAAGCCACCAGCTCAAAGGTTGCCGATGTGACGCCATTTGTAAGTATACTTAAGTATTTAATTACAGTACTCAAGTAATTGTGTAAATATTTGTTGCCATGTCTGAAATAAACATCTTATGTATGTTTTTTCCTTTATTATTATTTGCAGGATTTGGAGTCCCAAACCGATGAGAACACAACACCGGTTAATGTCCTAAAAACTGGTGTTGTGAATGTCGACCATTCGTCTTCTGAAACGACTCCAAATGAAAAGAGGAAGGCGGATTCAGTTGAGAAATCTGACTTGCTCCATGGCGAAGAAAATAGCGCAACAAAAAAGGGAAAGATTGTGCTCAACAAGGAAATTAAAGTTGAGAAACCTTGAATAATGGGTGGCATTAGTTTCATCTCCAGTTTCATGATGCTTAAATGTGGATGCAAGTCCACTTAAAAATACATTTCTGTTTGCTTATTTTGTTTTTGGATTTTGGTTTATCGCGTTTGCGAAGGTGTTTGAACTTTTGATATGTGTGGTTGAATTATTATGAATAATGCATCACTACTTGGTGCACAAACAATGTTTTGGTGTGGATTTAAACGTTGGTTATTTTGATGATGGACTGCTTCTATTCATTATAACAATTTTGTTTGCAGGCTTTATCAGATATTTCATAATAAGAAACATATTTTTCGTTTTGAATTTTATTTGTGCAGGTTTCTCTATGTTACTTTCGAGTGCAAGCAGATGGCTTGATGAACCTTGATACGTGTAGTAGAAGAATGAGCATACTTTGGCATTATAATGTTTTATGTAGATAGTTGGTATCCAAAAACATCAAATGTGTAGTCTTATGAAATCTATAAATCTTTTTGATATTGGATAGAAAGCAACTTATGATGTTTTAACATTTTGGAATAATGAATACTTTATGATATCATGTTTTCATTGTTTATGTATTGTATTATTTGTACTAATGAATACTTTATGTGAATGGACTCATTGTTATACCTTATCAAATGCTTGCCTTGGCAATAAATTAAACAGTAATCTAAATCATGTCACAAAAGTAAATAAAATATACAAAAACAAGTTGAATTTAGCAACTTTAATAACATAGCGTTATATAATGTTCATTGCCATCTTAGGACAGACATTGAGAAGTACAAAACACAAAATATAAAACATAAACATTCCTAATACATATTCTTAAACATGTCTTATCATAAAAGATGGATTCATAAACAAAGACATCAAGTTTGCTGCATATTCTATGGCTTAACACATGTGAAACACAGGAATTTTAACTTTCTTACGTGACGGCAATGAAACTCGGTTGTCTTTCACAGTTTCAACAAGCTTTAACCTAACCATTTTGTTAGGTTCCCATTCACAGGCCTCAACAATGTCCGTCCATCTGCAATTTATGGTAACATGGTTCTTGCTCTTAGGCCTGTCACTGTGTGGTTGCAGATCAACATCGACATAAAACTCCATTCCTCCTTCGTATTGCAAAAGTGCATTGTGGTACTTCCACATCTCATGCGACTTGGTGAATTCATGAGGTATGTTCTGCATTAATATTACAAATGAAAGTAATTATAGTCAGAAAGAAATTTATGATAAACAAATATCTCGCCTTATAGTTAAAAGTCATTAATGAATCCAGACATGTAATCTCAGTAAACGTTCGCACCAAAAAGTCAATATTTTAAACTTTACCAAAAATTTCATTGGATGATAATTATACAATAAAGTATGACAAATCTATTTTAAATTACCTTTGTCTTCCCGTACTCTAATAAACGGCTTTCTAAAGTTCAGTGGCATACGTTCTACCCTATCATGACGCATCTCCATTCCTGTCTCACCAAATGGCATCATGGAAACTTGATTGTTTAGCAAGTTTGTGAAAAGCAATTTCCTCCCAGCCAAGAGGTTTTCAACGTGAACTAACACATTCCATCCCTGTCCTGAAAACACGTTCACATCTCTTTCTTCATCCAGTAGGTGAATCTCACGATAAGTTATATCATTACCCTAATAAGAATTTAGTCGTTCTCTTATTCAGTTTCCCTTTTTAAATACTACTCAGTTTTGTTACTCAATATTGTTTCTCTATTGTAACATATTTTCTTTCCAACGATATTTGAATGATAACAATAGCATCTACAATGTTACTCATTTTCATGCCAAAACAATATCTGCATCGTTTCACTTTTACATAGCGACCATTATGACATGCTTCAAAATTCCTAAACTTCATCGTAACAGACAAGTGTATATGAATTATCAAGTAGCATAGTCATTATCAACATTTGGTAAGAAACATATTGATGACACCTTAAACATGTTATGAGAATTCAAAGCATATAGCCATTATCATGTATAAAGACATGATCAAACTTATCACATAACCAAAGTAGATATTGTAACATATTTT
This sequence comes from Artemisia tridentata subsp. tridentata, assembly GCA_021014915.2. Taxonomy (NCBI): domain Eukaryota; kingdom Viridiplantae; phylum Streptophyta; class Magnoliopsida; order Asterales; family Asteraceae; genus Artemisia; species Artemisia tridentata. Next base: position 127,755,924 of record CP139506.1, read on the forward strand.
CTTTCCAACTATATTTGAATGATAACAATAGCATCTACAATGTTACTCATTTTCATGGCAAAACAAATGTGACATATTTTCACTTTTACATAGCGACCAGTATCGATAATCAAAATTATACATACTTCATCCAATCAGACAAGTGTTTAAGAACTATCAAGTAGCATACTTATTATCAACATTTAGTAAAAAACATATGGATGACACCATAAATATGTTATGAGAATTCAAAGCATATAGCCATTATCATGTATAAAGACATGATCAAACCTAACAAATAACCAAAGTATATAAGTCTTGAGTTTAATTATTACTGAAAACAAACAAACCCTTTAAACCTTTAAACAAAACACGAGTCTTTCCTTCAACAGCCTGAATCAACACATATCAAATAATGGAATAAGCACCGGAAACTCAGGATCAACCGTCTCATCTAAATCTGTCATCAAGTCAACCAAGTGGAGCCTTATCATTTTGTCTTTCCTGAAACCGCACTGCTTGTTAATATGCTTCCATTTGTCCTCTGCAATCATGGTGACATGGTTTTCCTGAATCTTGCGCCCCCGTTTCCTTTTGTGCCTTTGCAAGTCCAGCACCACCGGAAACTCCATTCCACCGTACCGAACAATTGCATTGTCATATGTGAACAAGTCAGTCTTATCAACATACTTGGCAGGTACAGTCTGGCATCAAAGATAGAACCAAAATTTTTTTTTGTTACATCTCTATTACTAAAAACACATTTTAAGTACACAAGTAACTCACAGCCACCAAAAATTAAAACTACTCACCAAACGGTTTCTATCTAATACATAGGCCAGCATTGGAGTATAAAAACAAGCATCTTCGTTTTTGTGCTGATCATGTCCTTCCCAGTCACATATGTGAAACATTCTTTTATCTGTTTTGATATGTATTAACACAATATGTTTAGCTTATGGAGTAATACTTATAATAGTTTATAGTAATTGATGTTATACTTTTAAAGAAGTTATACGTACCTTTGGAATCCAATGGCCCTCGACAGATTGGAAGCGCTTCATTCACTGGTGCTCTCGGAATGTTTTCAAAGCCTAAACCAAGTCCATTCCTTGCAAATGTAATCAAGGACACGCTATTAGCACCAAGATTTGTGAAAGCAATTCCTTTCCTGGGTTCCAAGTGTTGACTCTCAACAACAGTGTTCCATCCATCTCCATAGAACCTGTTTTCGTATTTTTTTGGATTAGCTGTTCCTTGAATATGAACACGACGATGCCTAACGATTGCTAAATCCATTCCACCCACCTTCAGATCGAATTCGTTTGTCACAATATCTTGCAGGAAATCTCCGGGAAGCAACTACATACATTTTTACCGGATGATAAGGTTAGCAACTAAAAAATACACATACCAAATTCAATAATCGTGTATAAAAAAAATTCATATCGTATGCACTTACCGGAGAATGTTCAATAATTGCACCCATAGTTACGAAGCATCTCATTTGCCGTGTGCCTATCTCCCTGCGGTTGTAGCCTCCACATTCAGAACCAGCATCATCGTAGGCAGTTACATAATAAGTGTCTTCTTCTTGAAGAATGAAGTGTAAAACATCCACATTTGTGTACCTACTGTCTTTCACAAATTTCGCCCACTCAGCACCATACAATTTGTAAAGTTTTCCACTAGAATTCACCGGTTTGATCCAAACTTTATGCTTTCTCGCTCGATTGTGTATTAAGTACACCCACGGTGTTCCATTGTAGAAGCTTTCAGTGAACAGATGCGGTAAACGCTGAAAACACAAACGATAAACATCTTTTACTTACACTCCATGTTTAAATTTTCACGAGTAACTCAAGTGCACTTTTACATTATCACCATATTTGCATACCTGTTTTTCCGGGAATTTTGCTTTGTTCACAACAAACACGAATTGAAGACTCATCATGTGAAAGAATCATTCAAATAAACACTATATTAGCATAATTACTAATTTATAGTTAACAAACAAACATACATTCATAAGTATGCTTCAACGATGTATAACACAACTATACAAACAATAACACATTTAAGAGGTATCTACTTTTTTAGAAATGCAATATCCGCATAACGACTATCATAAATACACAAAAGATTGAATTTACCTAACAATACGACTAACTCAATGACTTTATACAAAACCGTATACCAACATTAAGTTACTTATTTACAAATAACGGATATACATACACTAATAGTTAGCTAAAATGTTTAATGTTTCATCTTCTTTTAGCTAAACTTTATAAAATTGATAAAATAATGTTCACAACCGTTTTACAAAGACATCTATGTATAACTCCCTATCAACATATGTTTACTCATTACAATCCTACGTCTTTGGAATCTACCTAACATAACATATATAATTAAATAGAAAGTCATGAAACTACCTATGATAATCGTAAGGCTGTTGAATTTATCTAATCAATCATTTCTTTACATGATTGTGTGATAATTATGCACATGCAGATCAAAGTTAAATGAACAATCTAAGAACAAACTCATGTAAAAAGCTTTTTTCCAAAGACAAAATCAAACAAGTCTATATGAAAACATGATTAATCCTAACGGATATACTTCATTAAAAGACATTAATATACTTAATCTATTGGTAAGCCTATTAAAACATTGCAACTGTATTATCGTCTATTAAATCGTTGATAATTAGTTACATGCAGATCAGAAAACATGTTTGAAGAATAAAAAATTCTTTTTTTTAATAGTTTTAAATGATTTACCTGTTTTTGGCACAGTTTTTTGGAGGAGTTGTTGATGATGAATGAATGAGACTTTGTGTCTCCGCCGTTTCATTAGTAGCTCTTACATAGAACTTGCTAAATTTAAGCTCTTCAATCATTACCTTTTTAAAACAACACGCTTAATATATTTTCCATATTAAAATGGTTCCTTCATTATACCTATTTGACCCGTCTTTTTAGTTCAGCATTAATAAAGGCCAATCTTAGCCCATTTGATTTGCTTGAAACGTATCATATCTTTAAATGAAATATATATGTTACAACCCATCTATTTTGTTGCGTTGACATTATTTACCATGAACTAAAAAAGTATTTACTTGGTTATGCAACATTCTAAGATGTACTTTAAATAATACATACATATACACAAACGAACAATTTTTTTATGAAAGGATTAACTATGTAAATTGTTGTGTATACAATTTTTCCTATAAATAGTCATGCAAAGTAACACATTCATCACAAACACACGGTTTATAATTCTTCTTCTATATGGCATCGTCTAAAGAAGAAGCCCTTGCAAAACTGTTTGAAAATATTGTATTGAAACAATCCAAGGAAAAATCCTCAACCTCAGATCCGCTAAAAACTAATGACAAGGTCGACAGTAAAGTTGTCGATGGTGAAACAGAAGAAAAGTTTGGATTACATAAGGAATCCGCTAAAGCAAACGACTCATCAAATATTAAATTTGATGATAATACATTTGTTTCTTCTCTTTTTGAGGAGGGTGAATCTTCCAAAGAATCTGAAGGTACTACTTTACTATTTAAACGATATACTTTACTATTTTCTTTAAAATGTTGTTATTTTTTTTTGTGTTCATATCAGATGAGTTCGACCCAACTCCTATTATTGACTGGTTAAGATTCAATGTTGGAAACGATGAAGCATGTCACAAACTTCTAAACAGTTTGAAGACAAAGATCGATAAGGCAAATGATTTAATCAATCAACTACGTGCAATGGGTCATGATATAGATGACGACTATGTTGTTGACCTAAATTTCTTTGATAACGAATGAAATGTTGTTAGGCATCGTCTGATTTGATGCAAATTTCTATTTTGTTATGTCATTGGAATAATTGAGTTTCATTAATAACAGATGTGTGCTTTGAATGGATGTTCATTTCAAAAGGTTCCAGCAATTTAGTTTTTTGTATTGTACAATTAAACCTATTTAATCCTTTTCGGTTTCAAATATTCATCATATTAAATGATACAATATTATGTGAAATTAATGATATGTTAATGTTAATTAATGATACAATATTATGTGAAATTAATGATACAATATTATGTGAAATTAATGATATGTTAATGATATGTTTCAACTGAATGGAATAACTTATTTAATGTTAATTAAGATTTTCTATATTACAACAATCAACTAAAACATTTTCATTATTTGTGCACCTGTTACCATTCAAAACAATTACTCTTCATATAATTACCTAATATATGTCTTTGGCAAACTCCATATACGTATTTGAATTCAAAATTTTCAACAACATTTTCATAAAATTCTCTTTGGCATATCATTTTATGCAAAACCTAAAAACAACATCATTTCTCGAAACCACAAAACGTATTGTTTACCAATATCATCATGGATGATGAAAATACTCCACCAATCACCAGAAAACGTACATCAAATAGGCTTATGAATAGGAAATCTATAAATGCACAAAATCCTTCCACGTCCAACAAGAATTTAAGATTGTCTGAAGATGCAACTCAAAATTCAACTGGCAATTCTCCACAACCTATGTTGGTGGATTCCAGTTCAAGTGATCGAAGAGTATCGTTGACAGAATTATTGAATTGTAAGTTTGATCTTTTATAAATCGTTACACGTTGTTTCTTATCTTTCTTACCTGTTCTACCTTTCTAACTATTTATTCTGCTTGCATTAGATAATCCTCTAGATGTAGATGTCCTTCCATTGACAAATTCAAATACACATCCAACATCATCAACCAAGATGCAACAACCAAAGAAAGTAGGCAGACCACGTTTAGTGTTTAATCAACAGAGGCAGCCGCTATCCGACGTGACTAATAGTTAGTTTCTTTTAAATAATATGCAACAACACAATTTTGTTTGCTACTACTTGTGAAGTTAGTTCAATATCAAATATGCTAAACTGCTCAATTTGTTATTTGACACAGATCATCCACAGCGAATAAATACATCATTACTTAATCAAATATCATCCACAAGTTTGCCTTTAAACATTAATCAAGGTTTGCTTACTTTGATTATATAAGTATGTTTATTTGTTGTCTAACTTTCTTCAAGTGTAAATCTTCATGGCTGATTAATATTCAAATTGCAATTTGAATTTAGGAAACGCAGGTTATAATAGAAGAACCGTGTCGACCTACAATATTCAGCCAACTCCTTTACAAAATGGTAACTTATAAAATTATATCTTTACGTGCTTTTTTTGCAGTTAACTAAGTTGTTTATTTAGTGACTGTGCACAAATATATGTTGTTACACTCACATTTCATGGTGCGCCGTCTATTGAAATAACAGCACAATCTTATACTTCTCCATTCAATACTTTGCAAACAAAAACTACACCATTTGGGACGCATAACGAAGGTACATATTATTCATATTGAACACCTCAGAAACCGTCACTATATAGTGACTCATATTTTTCATGCTTAATTCTTCATCTTCAATTCTTCGTGTCTCACTAACATACTATTTCAATGTCAAATGTAGGCAGCAGTGGTCACAATAAACGCAACGTATCGGCTTACAATTTTGACCCAATTCCTTTACACAATGGTAAACTATAAGTACAATCATTACTGTCTCATTATTTAAAGTAATTTGATTAGTTATTGAGTCGTTGTATGCACAAACTGTTACAGTTATATCTCAGGTTACACCATCTACTGAAATAACACCACAACGACTTACGACTACTCCAATAAATACTAACACTTCACCATTTTCTTCCGATTAACCCATGTACATATTATGCATTATTCTCAGACTAAATCCTTTCTTAACTTTATTGCAATTACTTTTTCTTTGTTTACGTTAGAGTGTTTGTTATTGAAAAATGTTTTCAGTACACTATTCAAATCATTTGTTTATAATTAGGTACCAATTGTGTGACAAAAAATGCTCCTCAAGTAACTCCACTTGCTGCACTACGCAAACGACAGACTCCACTTAGTAACGTTTCAACAGGTACGATTGCAAAATTAAAAGATTTTTACAATCGATGAGTTTTTGTCAAAACGTAACTATTTTTGACCTAATATTATATTGGCAGTTACTTTTCAAACACCCGTGCTTAGTAAAGTTAATGCACGCCCAAGAAATACACAATCGTCTGGGTTTACAACTGCCATTCCTGCGTTAACAACAGAAAAATCAACATATGAAGTCGGAGAATCGTCAAGAAGGACAAAAAGGTCTAAGAGACCAACGTTACAATCTCGCACTCCCATTGTTTTCAATCTTGATGATGATGGACACGTAAGGAAAGTATACGACAAATACGTCGGTGTATCTGAAGGTATAAGTGAATATTATTTGACTATCATTGCACAATTTTGATATTTGTTATCACACTTAATTAAAAGCTACTCTATTACGTTTTTGCAGAGTACTATGACCATGGCGATCCTACGTTCGAGTGTAAAGAATGTCATGCCCTCTTATGGGAAGCAGAAGCAAAAACAGGAAATTCTAATCCGTCTGGAAAAGCTTATTCCATCTGCTGTGGCAAAGGAAAAGTTTCTATTCCACAACTACCTCCAGCTCCAAAACCATTACTTGATTTATTCTTGAATGACGACACCAAAAGCCAAAACTTCAAAAATAACATTAGAACGTACAACAGCATGTTCGCTTTTACTTCAATGGGTGGCAAGGTTGATGACTCAATCAACAAGAAAGGGCGCGGTCCGTATGTTTTCCGCTTACATGGTCAAACGTACCATAAAATTGGTAGTTTACTTCCGGAAAATAATGCTCCTCCAAAATTCGCACAGTTGTATATATATGACACTCAGAACGAAATCCATAATAGAGCAGCTGCATTAAGGTAATGTCCATTACATTGTTGAATGTTGTGTGTACAAATTTAGAGAACAAAATTTGTATATTTACAATCTTACTTATTATTTTTTTTGTGCCCTTTAATCTATTAACCAGTGGTTCTGCTTCTGCTTCGTCTGGTGATTCTAATTCAAAGACACCTCTTGATCGAAACATTATCAATGAAGTAAAAGATATTTTGGATGGATCAAGTGATTTGGTCAAAACATTTAGAAGAGCACGTGACCGCTACACAGAAGACAACGAGCAGAATATAAGAATAAAGCTGGTAGCAAAGCGAGGCAAGAGTGGACGGCAATACGCTCTTCCAACTGCCAATGAGGTTGCTGGTCTTATTGTTGGCGACTTGGATGCATGCGCAGAAGATAGAGATATTGTGATAGAAAAGTTTGGTGAAGGTTTGCAGCATATCAATATTTTTCATCCTATGTACCTTCCTTTGCAATACCCTTTGTTGATGCCGCATGCGCAAGATGGGTATTATTTAGGAATACCACATAGAAATAAATCGGGACAACCGACTACTGAAAAGAATGACAAAACAGTTAGTATGCGGGAGTGGTTTTCCTATCATATACAGGACCGTCCGAATCAAGAGAATTTATTCGTACGTGGAGGTCGTTTGTTCCAACAATTTCTTGTGGATGGTTTCGCTATGGTTGAGAGAGAGCGTATGTTTTTCCATCGTTCTAAACAGTCTAAGCTAAGGTGTGATACGTACTCAAATGTGCGTCAAAGCGTTGCATCTGGAAATAATGACCCGTCCACAGTTGGAAAGCCTATTATCTTGCCTTCTTCGTTCACTGGTGGACCAAGGTACATGCAGCAAAATTATATGGATGCGATGGCATTGTGTAGGTGGTATGGTTGTCCAGATCTGTTTATAACGATCACGTGCAATCCTAAATGGCCGGAGATTGCAAGATATATGCGGGAGCATAACCTTTCATCTACAGACAGGCCTGATGTGCTAAGTCGAGTTTTTAAAATGAAACTCGATCAGTTGATAAAAGACGTCAAAGAGTTGCGTTTGTTCGGACGTATTCAAGCAGGTATGCTTTTTATTTATACCACATTTCACATTCATAAGAGTTGTATTATAACACAATATCTATAATCATAATTTAAACTGATTTCATGTTAACTTGAACAATAATTTGTAGTGGTATACACAGTTGAATTTCAGAAAAGAGGCCTTCCACACGCACATGTTTGTCTGTTTTTACATAAGGATGACAAAGTGCCAAACGCTGAACATATTGACAAACACATATCTGCTGAGATACCAGATCCAAATGAGGATCCCGATCTGCACAAACTAGTTTCTGATTTTATGATGCATGGTCCATGTGGTATTGATGAGCCAAATCAGGTTTGCATGGATGATGGGAAATGTACAAAACACTTCCCTAAAAAGTTTAAAGAACACAGCTCTGTTGACTCGGAAGGCTACCCTGTTTATAGAAGACGTGATAATGGAATCCATGTTGTTAAGAGTGGACATAAGTTGCACAACGGTTATGTTATCCCGTATAATGCGACCCTACTGAAACGTTATCAATGCCACATCAATGTTGAATGGTGCAATCAGACGGGCTCAATAAAATATTTGTTTAAATACATAAACAAAGGTCCCGATAGAGTATCCGCACAGTTGTATGAACCGACAACCACGAAAGACGGTCAAGAAAATGCTAAACCTATTGACGAGATTAAAGCGTTCTATGATTGCAGGTACCTATCGGTTTGCGAAGCCGCATGGAGGATATTTCGCTTTGAGATTCATTATAGAACACCATCTGTTGAACGTCTCTCATTTCATCTCGAAGGCGAGCAGCCAGTTGTATTTGATGAGAACTCTGACCTTGAAACTGTTATTCACAAACCAACAGTTGGCGCTTCTATGTTTGAAGCCTGGATGCAGATGAATGAAACGTATCCACCAGCAAGGGACTTAACATATGCTGAGTTTCCTACGAAATTTGTATGGAATGCTCCAAAAAGAATGTGGACACATAGGAAGCAAAAATATGCAATTGGCAGAATTCATAATGTTCCAATCTCGGCTGGTGAAGCTTACTATTGTAGGATGCTACTAAATAGCCAAAAAGGTTGTCGAAATCACGCTGAAATAAGGAAAATAAACGGTATAGTTTATCCTACCTACAAAGAAGCCTGCTACGCAGCGGGCCTTTTAGATGACGACAAGGAGTATATTAAGGGTATTAAAGAAGCAGCCCATTGGTCCTCCGCTGAACATTTACGGGACCTTTTTGTTACATTACTGTCGCAAAAAGAACTTGACACACCTTTGAATGTTTGGTTACAAACTTGGCATTTGCTTTCAGAAGATGTCGAGTACAAGAGAAGTATTCTTTTAGGAATTCCAGGTATAACCACCAACTAAACTTTCGTAGTATGTTTTGACTTTTTTAAACAAGATTTGTTATTATGTTATTTTATGCATTTATAGATTAATGGTAACAAAAAGGTCAATAAAGGCACATTTATAGATTAATGGTAAATATCAAAGACTACTGATGCCGATTGTAATTTATCAAGAAAGACACATTAAAAATAGTAGTGTACTGGTAATTTATCAAATACTATTGAGTAGCATAAAAAAGGTTGTCGTATGTAAAAAGTTTTGTAAAAGACCATTTGCTGCTGTAATGGTAAGACCATTTTCTTGATAAATTATCAAAGACAACCTTTTACCATTACACCTTTTTACCATTACATCAGGCGCATAAAAAGAAGTAGTCTACTGGTAATTACACCAGCAATAGGGAACATGTTAAAAGACCATTTTCAACAAAGGCACATAAAAAAAAGTAGTGTACTGATTCTTATGATATGTACACTACTTGCTATTTTTTATAACTCTTATTTGAATACATATGCTACCGCTCATATATAAATAATTTCATACAGGTTTGCGACTGTCTGACGATGAGAAAAAGAATGTTTGTTTGTTCTTTATTGAACAACTTATGCGGACCAGAGGCACCACTTTGAAGCGATTTCCAGAACTGCCTTATCCAGATGATACATACATGTCTGAATTTGGTAACCAGCTAATCTTTGATGAGAGAGATTATAACCCATCAGAGTTACATGCTGAATATGAAACACTATATGCCGCGTTAACCATGGAACAGAGAAAAGTATATGACACCATCATGAGTTCCGTCCAACACGGAAGAGGAGGCACTTTCTTTGTATACGGCTACGGAGGAACTGGCAAGACATTTTTATGGAAAACGCTTGCTGCCGGTATTAGAAGACATGGTGACATAGTCATAAACGTTGCGTCAAGTGGTATTGCATCTTTATTGATGTCAGGTGGATGTACCGCTCATTCGAGGTTCCATATTCCCATAAATATGGATGAGACTTCTACGTGCTCAATATCTCCACAAAGTGACCTGGGCCTGTTGTTGAAGAAATGCAAGCTTATTATTTGGGATGAGGCTCCCATGACAAATAAGCTGTGTTTCGAGGCTTTGGATAGGTCTTTGAGAGATGTCTTGCGAAAGAACAGGTATGACACTTGTGATACGCCATTTGGTAACATGACTGTAGTATTTGGCGGTGATTTTAGGCAGGTGCTTCCCGTTATTCCAAAAGGTTCCCGGCAAGACATTGTAAGTGCATCTTTAAAACAATCGTACTTGTTAATACAAATAGCGTCTCAAAAACGTTATTTATATTCCTTGATCTTTCATTAGTTTTGTTAATGGCAAATAAAAGGAATATCTTTTAGCAAATAATAAATACTAGCTTAAGTCTCTTAAGTACACATTTTACACTTCACATATTAACCAAGAATTACAAGTTTAGTAACTTGTTTCCTTAAAAGGAAACTTTAATTCTAAAACCATTCCATGACATCATTGCATGCATCACATACAATATCTTTGACATATCTTGGTTAGATTTGCAAGATACATAGTTGACATTTGAAGATCTTGGATGATTTGGTAAGATACAACTAAGATATGGTAAGAGACAACTAAACCTTAGCTGTCACATCCCACGAATCCAAATCATATGAATGACGGATCCCTTGTGAGGGATCCGTGGGATCCGTGAGCTGAAGATCAGATTGCCTATAAATAGGAAGCTGATCATTTGGCTCTATCATCACTCATATAGCTTTAACACACATATTCATTCAGTACATATCTTACTAACATCATTCATAGTTGCATTTCACTTTGATCTTTCATTTTGTAGAAAAGAGATCAAGCATTCAAGTATCTACAGAATCGTAATCCTTTAGTTGCATTACTGTGTGATATTGTAGTTTGTCTCACACATCATATCTATCATTTGTAATCAGTGAGTGTGGTTAGTGCTTTAGTCCTTAAAGCACAAAGAGTGTTGGGAGTAGTTGTACCCGTGTAAAGAACTCGACATCTAGCTTAGTGTCGGTAAAGTAAATAGGCGACGTCAGGTTGGTTCTACCTTGTGAAAGAACCCAGTGTTTAGCTTAGTACCGGAAAAGGAAGTAAGCGACGTGTAAAGGTTTTTCTCCGCCTAGAAAAGGAGTTTGTTTCTTAGTGAAAGATAAACTCTCGAGTAGGAAACTCGGGGAGTGGAGTAGGGCAAGGAAGAGAGTCCTTGTAGCCGAACCACTATAAACAACAGTGTCGTGTGGTTTGATCTTTCCTCTCTTTATCTTTTGTTTACATTGTGTAATTATTTATTTGTGATTGTTTCCTTTGAAATTAACATATAGTAACAAAGCAAATAAAACTTGAAAAACGGTAAAAACTATTCAACCCCCCTTCTAGTTTTCCACAATTGGCATTGTTGACATAAATAAATGCCTAAAAACATTATCAATATTTATTCATATCTCTATGTTTTGATGATCACAAAATGTAAACTCATTAAAACATAAACTTATAAATTAAACAAGTACTTAGTTGTAAATATTCACTTCTACAACTTAATCACTTAAGGTATGAATAAACAAGTGCTTAATGCATTATATGATCAAAGGAACATTTTCTTAATAACTAGATTTTTTATAAAACATCAAAAACATTTTATATATTTTTGAAAAACATTTTTGGTATTAAATAAAAATGTTTAATCTTTTATAAAAATATGAATTCAAATTTTTAACCAAAATCAGTTAAAATGTTCCAGAAAAACCTTCCCCACAAAAGGACAAAATTGGCCAACGTTCAGTAGGGGCGGCCCCCTTAATTTTACTAGGCGGCCCCCTTAATAATTAAGGGGACCGCCCCCTATTTAAGGGGACCGCCCCCGCTCCAGTAGGCTCCAGCTGTCCAGATTTTTCCCTATAAATACCAGCCTTCCCCTGAATTTTTACTCACCCTTTTGCACTCAAACTTTCTGTTGTAGATCTCATTTCATATCTAACAAAAACCTTTGATCATGTAATCTTAAGCATTGGTTTCCAAGTGATCCAAGCTTCCACCATCCAAGTGCAAAAGAAGAATACTTCTATCAATCAAGATTAGAAGTATTACAACTTAGTATCATTTTGTTACTTAAGTTGTGTGTTTAACAAAGTTTGTAAATCATTCATTCATTTGTATGTAAGGTGTGTGTTGTAGATTAGTGTTGTGTGTAAGTAGTGAAGATGTTGTATAAGTAGTTGTGGTATAGAAGTTGTGAGGTCAAAATGTAGAAGTCGTGAAGCCGTGGTGTAGAAGTTGTGAAGCCGTAGCTTAGAAGACATGAAGTCCTTGTGTTGAAGTCATGAAGTCCTAGTCGTGAAGTCCTAGTGTTGAAGTCGTGAAGCCGTAGCATAGAGGTTGTGTAGCGGTCATGTTGAAGTCGTGAAGTCTTAGTCATGAAGACATAGTGTTGAAGTCGTGAAGCCGCATCATAGAGGTTGTGTAGCGGTCGTGTTGAAGTCGTGAAGAAGTCGTGAAGCCGTTGTGAAGAAGTCGTGATTAAGTCGTGTAGAAGTTGTGTTGTGAAGTTGTGAGATTGGTTCTAGCTACGATTAGAACTCGACATTTAGCTTTGTGTCGTTAAACCTGTGTAAGCCAAAGTTGTGTACGGTTTTCTCCGCCATAAGGGAGCTTATTGAAGTTGTGAAGAAAACTCTCGAGCAAGGTGTGCTCGGGGAGTGGAGTAGGGCAAGGAAGGTGTCCTTGTAGCCGAACCACTATAAATCTCTCGTGTCTCGGTTAGATCTTTCCATACCTTATTTATTTATTTACTTGCATCGTCATTACTTTCATACACATAGGCTTATATAATTGCTAGTATTAATTAGAGGTCAACTTCACATAAAGATCAAATTGAAAATCCATTCAAGAAACCAAAACTTTTACAATCAATTTAAAAGAATACATATATAACTAATAATAAGATTTATGTTTTATTTTTCATAACAAACTAGAATCTAAAGTGTTTTAAAAGTATAAAACAAAGGTTTTATAATAAATTAAAAAGACGTAAAACTATTCAACCCCCCCTTCTAGTTTTTTCACAATTGGTATCAAGAGCCACGTCAATCAAGATATTTAAAATATACTGTATTTTAAAACTTGAATCGATCTATGGAATTCGAAAAATATCTAGAAGGGGAATCTTTGCTAAAACCACCACTATTTGAAAACTATACTTTTCTTGAATGGAAAAATAAATTTGAAACTTATGTGAAATCAATTGATCTAGATCTTTGGCATGTCATTTCGATTGGTGATTTTGAAAGTTAAACAAAAACGGATTTTGAAAGTCAAATTGATTATTTGAAAACGAAGAATGAAATAAATAATAAAGCTAAAATAATTATTTATAAAACCTTGCCGAAAGTTGAATATGAAAGAATATTCTTCTATAAAACGGCAAATGATATTTGGAAAAATTTCTTAAACTTTCATCAAGAAAAATGTCAAGCCAAAGATGAGGATTTTGATCTTGTACATGAATTAGTTATCTTAGAAAATTTAATAGATAAACATGTAGATAAAATAGATACATGTGCTACTAGTTCAAATGTTGTTAATGTAGGTGTTAGCGACGAAGACTACATGAATCAACTCCAAAGTGAACTCAATCCAAGATCATGGAGTGACACAGACGAAGGAGAAGATCATCATCCGACTCACCTATCATTCACACGTCGATCATCATCTGAGACATTACGAAGAAAAGCTAGGACGTGAGGTAAGTTCTCTTTTTAAATTTCATAAGTAATTACTTCATGCATATAATCTTATTAATGCCTTAGGATACGCTTAGTCTGATAGGTTGCTTTGCCTTTACACTTTAGTTATATTCGTTCTGTGGCTTAATGAACTAGAAACCCTTTAGTTAGCCCCCCTAAGTATTAGTAAACCAAGCAATCTTCATATTTGGTACTCTTCGATAGGTAAATTTAGGAACTTAATTTCTTCTAAAAAGAGAATGACTACTGGAGAATCTATTGACTAGAAACTCAATTTGACCTAACGGTTGAATTGCTTCTATGTGAGAAGTTGGGTATGTGTAACCCGTAAAAACGGTCGTGTTTAGCCTGAATTGAGCACCACTAGTAATAGTCTCATACTCATTCTCCAACTTGAATACATTATTCTTCCTAAATATACCTAACGATAGTTTACTGTTATGAAATTTGCTTTTCACTAGAGCTTTTCATTCCTAGATGTATGTCATCCTGCATATATAAAATTTCTAGATATTTACTTGCTCCTATGTGATTTGACTGCATGCCTTCGCAATTATTTGTTTAGTTGAATGCATTGTCATTATAATAGCTTTTGTTTTTCCTCTAACTACTCTGACATGATGTATTTTTGTATTTAGTCATAATACATGCGTAAATGTCATAGGATATGTAGAAAGAGGTAGCATGTGACAATAGACTTGAGCATGAGATCTTTTATAAACCATTATTTTTTAAAACCTATAATTAATGGGACTTATTTTTAAATTTGCAAAAACTTCACATTTTGGAAAAATAATTTTTCAAAAGATTATGACACATTTCTATTTTATATGTTTTACCATCCTACATTTCTTCCAAACTTGTGTCTATAATTACGTGTTTATCAAAAACCAAAGATTGGAAAAATATGTTTTCTTTCCTCATAAAAACATTTTGAAATAAAGCCAAAACTATTTCATTAATATATTTTTCACATCCACATAAAACCTACTTTCAAGCATTGTTGAATAATGCCAAAAACATTTCTTTAAATCATGCTTGGTGATCTCATATATGTCATATATACTTGTGTATATGACACTTATAAGTGAACTAAATCAAAAATGAAAAATCATGGTTTACTTATTAAAGATCTCACTTGGTACAAGTCTAGAAGTCCATGCTATCACAACTCCCCATTTCCTTGTACATAGATAATCATTAGGATTAATTAACTAGCCTTTTAATCTTCCTAAGTATAATACTATGAATTACATGGTGCTATGTATTATCTTCTTGTCTAATATATGTATATACATGTTATATGCTTAATGAGTAGTTTGCATGTTAGATAAAGTTGCTTAAATAAATATGCTTAGCATATATGAGTTATTAAATCCTAAATTGCCTTGAAAGAAGTTGGACTTGCTTGAAACTAAACCCAAAAACACAACCTTCTCTACAAATTTATGCCAAAAACCCATTTCCAGTAATCTGGAAGTCAGCAGATGGGCGGCCCCCTTAAATACCCAGGCGCCCCCCTTAAAATTAAGGGGACCGGCCCCTATTTAAGGGGACCGGCCATCTGGAGTGACGGATTATTGATTTCTTTTTCAATTTTCAACCCATTTTATCCTATACCTCCCAAAATTCACAAACACATTTTGTCACAAACCACCCTCCAAAATTTACCTTCCACAATCACATCATCACTACACCATAAATACCCATTTGGAGGAGGAAGCTTGACATTTACCATAACCCAACAAATGATGTTGTTCAAACTCAACCAACACCTAAACCTCATCCTAATGAACCCTTTCACACACATAACCAATCATCCATATGTCCACCTTCATTCACTCATAATTACCCAAGTTCACAAGTGTCTCCACCACCAAAAGTGTCACCACCACTTCCACCAAATAACAACCACTCTCCATCATCATCACCTTCCACTCAACACTTGAAGTTCATTGAAGAACTCAAGGAAGCCCATGAGCTTAATGCTCTCCTTGCTTTGCACCTTGCTCAAAGCAACTTAAACCCATCGCCATCCATATCACCATCATTACCATCATCACCACATCACTTGAGTCAAATTGAGAAACATGTCAACAATTGTCCTTGTTGCATCTTTCTCGAAAGTCAAACCATCATTACCATCATCACCATCCATCTCACCATATCACCATCATCATCACCACATCACTCGAGTCAAATTGAGAAACATGTCAACAATTGTCCTTGTTGCATCTTTCTCCAAAGTCAAACCATCATTACCATCATCACCATCCATCTCACCATCATTACCATCATCACCACATCACTTGAGTCAAATTGAGAAACATGTCAACAATAGTCCTTGTTGCATCTTTCTCCAAAACCATACCATCACCATAAATGAGCGTCTCACTTGGATTGAGTATCTTCTCACTAGATCTAATCCAACACCACCACTTGAACAACATCAAAACCCTCATTCAACATGGTCAAGTCCAAGCTCTCCACCTCCAATTCCTCTATCAACACTCTTTCCAATATCCATACACCCAAACTTACAACCCCATTAATCCAACATTTTTTTTACCCCCTCTTTACCATCATCCATCCAAAATAATCCAAGCTTTCATGTCTCAAGCAAGTCCAATGGATCTCTTAGGCAATTTAAAATTTTCTACTTATTGCATGCTATAAGCAAAATATGATTGTTATGCTTATTTCTTGTCTTTAATATATGATTGTTATACTTATTGCTTGTATACTTGATATCATGATATATATACATGCTTGATGATTAATAACATGCTTATTCCGTAATATGTTTTAAATGTATGCATGCGTAATTAACATGTTTATGTCACTATTTAATCATTCTTGATGTACATGATTCAAATGGAGCTTGCTGCAAAAACACCCTAAAAATGACCCTTTTCTGGAAATTTTTCAAATTTGGTCGCCTGGGAAAACACCAGATGGGCGGCCCCCTTAATTCCCTAGGCGGTCCCCTTAATTTTAAGGGGGCCGGCCTACAATTAAGGGGACCGGCTATCTGGGCAGTAAAATTTACTGTTTTCTTTTGCATCTTGCGACCCCTTTTATCTAGCCCAAACCTTACCTAAATCAACCATCACCTCCATCAAACACCCATTTTCATTCACTATGCTATCACCAAAATCATCTCTAAGACACCAAAACTCCATCACCACCACCTCAATGTTAATCCCCAAGTGCACCAAATGCACCATCAAAAACACCCTTCACTCATACCTTCCACTTCATCCATCAATAACTACATCAACTCACACCTTTCATCACCATCATCAAGAGCATCAACTCCACCTCCTACTCAAGAACCTCCATTCACCCAACTTGTCATTTCCATATCACCAATAACACCTCTTGATGCTCATTTCTCATCATCACCAATACCACCACACCCACAAACAAACCATCATCTTTGGTCTTAGAGATGAGATACACTACATGTTTTCATCCCTTGAACACATGCTTAACAACCAACCTCCACCACAACCTCCATCATTTTCACCCACTACACTACCACCACCTTCATTCTCACCAAATTAAGCATATGCAATGCTTAATCAAAAATAATTTTTTAAACCATTTTGTGTGCAAGCCCCATGGAAGATCATGTACTCCTAGAATGATTATGTAGATTGCATTACTTACTAGCTAATGTAGGATTGAATATAATCTTGGATGGTTGTGTATTGATACACAACATTTTTAATGAATGTCTTTATATGCATGCTTATTTTTGCTATATATATGCTTGTGCTTCTAATATTTTTCTTGCAAGTATTCCATATATCGATTCCTTGGTGCCCCCAAACGAGGGGGAGTACACATCAAGGGGGAGTTTTCGTCCCGACAAATTTCACGTTTGAATTTTGTCGGCTTAACCTTTTTGATTCTACAAAAAGGGGGAGAAGTGAATGTAAACTCACTAAATACTTGTCCAAAAATAAACTTTTTGGTTTAATGAGTTTAGGTTTTGTAATCATCAAAAAGGGGGAGATTGTTGACATAAATAAATGCCTAAAAACATTATCAATATTTATTCATATCTCTATGTTTTGATGATCACAAAATGTAAACTCATTAAAACATAAACTTATAAATTAAACAAGTACTTAGTTGTAAATATTCACTTCTACAACTTAATCACTTAAGGTATGAATAAACAAGTGCTTAATGCATTATATGATCAAAGGAACATTTTCTTAATAACTAGATTTTTTATAAAACATCAAAAACATTTTATATATTTTTGAAAAACATTTTTGGTATTAAATAAAAATGTTTAATCTTTTATAAAAATATGAATTCAAATTTTTAACCAAAATCAGTTAAAATGTTCCAGAAAAACCTTCCCCACAAAAGGACAAAATTGGCCAACGTTCAGTAGGGGCGGCCCCCTTAATTTTACTAGGCGGCCCCCTTAATAATTAAGGGGACCGCCCCCGCTCCAGTAGGCTCCAGCTGTCCAGATTTTTCCCTATAAATACCAGCCTTCCCCTGGATTTTTACTCACCCTTTTGCACTCAAACTTTCTGTTGTAGATCTCATTTCATATCTAACAAAAACCTTTGATCATGTAATCTTAAGCATTGGTTTCCAAGTGATCCAAGCTTCCACCATCCAAGTGCAAAAGAAGAATACTTCTATCAATCAAGATTAGAAGTATTACAACTTAGTATCATTTTGTTACTTAAGTTGTGTGTTTAACAAAGTTTGTAAATCATTCATTCATTTGTATGTAAGGTGTGTGTTGTAGATTAGTGTTGTGTGTAAGTAGTGAAGATGTTGTATAAGTAGTTGTGGTATAGAAGTTGTGAGGTCAAAATGTAGAAGTCGTGAAGCCGTGGTGTAGAAGTTGTGAAGCCGTAGCTTAGAAGACATGAAGTCCTTGTGTTGAAGTCGTGAAGTCCTAGTCGTGATGTCCTAGTGTTGAAGTCGTGAAGCCGTAGCATAGAGGTTGTGTAGCGGTCATGTTGAAGTCGTGAAGTCTTAGTCATGAAGACATAGTGTTGAAGTCGTGAAGCCGCATCATAGAGGTTGTGTAGCGGTCGTGTTGAAGTCGTGAAGAAGTCGTGAAGAAGTCGTGAAGCCGTTGTGAAGAAGTCGTGAAGAAGTCGTGATTAAGTCGTGTAGAAGTTGTGTTGTGAAGTTGTGAGATTGGTTCTAGCTACGATTAGAACTCGACATTTAGCTTTGTGTCGTTAAACCTGTGTAAGCCAAAGTTGTGTACGGTTTTCTCCGCCATAAGGGAGCTTATTGAAGTTGTGAAGAAAACTCTCGAGCAAGGTGTGCTCAGGGAGTGGAGTAGGGCAAGGAAGGTGTCCTTGTAGCCGAACCACTATAAATCTCTCGTGTCTCGGTTAGATCTTTCCATACCTTATTTATTTCTTTACTTGCATCGTCATTACTTTCATACACATAGGCTTATATAATTGCTAGTATTAATTAGAGGTCAACTTCACATAAAGATCAAATTGAAAATCCATTCAAGAAACCAAAACTTTTACAATCAATTTAAAAGAATACATATATAACTAATAATAAGATTTATGTTTTATTTTTCATAACAAACTAGAATCTAAAGTGTTTTAAAAGTAAAAAACAAAGGTTTTATAATAAATTAAAAAGACGTAAAACTATTCAACCCCCCCTTCTAGTTTTCCACAATTGGCATCAAGAGCTACGTTACTTAAGATCTTTAAAATATATTGTATTTTAAAACTTAAAACGATCCATGGATTTTGAAAACTTTAAAGAAGGGCAATCTATGCAGAGACCACCTCTATTTGAACCAAATTGTTTTATTTATTGAAAAAATCGCTTTGAGACTTATGTAAAATCAAAGGACATAGATCTATGGTATATTATAGTTGATGGTGATTACAAACCTATTAGTAATAATATTTCGGGTGGTCGGGATGAAGGAGCTTCTCCTACTCATCACAATGATGAGCAAAAGAAACTAATTGCCAAAAATAATGAAGCCAAAATGATGCTTTATAATGCCTTACCTAAGAAAGAATATGAAAGAGTTTTTATGTGTAAAACGGCTAAGGATATTTGGCAATCTCTTATTATCACACATCAAGGGAACTCACAAGTCAAAGATAACAAAATTGATCTTCTTGTCCAACAATACGAACAATTTGTTATCTCTGAAGATGAGACCATTGATAGTGCGTTTGCTAAGTTCAATACTATTATTACATCACTTAAAGCACTTGATGAATCTTTTTCTAGTAAGAATTTTGTCAGGAAATTTCTAAGAGCACTCCATCCGAAATGGAGAGCAAAGGTGACAGCTATTGAAGAATCTAAAGATCTCTCAAGCATGACACTGGATGAGCTCATAGGAAACCTAAAAGTTCACGAAATGATTATGGAAAAAGACTCGGAAATTGTCAAAGGCAAAAAGGAGAAGATTAAGTCTATTGCCTTGAAAGCCAAAGTCGAGTCAAGTGATGATGATGAGTCTTGTTCAAACAGTGATGATGAAAAGTATGCCATGGCCGTGAGGGATTTCAAGAAATTCTTCAGGAGACGAGGAAAGTTTGTAAAACCACCTCGTGATGAAAAGAAATCCTCTCGGAAAGATCGTGACGATAAGAAAGGTAAGGTTGATAGGAAATGCTATAGGTGTGGTGACTCCAGTCACTTAATAGGAGAATGTCCAAAGCCTCCAAAGACCAAGTCTCAAAGAGCCTTCGTTAGTGGAGCTTGGAGCGATAGTGAAGGAGATGATGATGATGAGCCTAAGAACAACGAAATGGCACTTATGGCTAATGACACAGAAGAGGTACATTCTGATTCATACTCCTCTATAGATGACGAAACCTTAGAAGTAGAATATAACAAACTGTGTGACGTTACTTTAAAAATCATAAACAAAAACAAGTTTTTGAAAACAAAGACAACACTTTTAGAAAATGAAGTATTTTGGCTTAAAGAAAAAGCAATACGAATTGAAAAAGGCAAAGATAGTAAAGAAACGTGTGTGTCTTGTCAAGAACTAAAACTTGAATTAGAAACCTTAAGAACCACACAGGAAGATTTGATCAAACAAAATTCAAAGTTTAAAAGGTTTGATAAAAACATAAGTTGTGCAGATGAAATAATGAAAATGCAAAAGCTACCTCATGATAAAACAGGACTAGGATTTATGAAACTAGGAACCTTAAGTGATTATAAGGAACAGACTGTGAATAAAACTGATTCAACCAAGTTGGACACTCACGGATTCGACGGATCCAAAAATTTGGATCCGCCAAGTGTATCCAAAGGATCCGCGAGTACAGAAGTTGAACAGAAGGTTCACAAAGTCGACCGTTCCGAGTTTGTTAAAGTTACTAAGAAACCTAACAGTAGTATAACCAATAATAAACATAAACCAGCAGTATCTTTAGGAAGAGGTCAAGCTAGAAATGAATATAGAGTTAAAACGGATCAACAGAGACCTCAAATGAGTTTTCCCAAACACCCCTTTCCAAAGAGTATAGTTAATCCACAACATACTTATCAAAATAATTGGAACCAAAACATGCCTAGAAACTTTCATGGTCCTAGCTATATGTCATGGAACAATGGTCCACCATTTACATACATAAACCATGATAATGTCATGTTTAACCCAAACGGACCCATGAGATATTAGGGACCAAATGCTTGAGTCTTTTATGAACATAGGTATGCTTGAAAGTTGATCTTGAACCTGATGAGTGGATCAAAGATAGTGGGTGCTTAAGACACATGACGGGAAACAAAAATCTTTTCTCAACCTACCAAGTGTATGACGGAGGTAATGTCACATTCGGTAGCAAGCTTAAAAGTAAAATCATCAAAAAAGGTACAATCTCTCATGACTCTCTATCTATTGATGATGTTGCTCATGTAGATAATTTAGGATTTAATTTACTTAGTATAAGTCAATTGTGCCGCAAAAAGTATAACGTCCTTTTCAGTGAAAATGGAAGTAAAATACTTAAAGATGGCATAACCGTAGGAAAAGGTGTTTTAAAGAATAATGTCTATGTTATGAAATTAGATAAAACACCTAAAGATAAATTATGTCTTACCTCCTTGGACGAAAACTCAACTCTATGGCATCGACGCTTAGGTCATGCTAATATGAGGCTTATTCAATCTTTGTCATCCAAAGAACTCGTTAGGAACCTACCCAAGTTGAAATATGACCAACACTTTTGTGATGCTTGCAAAATTGGGAAACAAGTACATAATAGCCATAAGGCTAAAAACATGGTATCTACATCTAGATGCCTAGAATTATTACATATGGATTTGTTTGGCCCGTCGGCTATACAAAGTTATGGAGGAAATTTTTACACTTTAGTCATAGTAGATGATTACTCTAGATATACATGGACAAAGTTTTTGAAAACTAAAAATGAGGCATTCGACAAATTTGAAATTCTAAGCAAGAAAATTCAAAATCAAATAGGAAGTAATATAGTATCCATTAGAACTGACCATGGTCGAGAATTTGACAATGAAATTCAATTTGGAAATTTTTGTGATAATAATGGAATAACACATAATTTCTCGGCTTCTCGTACACCTCAATCTAATGGTGTAGTTGAACGTAAACATAGAACAATTCAAGAAATGAGTAGAACTATGTTAAATGAACAAAACATACCACAAAAGTTTTGGTGTCACGCTGTAGATACTTCTACATATATCCTAAATAGAGTTTTAATTAGACAATTTTTAAATAAAACTCCTTATGAAATTTATCGAGGCAAAAAGCTTACATTAGGATATTTTAGAGTTTTTGGAAGCAAGTGCTTCATTTTAAACACAAAAGATTATCTCACTAAGTTCGACCTAAAGTCGTATGAAGGTGTATTTCTTGGGTATTCACAAAACAGTAAAGCATACATTGTATTAAACAAGGAAACATCAAGAGTCGAGGAATCGTTGAACGTAACATTCAACGAAAGTCCACCTCCCTCTAAGACATCACCTTTGGTAGATGATGACTTAGTTGAAAGTCAAATGGTTAATGATATTTAAAACATTGAAAATGACAATGAACCCGTAAAAGGAGAAATAGTCAATATTAAAGAAACTAAAAGTCATCCATTAGAAAACGTCATAGGAAAACTTAATGAAAGAACATTAAGATCCAAAGCTCAAAATGAAAGTAATTATTTTTGTTTTATTTCAACTATTGAACCTAAAAATATAGACGAGGCAATAAAAGATGAATCTTGGGTAATTGCTATGCAAGAAGAACTTAATCAATTTATTAGAAATGATGTTTGGACATTGGTCCCTCCACCTAAAAACCAAACCATAATAGGCACCAAATGGGTCTTTAGAAATAAAATGGATGAAAAAGGTATTATATCTAGAAATAAAGCTAGGCTAGTAGCTCAAGGCTACAATCAACAAGAAGGTATAGATTACGATGAAACCTTTGCACCCGTAGCTAGACTTAAGTCTATTAGAATATTACTTGCATATGCATGTGCACATGATTTTAAGTTATTTCAAATGGATGTCAAAAGTGCTTTCTTAAATGGTCTTATAAATGAAGAAGTATATGTTGCACAACCTCCCGGCTTTGCCGACTTTAAAAAACCAAATTATGTTTTCAAACTTAAGAAAGCTTTATACGGACTTAAGCAAGCACCAAAGGCTTGGTATGATCGACTTAAGACCTTCCTAGTTGACCATAAGTATACCATGGGCCTAGTAGATAATACTCTCTTCACCAAAAAAAAGGGATCACATATTATCATAGTCCAAATATATGTGGATGACATTATATTCGGTTCAACTTGTCAAGAGTTATGCGACGATTTCTCAAAAATCAAGCATGACGAGTTTGAAATGAGTATGATGGGGGAACTAAACTTTTTCTTAGGTCTCCAAATTAAACAATTAGAAGATGGGATATTCTTCAACCAATCAAAGTATATCAAAGATATGCTTAAGAAGTTTGGTCTTGAAGACTCAAAACCCATGAGAACACCCATGTCCTCCGAAACCAAACTCACTAAGGATGAAGAAAATGAATCCGTAGATAGCACTAAATATAGAGGAATGATTGGTAGTTTACTCTATCTTATGGCTAGTAGGCCTGACATTATGTTTAGTGTTTGTCTATGTGCACGTTTTCAAGAAGATCCTAAAACATCCCATCTTGAAGCTGTTAAAAGAATATTTAGGTATATCAAAGGTACTACACACTTAGGATTATGGTATCCCAAAGGAATGGGTGTAGAAACCATAGTATATGCTGACTCAGATCACGCAGGTGATTATGTTGATAGGAAAAGTACTAGCGGTATTTGTACTTTTGTAGGATATTGTCTAACATCATGGTTCGCTAAGAAACAAACTGCCCTCGCAATCTCAACAACAGAGGCAGAGTATGTGTCTGCAGGAAAGGCGTGTCAACAAGCACTGTGGATGAAACAAGCTCTCGTCGACTATGGAATTGAACTCAACAACATTCCCATTCTTTGCGACAACAAAGGTGCTATCGATCTTAGCAAAAATCCAGTCCAACACGCTAGAACCAAACATATTGAAATACGCCATCACTTCCTTTGCGACAATGTACAGAAGGGAATCATCTCAATTGAGAAAGTTTCCTCAAAGGACAACATTGCCGATATTCTCACAAAACCACTTAAACGAGAACCTTTCAACTATCTTAGACTTGGATTAGGATTAATGGAACCTAGTGATTAGGTGAAACATAAGTATAAACATTAGTTTAGCCACACACGACACCAAACCAAAACACGTGTTCTGATCCGCGGATCCAATCGACAACAAAGACGGATCCTTTGTTTTGGATCCGCTGGATCCGCCACATGCTGAGTTCAGTTTATTATTTAATAAACAAGAACAACTACTATTCATTCCTCACTCCAAAACATATCACCTTACTATACTCGACACACACTTAATCTCCATCACAATTTAGACCATTTTCTTCCATAAATTTGTGCTTCTAACATCACTGTAAGTATTCTTATCATATTTATACTTCTGATCTGCGTCTAGGATTTCCATTTCATGCACAAAACCAAAACTTGGGGTATATGCATAATTCTTGAAAAATCATGAAGCATATTTATTGCATTATACTTAAAAACATGTTTTTCTTAGTTAGGAATTGCATCTCATAGTACATTGTCTTAATTTAACAAAAACCCCATGAAAATTTTTCACTAAAATTTTCTAACGACTAGGTAAAATGATTTTTTCTTACATTGTTCATACAAATGCAAAAACGTTATCTTTTAGACTTCACTTGTATAATGTCTCTTGAATGCTAAAGGAAATACATAATTAATATGTATTTTCGGGTACATTCAACCGTAGCTACATTGAAATAGGAGCGTTTGGGTTATCTCTCGTTTATAAACAAAACTTGCATAAACTAATTTTTCTTGCATCAAAAGGAGTCGAGATAACCGCACCTCCACATTGTCCCCATGTAGGCACACACTAGGAATTTTACACTCCCTTTGATCATTTTAACTAAAACTATGTAACTTTTGTACTTAGGAAAATCATGCCTCCCGCAACCAACTACGATCACAAGAAAACCGTTAACTACTTACCCAAAGTCCACAAAACCAAAGGTCTAACCAATGCCCAAATCGAAATTTTCAAAGCCTTAGAGAAAAAGTATGTCCATGAGGGTAGAGCCGTAGATTCATCATTCTATGAAGGAACACAACTTAGGGAACAATTAGCCGCGATTCGATTTGATTCTCTTTTAGATATTGATGAACCAATTGTTCCTAGGTTCATACTTGAGTTCTATGCTAGTGTAGGTCTTAGTTCGAGTGATGAAGGTTACTTAAGTCTTCATTTTACTCTAAATGGAAATCTTGTCAACATCCCTCTTGATCAATTTGGTGAGGTCTTGGGAATTCCAAGCCAAGGGACATGTCTTTACTCGGACAAATGGTCCTTAACAATCTTAGAATCCAATCTCGATAGGATGACACCATATGTCACTCCTCTCGAATCAAAAGAAGTGATTAGGGAACATCTCTTCATTCCTAAGAACAACCCCACAAGAATGTATCGTGGTCGTGAAGTTGCTAGAGATCCATTTGCAATGGAGCTAAATGAACTAAAACCCGAATTCAAGAAAATGGAGGATGTCTTAAGGGCTAATGTGATGTGCACCATAGGAAACCGTGATCACATCAATGCTTATTTGTGTCATATGATGTACAACATCTCTACTCGTCAACCCTTCAATCTTGCTTATTATGTTGCCAAAAGAATGTGTGACATTCCGGTTCAAAGCAAGATTGCAATGCCTTATGGTATGCTCTTAACCCGACTCTATAGAGCCTTTGCACCCGCTCGTCCAAACCATTTAGGCTTTGTTCCGGATTACAATGAAATTGAACATACCTTCGTTCCTTTGAGCGACTTTAGGGTTACTGTTGATAAGGGCAAACGTCCTCATGTACCAACATCATCATCATCATCTTCAATGAGTGAAGATGATGGTTTGCCAAATTCTAGGATTCCTCCACCCGAATACTTGAGCCATCTTCCTCTAATTCAAAATGAATCCGCTGAGTATCGAAACATCAAAGGAATGGTGAAGAATCTTGGTCGTTGGATGATGAAATTGCACAAGGGGATGAAGAAGTTGAAGAAAAAGCTTACATGATGGAGTGTTTGGTTTTGAACAATGTTGGATATTGTGATGTTAAACTTCTATGTGTCTAGAATTTATCTGATAATACTTGTTGTGTATGTGTAATAACTAACACTTGCAGGTAGATAACCATCATGGTTATCAATTTTCCGGGTTATAGCCAGTGTTTGGCATAACACCTCAAACGGTAAGTTTCTAAGTACGGATTAAACTATGTGCAATCATGTGTTAATGTTATCATATTTAGTTGTTTTGCTATACATATTAGATGTTAAGTAAGGTCTAGGTGAATTTTCGGGTTTTCGTCGAACAACGAGAAATATGACATATGTTCTGTTTAGTTTTTTAGTTTTAGGCATACGGATCCGGCGGATCCCAAAAAAGGGCTCCGCCACGGCTTATCGTTGGATCCGCCATCCGCCAACCTGCGGATTGGGCGGATCCCTGAATAAGGTTCCGCCTTTGATTCAACTTGGATCCGTAGGTTTCACAGTAAAATTCTAAAACTTTTTCGACTTATCCCGATTCTTAAATCTTAAGTGTTTAGTATCATTTAGGATTCATTCACTGATCATAATTCATCTTAGAATCAATTAGGAATTCTTAGAAATTTAGGAACAAAATTTCCCACCAAAATTTAAATTTTTGAACTTTAGGTGTGAGTTACCAAACCAATACAAAGAAGGAACCCTTTTTAGGGATCCGTCAAATCCGTGGAAATATCAAATCATCAGATTTTCCACTATCTTCTTGTATTAACTGCAAATTCACAACATATTACTCAACCAAAGCTCAATGGATTGACTTCCTTGATATGACCTGCACAAATTTTTGTTCCAAATCATTAGTAACCAACATTCTCTATTGGATTCACATCAAATCCAAACACACAGACTCACAAACCTTCTGTCTATAAATTAGCACTTTAGGATCTTCAATTCACATCACAACCATCTCTTCTCCTGTACATTTTAGCTATCATACTTCACCTAAAAGTCTCAATGACAAAATTACACAACTCCTCCACATCCAAGCCACTAAAACGAACAGCCCGTATGAGTGTGAAACCTTGTTGTTTTATCAACATTCACAACTCATCCTCTGAAGAATCATCACCACTAAACATATCCTTACCCATTGCTAGTGAAAACTTCCTTACTTTATCCACTCCAACTCCCTCACATGTAGTTATAAAAACACCACCTCCTACCATTACTCCTGTAGCAACCACACCACCACCCGCTCCTGCTCCCGCTCTATCACAGTCTGAGAAGTCTGCCTCATCACCATCCTCACCAAAACTCCAACCCATGGAACTATTTAGAACACCACCAACATCTCCACAACCATATCTTGAAGAGTTAGAAGATCTTCCACCTACATCCACCAATCCTCCACCAATAAGTCTTGAAAACTTAGAACCTATGCTATTTCATCCTCTCCATCCGGAGATTCATGGTCCTCTATACCGTGAAGCACCACAACCTCGTCCACAAATACCACCATTATCACCAACTTCAACACTCATTGCCATTGATGAAGCAATGTGGAGCAACATTCCTCAATCACAAGAGGATATAAGTGCGGAGTTAAACCAACTCTATACTCACTCGGGTATGGTTGACCATCGCCTTCATGAAGCAATGGACATTCAAAACATCCTTATGAACTCCCTCCAAACACCACAACAACCATCAAACAACAACAACAACCAACCACCATCACCACCACTACCACAAAACTTGGAGCCTAGTCTTCCTCCCGGCTTCTCAAGTCATGATTGCGCACATTGTGAGAGAACGGCTCACTTGGCCCAAAGGACCAACATCTTGGTCCATGAGCTTCAAAATGAGATGAGGTTCATCTTGAACCATGTTCTTGAACGTTTAAACGCAATCTCTCATCCTCCTCAATAGGAACTTTTTAGACTAGTTGTTAGGACCTTTTAAATTGTTGCTTTAGGACTTTTTATTTTCTTTCTAGGATGTCTTTTTATTGTAATTGTAACATCATTTCATCATTGTGACTTTTGTCACAAAATTTTCATTATCTATGAATGTGATGTTTTATGCTTATGAGTGATCAACATATTGCATATTATCATCATCATTGTGAACTAACATCATTATCTAACCTATAATTATGATTGCTTTAGGTAAAAATAATGATCAGACACTTACTTTGACTTTTAAAAGTCAAAACATATTGAAAGGCTTGTTTGGGAGAATACTTCACAAGCATTCTACTTCTTCATTGAAGTCATTCATTACTAACACTTTATTTGCAGCATATCATACTGATGCGTTTGCGTGTGTCGTTGCGGTTTAGCAGTATTAATGCCTACTCAAGTTTTAAATTTATATTTAGCCGACTTATCAATAACACACACACTTAACGAGCAGTGTACCCGGTCAGTATGAATATAATGGTAAGTAGAGTGTCGATCACTAAGAGTGGAACGTATTATCTAGTTATTCTAATCAGTATTTTAATAAATTAAGTTAGCTATACAACCTAATCTAACGCAAGGGGGTTCAGCCTGAGAGACTGGCACGATTTGGTTGCAATTAAATAATAAACTAAACTAATAGGCACGAATCAGCAAGTAGCACGCACGTACACAGATAAATACTTGAGACAATAAGAAGATCTGTCCTTATGATTAAGTAGATTGTCACTTGTTTTATTGATAGTTTTATATGAAGTGTATGTAGTTAATCCTTTCTCGTTGGTCCTATTCTTATCGGCGAGTAAACCCTTAATGATTACTTATGTCTAAAAGTTATTTCTAAGTGATCAATTTAGTAACAACCGTGGGAGCCACATTATTTTCCGCAGTCAAATGCGCAGGCCACTAATAAACACAGAGGTTATCAATGCACTAATAAGTAGTAACCAAAGACATCAACATATAAACTTTAATTGATGGGAAAGCAGTTTTAAGGGAGTGCAATCTTTCCGTTGTCACATTACACAAGCCATCAATCCTGATGAATTAAAGTTTACTAACACAATAAAACAAAACTACTTAATGAATTAAACACATGCAGCACCTTCTTACAGCTCTTGTATCTTCGTTCGGGTGTGTCTTGTGCTGCTGCCTTGACTGAATTCGTCCTAGGGTTTTTGTACTTCGGTCTCGTATATAATATATGTCACTCTCGAATTCGTCTGGTCTTGGGGTATTTATAGTTTCCGTCTGAGGGTAAGATGCGGCGCATTGACTTAACTTCGCGTGGGGTCCAAGATTAATATATTCAGGAATATTCGTACACCGCCAGAAGATGCGGCGTAACTCCATTCTTAGATGCGGCGCATGTCCTCTTGTATCTTGGATCGTATCTGGTGAAATCTTGATAGTGATGCGCCGTATGTAATAAGTGAGATGCGGCGCATCTGGAGCAGAACTTGTACATTTCAGTAGACTCTTAACTTCTTGCTTGTTTTGCTCCATAATTAGTCCAAAATCGCCAAGTTTCACCAAATGCTTGTTTTTACCTGAGAATTACAAAAGTAAACGATTAAGTATCAATCCTCATACATAATATAATAAAACAAGTCAAATTATTAGGATAAATGATGGTAATAAAATGTACTTATTTGAGTTCATCACATACCCTTCATAGTATACGTTGGTACTCGAGAAGTGAGGAGTATACATCAAGGGGAGCATCTCATTAGCATTTCATATACTAACCGTTTGTTTTGTAGATTCATGCATTATTTCCTTGATTACTCCATCTAGGAGGAGTATAAAACTAGGGGGAGATTTAAAGTTCTCAAAATCGCATTCCGCTACGCTACTCTTTTTGTTTCGACAAAAAGGGGGAGAAAGGGACTAAGTTTGCATCAACTGTGATTCATCACAGTACATACATTTTTTACAAAACTTTTTTTTAATAAACAAACTTAATATATATTTTTAAGAACTCATGCTATATTTATTCTCTTGCTCAAAAATATACCTTATGTTTTGTCATCAACAAAAAGGGGGAGATTGTTAATACAAATAGCGTCTCAAAAACGTTATTTATATTCATTGATCTTTCATTAGTTTGTTTAATGACAAATAAAAGGAATATCTTTTAGCAAATAATAAATACTAGCTTAAGTCTCTTAAGTACACATTTTACACTTCACATATTAACCAAGAATTACAAGTTTAGTAACTTGTTTCCTTAAAAGGAAACTTTAATTCTAAAACCATTCCATGACATCATTGCATGCATCACATACAATATCTTTGATATTTTCTTGGTTAGATTTGCAAGATACATAGTTGACATTTGAAGATCTTGGATGATTTGGTAAGATACAACTAAGATATGGTAAGAGACAACTAAACCTTAGCTGTCACATCCCACGGATCCAAATCATATGAATGACGGATCCCTTGTGAGGGATCCGTGGGATCCGTGAGCTGAAGATCAGCTTGCCTATAAATAGGAAGCTGATCATTTGGCTCTATCATCACTCATATAGCTTTAACACACATATTCATTCAGTACATATCTTACTAACATCATTTATAGTTGCATTTCACTTTGATCTTTCATTTTGTAGAAAAGAGATCAAGCATTCAAGGATCTACAGAATCGTAATCCTTTAGTTGCATTACTGTGTGATATTGTAGTTTGTCTCACACATCATATCTATCATTTGTAATCAGTGAGTGTGGTTAGTGCTTTAGTCCTTAAAGCACAAAGAGTGTTGGGAGTAGTTGTACCCGTGTAAAGAACTCGACATCTAGCTTAGTGTCGGTAAAGTAAATAGGCGACGTCAGGTTGGTTCTACCTTGTGAAAGAACCCGGTGTTTAGCTTAGTACCGGAAAAGGAAGTAAGCGACGTGTAAAGGTTTTTCTCCGCCTAGAAAAGGAGTTTGTTTCTTAGTGAAAGATAAACTCTCGAGTAGGAAACTCGGGGAGTGGAGTAGGGCAAGGAAGAGAGTCCTTGTAGCCAAACAACTATAAACAACAGTGTCGTGTGGTTTGATCTTTCCTCTCTTTATCTTTTGTTTACATTGTGTAATTATTTATTTGTGATTGTTTCCTTTGAAATTAACATATAGTAACAAAGCAAATAAAACTTGAAAAACGGTAAAAACTATTCAACCCCCCTTCTAGTTTTCCACACAATCGTACTTGTGGGATCATTGCACCATCTTAAAATTAACCGCCAACATGCGCCTAACTGTTGGATCACGGCCTGAAGACGTAACTGAGATAAAGGAATTTGCGGATTGGATATTGAAAGTAGGAGATGGAGAGATTGGAGGACCACATGACGGAGAGGTTTTGATAGATATACCAGACGATATTCTAATACATGAAACTGATGATTCGGTACAATCTGTTATTGATTTCACTTACCCAAAACTTTTGGATAACATTGATGATCCGTCCTACTTCCAGGAAAAGGCCATTCTTGCTCCGACAAATGAAGTGGTTGATACTATTAACGATCATTTGCTTAAGACGTTTCCTGGTGAGGAAATGGTTTATCTTAGTTGTGACAACATAGATAAAACTGAACGTGGTGGTGCTATAGATCGATCCGTTTTTTCACCGAAATTTATCAATGGATTAAAATTTTCAGGTGTTCCAAACCATTGGCTTGTATTGAAGGTGGGTGTCCCAATAATGTTGCTGAGAAACCTTAATCAATCACAAGGTTTATGTAATGGGACAAGGCTTCAAGTAACTAAATTAACACGAACTTCTATTCAAGCTAAAATAATTAACGGAACACATTTTGGGAATTCAGTTATCCTTCCAAGGTTGAAAATTACTCCGTCGGACAAACGTTTACCCCTAAAGATCGTGCGCAAGCAATTTCCTGTGTCAGTTTCATTCGCCATGACGATAAACAAGAGTCAAGGGCAATCACTTTCGAAAGTTGGTTTATACCTACCACGTCCTGTTTTCACACATGGACAATTATATGTGGCTCTTTCACGCGTCAAAAGCAAAAAGGGTTTGAAGGTTGTCATTTCTGATGCCGATGGTAATTTATCAAAGACTACTACAAATGTAGTCTACAAAGAGGTTCTACACGGCCTATGATCAAGTTTCAAGAGGTATGTAAGCATATTCTTATCATGTGATATGCCGTTCTTTTGTACATGTTTTATCAATCACACAAATTTTTAACTTACACCTTATTTTTATACCTTATCAGGTGGTCACGAAATGCTCCATGGCTTATCACAAGTTTACTTCCAACTACATACATTTGTTTTGTAAACGCGATCATGATTAGAGGCTACGTGCATGGACGTTTATTACACTATTAGTTACAAGCATTGTACTCAATACTTTCATTGACTATATTACTTCATATTCGTGGCGAATAAATGATTTACTTTGTTTACTTATTTCTTTTACTTCTTTTATTTACACACTATTTTTTTATTCTTTATACAATATCTCTTCTAAAAACCCGTGGATTCCACGGGTCTTATAAGCTAGTAAATACATATAAATCAAACTTTGGTGTCGCCCCCATCTCTACAGCCATTTTTGTCGAGTTATTCTTTTTGTTGAACCGCATTTTGCATGTGTAAACTGCTAATGCGGAGATAATCGTACCGACTGCAGAGGCTACCGCTGTAATGATGATAGCCACGTTGTGGCTATTCTCTTGTGTCTCGAAGATGACCTTCACAGGTTGTGCCACATCCGTTGTCCTCGGAGGAGGCGGTGGTAAAACCACCCGGGCTGATACCACGACGACGACTACGAGAAGTAAACACATGATAAACTTCATTTTATTTTTATTTTTTTTATTTTTTTGTAAATTAAGTGTGTGTGTGTGTGTGTGTGTGTGAGTATCGTCTGTTAGGAACCAACTTTGTTTTGTAATTTTGAAATGTCAGTTTTGTAACTCATATAAAAGTTTTTAGAAAATTATAGATATTTGGATATTCAGATATCTAAAACTGTTATCTGAAATTTAGAATATTAGAATTTAAATAACTTAACTAAAATAATGGGTCTAACATAAAACCATCAACTCAAATTTCGGATATATGAAAACCGAAAAAACCGAAAACCGAACCTCGAAAAACCAAAACCAAACCGAACTTTTGGTGCGGGGTTTGGTTTTAAAAAAGTTAAAACATAATTTTCGGTTCGGGGTTTGGTTTTAGCTAAAAACCGCCTCAAACCACCCATGCTCAAACCGCCCCATGTTTTGTAATGTTTTTGTAATGTTGTTTCGGCCTTATTCATAGCAACCCGATACGACTAATATGGTGTTCCTAACTCTACAAGCGATGGAGAGAAGGAAAAAAGAAGGGGGTGGGGGGGGGGGGGGGGGGCTAGATGTAGTAAAGCCCTTGTTTCTTATATGCGTGGTAAGTGTTGATTGAGGTTCTATTTATAAATAAATAAATAATTGTCTAATGGATGATGACTCGGTCGTATGAAAATCGACAACGAAGAGGGCGACCAATGAAATTAAAGTAATATATATATAAGTGCTTCACAGAGATCAAAATCAAAAGCAAATATTTTAATTTAAAGCTCCATAAAATTGTTAAACTGCAATTATAAGTAGGTATTTTAGTTGTTTCCACCCAATTAGTAAAAGTTTGTACTATATTTTCTTATCTTAACACATAATTAACTTGCAATAGGAAGGTATGTTGCATATAAAATTTGTCCTAAGTGCAAGGTTGTCTCATATCTTTTAGAGGCCAAAACTAGAAAATGTGGCATTTTCAATTGTAATTTTTTGTTATTAATTTAAAAATAAATGACTTGTCAAGAATTTAGTTATATTACAAATCACAAAATTTACACTATAACAAGCACAATATGTATAAAATGATCAAAGAATTTTATGTATCCAAAATTTCCGATAACAGTTTTATATATCCGAATATCCGAAAATATCGTATCCAAATATGTGAATTATTGGAAAACTTATATTTGAGTCTAAGAATTAGTTATATTACAAATCACTAAATTTACACCATAACAAGCACAATGTGTATCAAATGATGAAGGAATTTCATTTATTCAAAATTTCGAATAACAGTTTTATATATCTGAATAACTATTACTCAAGTAACCAAATTAATATTATATATACTACGTAATAACATAATGTAAGATAAAACGACTAAAGTTTTCACGGATTACATGCTCCGGAGTAAAATTTATTATAGAGCAAGTCTTTGTAAGGGAATTCACATCTAAAACGAGCATGCCCTATCATGTGTTTAAAAAGGAGAGGTATCCCCTTTTTAATTTTAGGCGCCAGTTGAAATCTCCCTTGAGTTTTATCCATAAGTTATTGTCGTCTAACATCTTTCGAAACATCAGCATTTCATCTTCTGTTAGACGGCCTAAACCTCACTACAATCACTTGGTCATTTGCGGATGTTCGAAATGCGCTAGTAGCATGGCAATAACGGGAAGAAACTTATAAGTGCTTGTAGTCAACATGAAAGTCCCTAAGTGGGAAGGCTCTATATCACTTAATATTGGGTCATTTGAAACTAATAGGGAGGCTAGAGGTGGCCATTAGAACCGGTTCCTGAACCAGAACCGAAAAAAAATCCGAATCCGAATCAGAATCCGGTCAAATCCGGTTCTTGGAACATCCGGTCCGGTTCTTAGAAAATCCGAAGGTTCCTATCCGGTTCCATATTTTTGCCGCTAAAACCGGTTCAAAACCGGATTTTTCCACACCGGTTCGAGATCCGGTTCTTGAGAACCGGTTCCAATGGCTATATGTGTGTGACATTTATCCTGCATATATTTAGGTGTGAACATACTTTTATCTACCTCTTCATTAACATCTTTGACTCTGACCCCCATAAAAAGTGTGAATATATCCCCCATATAATAGATCCGATTTTTGAAGTGATGTCTCCATCTGAAATTTCCAGATCCACCAAGAAAACCTTACTTCATCATACAAATTTGTATCCACTAAGAAGTCAGATCCACAAGCTCTATCTCCATCCGGTTTCACAGCAATTGAGGAATTGTAGTTCCACCAAGAAATTTCCCGATCCACCAAGAAGTTAGATAATGAGGAATTGTAGTTTCACAGCAATTGATGCCAAAACACGTGTTGTTTGTATCGAATTGTAGTTTTTTTCGATCGGTTCTTGGGATCCGGTTTGACCGGTTCCAAACCAGAACCGGTGCTACCGGTCCGGGTTTTTTTGGGGGTCGGATCCGGAAATATCCGATCCGGTTCGGAACCGGATCCGGTTCCTTGACTTTGACTCTTATCCGGATCTGGTTTTTTTCGGATCCGGGTTTTGGCCACCTCTAAGAGGCTAGCGTTGCCTCCAAGCGTTACTATATTTTTGTTACTTATCTTTAGGTCAATGTACATGGATTATATGTTGTGCATCCTTTACATGTAAACTACCCATATCCCCGACAAAATTAACGAGTATAATGTATGCTATAAGAAAAAAATGTGGGAATGCGAACTACGGTAGTATTCAATCACTATCTTTTTACTCTTAATTGCCACTTAGGCATCATCATCATCATCAAATTAATCCAGTATCTACTCAAAAACTCAATATTATTCAAATTAATTCAAAACCCACTTTACATTTTCCTTTAATTACATAACGAATTTCACCAATTTGCCCTAAATCAAAACCCCCCAATTTCACCATTTAAACCCTAATGTTCCTGAACTGTTTCCTGCACTTGCTAACGACACCCGCCACGTGCTCGATGAAATGTCTCAAACAGTTTTTACACTTAGGTAAAGTTTAGCTCCGCGGGATTGTTTCAGGTGGGGTTAGGCAGTTGATAATAGTTTTTTACACTTCGTAAAAGGTATCCCCCTTCCTCATGGCATCTTCGTCTTCAACTTCGGAAGGGACATGGTCATGTCCTTTTAAGGGGTTCCATTGTTGTCCTTCAGGTGTGTGTGATAATAAGGGGATATCTCGTATGATTTCTCATCTTAAGAGTGTCCACCTTTGTAATGATGAACGTAAAAATGTGTTGCGGGAGGCTATTACTACAGACTATAACTTGTGTAGAGAAGTGGAGGGTACTTTAAAGGTATTTGGTCAATGGATGTGTGGGAAATGTATGAAGTTACACGCATTGAGCCGTGCTTGTCATCATCCCGATGGGCTTGTTCGGTTTTCTAAGGGGATAGGGGACAGTGGTGGCCATATCGTTGGAATTTTAATGCCCTCTACCAATGAGCCGCCTGTTAAAGTAAATGGAGAATTATTATTTGATGTTGAGCTTCTAGATCGGGTTTTTAAAGCACCTATCACTACCGTCAAAAGCATCCCTCATTATTGTCGCTATGCTTTTAATCAGGCATTGAAAACTAATCTCTATAGGGTGGTGGCCAAGCCGGGGTCTGTTGATGAATGGGTCAGGTTGCTACTCTTCCCTCGTTGTACTTTACAAGTGTTTAAGCCCAGGAATAGGCAAGAAAGCAGGTCAGGGAACAGAAAGAACTTGCAAAGTCGTTCTATTCTGAATGCATTGGCTACTTGGGGGGATGAGGGTGGTGTCACCTCTTTGGTCGAATCAGTGTTAAACTTTTCTGGTGTGGGTTCATTGGCCTATGAGGGAAGTGATAAGCAAGAGGAAAAATCCCAAGGTAATACTACAATCAAGCGGTGTCTGCGTAAGGTGGCAGATGGGCATTTTACATCTGCTATGAAGGTGTTATGCTCCTTTGGTGTTGCTCCGTACAATGCGGATACTATAGAGGCTCTGAAGGCTAAGCACCCCTACAAGGCACCTCCGTCTTTGCCAGATGCTTTGTTTTCTGAGCCCCCCCTGGTAGCCGAGGTCGATTGTGTCCTTGCTTGTGTTAAATCATTCCCGAAAGGAACTTCTTGTGGGAGAGATGGCTTGAGAGCACAACACATCCTAGATGCTCTATGTGGTGAGGGGTCAGCTGTAGCTACCGATCTCTTAAGGGCTATCACTGCAGTGGTTAATCTTTGGTTAGGAGGAAGATGTCCTAAAAGTTTGGCAGAGTTTGTCGCATCCGCTCTTCTTACACCGCTTCTTAAGCCAGACAACGGCATACGTCCTATCGCAATGGGTACTATTTGGAGACGTCTTGTTTCTAAGGTTGCTATGAAAGGGGTCGGTAAGGAGATGACAAAGTACCTTAATGATTATCAATTTGGGGTGGGCGTGTCTGGTGGCGCTGAAGCTATTTTACATAGTGTTAACAGGGTGTTAAGCGAGCGCCACTCGGATGGGTCTCTATCGATGCTCACAGTTGACTTCTCTAACGCTTTTAATATGGTGGATAGATCGGCCTTACTTCATGAGGTAAGGTTGAGGTGCCCCTCTATCTCTTTGTGGGTAGAGTTCTTATACGGGCAGGCAGCGAGGGTGTATCTTGGAGACGCACATATTTGGTCCACTACTGGGGTTCAACAAGGCGATCCTTTGGGACCGCTTCTATTCGCCTTGGTTTTGCACCCGCTTGTGCATAAAATCAGAGACCGTTGTAAGCTTCTCCTCCAAGCATGGTATCTTGATGATGGGACTGTCATTGGAGATTCAGAGGAGGTTGCCAAAGTATTGGACATCATTCAGGTGGACGGTCCAGGTAGGGGTCTTGAGCTGAATATTAAGAAAACTGAAATATTTTGGCCTTCATGTGATGGTAGGAAGCTTCGTCAAGGTTTATTCCCGGCTGACATTGGGAGGCCAACTGTGGGGGTGAAGCTTCTTGGAGGGGCGGTTAGCAGAGATAGGGATTTTATTACCGGGTTGGCCATGAGGAGAGCTGCTAATGCTGTTGAATTGATGCGACTTCTTCCACAGTTAGGGGACCCGCAGAGCGCGCTCCTCTTGCTTCGGTCATGTATGGGCATTGCCAAACTCTTTTTTGGCTTGAGGACGTGTCAACCTGTGTACACAGAGGAGGCGGCCTTGCTTTTTGACAAAGGGTTACGTGAGGCGATTGAAGAATTAGTGGTTTGTGGAGGTCCTTATTTTGGAGATTTCCAGTGGAGGCTCGCTTCCTTACCTATTCGGTTTGGTGGTCTGGGCTTGTATTCAGCGGTTGAGGCTTCCTCATACGCTTTTGTGGCTTCTAGGGCCCAATCTTGGGCCCTCCAAGATCACATTTTACGTGACAGTGGCTTGTGTGACATGGACCCTGACTATGCTTGTGCTTTGGCATGTCTCCGTAATAAGCTTTCGAACTTTGACTTCAGCGGTTTCACTGATAAGGACACCGCCCCCATCAAAGCCCAACATACTTTGGCGAGTGCTCTATTCAGTAAAATTGTGCAAGGTATGGAAGTTCAATTTGACATGACCGATAGACAGAAAGCTGTTTTCGAATGCCTACGATCGCCACATGCTCAAGACTTTCTTACGGCTGTTCCTATTGATGGTCTAGGCCAACACATGTCACCTGTGGAGTATCGTACGGTCCTTAAGTACCGCTTAATGATTCCTCTTTTCCCGGGTAATGAATCATGTCCGGTTTGTCGCAAGGCATGTTTGGACTCATTTGGTGAGCATGCTGTACATTGTAGGGAGCTCCCCGGCTTTAAGTACAGACATGATATGGTTCGTGATGTCCTTTTTGATGTACTTAAGTGTGCTGGGGTCTCCGCAAAGAAAGAAGCACCCGTGAACTTCCTGACTGACCCCCGGGAGGGAAGATCAACACTTAGACCAGCTGATGTTTTGGTTTTTGGTTGGGCAGGTGGTAAGCATGCTTGTGTGGACCTAACAGGTGTTTCTCCTCTCGTGGGATTGAGGAGTGGAGGTTTTACTGCAGGGGAGGCTGCCCTTAAAGCTGCCTCATGCAAAGTGAGCAAGCATGAGAAAGCGTGCATTAACAATCAGCACGAGTTTATACCTTTCGCGTTTGACACTTTTGGTTTTCTAGCACCTGATGCTGTAGCCTTCCTCAACAGAGTTCAGCGGGTCATGCATTCTAATGTGATGTCTCCTAGATCTATGAATGTAGTTTTTCAGCGGATTAGCTTTGCAATCCAAAAAGGGCTGGCGGCGCAGCTTGTTGCCCGTTTGCCTTCAATTGCTTTATGTTAGACTGCGTTCTACGGTAGTAGTTATTGTGCATGCATTGTTTCTTATCCTCCCTAAACAGTTATCCCTTCTAGGCATCTCTTCTGCTTTCTGTGGTAAACATAAATATTCTATATCATACGTTATTAGATAGATTGGCATATAAAACTAAGATAGGTAACTTGCGATTGCATTATCCATTTCCGGTCATGTTGCAGGATAAATAGACGCGCCGCTTATTTCAATTTTCAAAAGCTGCTTGTGCCATTCGTAGTCAACGATCTGGGAAATTAAAAAAAATGTCAATAACACGCAGTAGTTTACTAAGTGAAACTAATTTGGCTATCTTATACACTCATGCATTTGACTATATTAGAATAAGGAGCATTAAATTTTTCGGGTAGTGATATGTACACAGAGCAATTTACTTGGTACACGGAGAATGAATGTGTTATGACTATTATGCCCTCAGCCTCAACTTTCACCCTTTTTTTATTTCCACGCGTTGATGTTTCCTTCTCTTCTCGATTTCGCTGACAGAGTCAGCATCTCAATTTTGATGTTATGTCACCGGCCTTATATCAGAATTGTAAAGTGCGTCGAAATTTCAAGTAATCTTTTCACAATATCTAAAGTGATGGTGTTTTTAGACTTTGTAATAGCTATGAGAATATCTTGTCAAAGAGGTTAGGAGTCCTGCCCTCCTTCCCTTATTTTTATCATCCCCTTATAACACCATGGATACATTGATATGAAAGACGGACGGGCACAGTGGGAAATGGTGAGTGAAGTGAGAGAGCGATGTGACAGTGGAAGTTTTGACAATTGTTACTGTGTTTTTAAGTTAAGAATGAGAGGAAGTTAAGTGATAGTGATGACATCACTCGTGAGGTGGCTTGATGTTTCTATGGAGATGAGTTGAGTGTTTGGTGTTCTGAATTGATGAGATGATAAGATTAATTCGGTGTGGATAATCGGAGTGTTATAAATAAATTGGTCGATGTTAATCAGGCAATCTGTGTCACAACTAAGGGAGAACCATAAATATATATTACTCCATTGTTAAAATTGGAAAAGAAAGAAACGTATGCTCAATCAGTAAAGAAAAGAAAATTTATTGGAAATGGTTTGTATTTTGTAAGGGCAAAATTGTCAGACCTATAAATATCCGTGTGCCAAGTAAAATTTTCAGTGTATACTGTATAGATCATTTCCCAAATTTAAAAGAAACAGTATACGTATTTTGCTTAGTTGTTAAAAAGTTATTATA
The DNA here is from genome assembly GCA_021014915.2 of Artemisia tridentata subsp. tridentata. Lineage (NCBI taxonomy): Eukaryota > Viridiplantae > Streptophyta > Magnoliopsida > Asterales > Asteraceae > Artemisia > Artemisia tridentata. The sequence continues at coordinate 127,796,936 of CP139506.1, forward strand.
CCCTTTTGCAGTTTTTAACCCCCTATTTTCTCCACTAACGTCGGTAATTATACATGTATTCTCTTTTGTTATAACTTTGCCATCATATCACTTCCACCGTCTCTCGTTACTGGTATAAAAGTAGTTTATGTATTTATTATTTTACATATAAATTATATCACTTACCTAGCTTTTACTACCATAATCAATCAAACATATTACTAGTATAACATATGAACTAAGTCACTTACCTAGCTTTTTCTACCATAATCAATCAAGCATATTACTGGTATAACATATGAATTAAATCACTTAGCTACCTTTTACTACCATAATCAATCAAACATATATCATATATGGCATGGGAAACAAACCTGTAGCTTTTTCTTACTTTATTTGAGGAGGTTTAAAGTTGGGAAGCAAAATTAACTACAAGTTCAAAACCAAAGATGTTGTCTTGTGCAAAACCAGATAGCATAGATGGATTACTAAGAGACTCGTACAATTGCAGCTTGCTTCACTTCGGAAAATCTAGGAACAAAAAGATGTTTTCTTGTGCAAAACCATATAAAACTTCATGGAATAAAAACGTAACTTATGTATTACTGATTTGTATACTAGCATCTAATAGGAAAGTCGTTAATTAGTTGAGACGCCTGGAAAATATTCACAGTAAAGTTAAGGACGTTGGTCGTTAACGTTGATGGAATATATTGAGGCAATCGGGAAACTAAGTGACGGCATGAAAAATATAGGATGGGTTTAATGTATAAGAAGAGCTCATGTAGAAAAGTAAATAAAAGAAACGATATGTTTGATTCAAGTTATGAGAAGAAATGTGAAATGATGAACTGAATATATATATGGGAGGGCATAATAGACTATTTGCAACTTTGTTTATGTGTATGAATCAAATGTTAGTCGATAGTTTGTATATTGTGCTCAAGCCCAATTTTAGAATAGTCCATATTGGGCTCAAGCCTAATTGGTATAGCTCCTAAGTTGATATTTGACTTGTAGATAGTTGTTAACCAATGAACAAGAACGAAACTTGTTGCAGCAGAGAAAGAAACGAAAAAAAATTAGGGTTTTAGTTTAAGGATCGGTAGTTTTTAGGTTCTGATACCATATAATCGTTTGTGAATTCAATGAATGAATAAGAAATGGTTCGGTACAATATATAACAAAGTATGGACTATTCTAGAATTGGGCTTGAGCTTAATATACAAACTATCGAGTAACATCAAATTAGTATGTGTAAATATCTATTCTCTTTTCTAAAACTAATAATATAATTTACATATCAGAAAAGAAATACTTAACAATATATGTATGTCACAGGCTTGCAAAATAAATGTAAGTAGATAGCGGGATCGTTGTTTAAGTTTAAAGCATTCTATGCAAATAAACAGAAGACATTACCATTGAGCTTACATTAGACATATATAAATAACTTAATCAAACAGATACAGAAGAAACTGAAATTGGAATCATAAATTAACATTAACATTCATCAACATTAGCTTAGATGCAAGTCATATAAGTTGAGCAAGATAAACTACCAATGACATAAAATGATACAGTACTTATCTACTAATATACATCATACTTTTTAGTTTAACGAGGATTCAACTATTTTTAGGCAAAACATGACTTATAAAACAAATTTTTTGTGTGACGGAGACAACTAGGGGTGATCGGGTCGGGTTGAGTCGGGTTTTGATTTTTAAAGACTCATCCGCAACCCGAACCGATAAGGAATCGGGTTATCGCGTTCTGGTGGTATTCAAGTCGGGTTATGTCGGTTCGGGTGATTCAGGTTATCGGGTACAAAGTAATAATTCCATCTTGTGTTTTGAAGAGTTTGTTAACAACTATAGCAAATTACTAAAACAGTAAAACCTGCTAAGCACTTCAATTTTATGATGTACAAATCATTATAAACCTTAAAAGTTTTACGACAAGATCTTCATTTCTTACAAGTCAAAAATGAGTTACCTTAAGTCACACAATCACATTGTTTTTGTGTTACTCATTGCTAGTAACAGTAAGTATAAAACATGTCAATATCTTAAGTCACACAATCATAGTGGAGTTTGTTCACTTGTTATCCAAGTGGTGTAAATTAGAATGACTAATCAATAACAATTTCTATCAAAAAATGTAATGTTAATAAAAAAAAGAAAAAAGCTAATCTCGTTTCACTGATGTAGACAAGCCTCTAAATGTAGAAAATTCAATTGCTTTCTTCTAACTCAACCATTAGCACTCATAATCACCATTTACCAAAATGCGCAGTGACTAATACGGGAGAAACTCAGTATCATCGACATCCTGATTTTGCTAATAGAATTTACAGAAAGTATTCCCAATTTCTATCACATAACATCTTTTTGTATACAAGTAGCAACCAACTGTCTTTGAATCAAATAAAGACTAAAAGTATCATAGAAATTTAGTATTATATGGGATGGGTAAACCAAACGTCCCATGAAATTTGCAGTGTCTGGTAACTGGTGTAGTTGTATCGGGCTTTAAAAAAATTAGAAGAAAAAACTAAATATTGATTTTCGGGTCTTATCGGGTTCACCCGATAACCTGATAGCATTAATTATCTAACCCTAACTCGACTCTATAAAATTATCGAATTATCGGTACAGGTCAAAATAATCCGACAAGATTTTTTTTAAACCCGATTTAACCCGACCCGATAAAACTTATCGAGTTCAGGTCGGGTTAACCCGACCCTAATGACATCCCTAGAGACAACTATATGTAAATGAAGGAATTATGTAATTAATTTTGAAACTTCCACTCAATTAAGGAAAAAACTGATCATGTATCCTAAAATAAAGTGTAAGTTCTAGATCAAACAAAATCGGTTATTAAAGTGTATAATGAAAATCTCAACCTATTTAGGTAAAGCCAATGGGTGATAGTTAACAAAGCTTTTGTTATTTAGCTAATTCAAATTTCGGATATTTGAAAACCGAAAAAACCGGAAACCAAACCTCGAAAAACCAAAACCAAACCGAACTTTTGGTGCGGAGTTTGGTTTTAAAAAAACTTAAAACATAATTTTCGGTTCAGGGTTTGGTTTTAGCCAAAAACCGGCACATGCTCACCCCTAGGTTTTGTTAACAACAACCCTATGAGTTGTGGTTAAACATTCCTCAATTAACAAATTAGCATTAAATATACTAATATATTCTGTATATACACATATATTCGTTTTAACAATGGAATGTGATGTTAAACATAGTATGTTTGGTATTCATTAATTATTGATTTTTTAATTCAGAAATGTTTAACCACAACCCATCATGGTTGTTGTTAACAAAACCTTAAAAAAAACGCAATCAAATTCATACAAAAGTAGGATAGATTTTCAAGAGATATATATTACTAAGTAGTGGATTTCAAAGCATGTCATTTATGAAATTCTTAAAACAGGAGTTAACCACAGATCGACATGTGTACAAAATTGAAATTTTAAAAGACTCGTAGAATCACGGGTATTTGAAATTTTTAAAGACTCATTGAAATTTTTAAATACTCATAAGTGCACAAACAAACAAAAGTTACTCATAAGTGCACAAACAAACAAAAGTAATTGGTAACATTATATTATGAAGAAAAAAGTAATTAATTTGGCAATAAAAGTGTAGACAGCTTGGCTGTCAAAAAAAAAAGAAATGCGTATGTCTCATGTTGTCCATTTGTTATATTATCTTAAAATGCAAAGCAATATAGCTAACTTGTTGATAATTTGAAGAGTCACCTTACCCTTAACCAATCGCATCTATATCTATACTACATTAAGATTTAATGGCTTAATTTAATGTGGAAGAGTGATTGTGCATAAAGGGTTGTAAGGTACAAGGTAGTTTAAGCTACATGTAGAGTATATGAATTATTACGTATTAACCAAAACATTGAAGTAATGAAGGTGAATATGAAGTGGTTCGGTTACCAGGAAGATGAATATGAAGTGGTTCTGCATTAGATGCAGAAGATGTATGGTTTTTGCTATCAAATAAGTCATTATAAATAGACAACTATCACCATCTTCACCACATCTTTTTTTTGGGCACCAATCTTCACCACCATGCCCACATCATATTCTATTTAGTGATGGAAGTATTGTCGTGCTTTTAAAGTATTAGAAGTGTCTTGGATTAGGAGAGTTGGTTTTGTTAATTTTTTTTAGTAGCTTTCAGTGCAGCACCAACTAACTAATTTCCTTTTGATCTCTACTTTTTGTTTCTAGGCACATGATGAGAATGAAATGGATCGCATGCTGGCAATTGATGGCATTGAACTCATTGGCATCAACTGCAAAAGTTGGCTTTATAATGACTAATTAGCTAAAATGGAATATCATTATTTTTAATTGTTTAAACTTTTTTCCTTTGTAAGTATCGGTATGCTTTAACTTGGTTTTAGTTAATGATTTACACGCCTTGTGCCTTTTATTCCTTCTTATGTTTGACATCTTTTCAATTTATTTAATTAAGTATTTGCTAATTTATGCAGATGCTTGACTACAACGTACCAGGAGGTAAATCAGTTGCTCCATTCGTATTTAAGAAACTTAATCATACCATTGATAATATGTCTTAAATCAAAATGTGATGTATGCAGAGAAGTTGAACAGAGGCCTTTCGGTTGTGGACAGTTACAAGTTGCTTAAACAAGAAGAACTAACCGAAGATGAAGTTTTTCTCGCATGCACCCTTGGTTGGTGCATTAAATAACCATACAAACCATGTGAATGGCCGCATAGGAGGGTTATATTTTATGGGCCGAAATCGGATCAATCAACGATGACTACTTTGTTGTTGTGGAGGTGTTGCATGTGCATGGGTTACCATAGACAGAACCTTATTATGTCTCATTTATGTAGAATTTTGGTAAGTAGGCAAAGATAGTGGAGCAATGTTTATATGGTAACATATTGTGACTGATCCTCATTAATAGAATTGGAACACTATATGACCACATTTTATTGTTATGAATTGAGAGATTTTGTAGATAGAGTAATAAGATTGATCATGCTGTGTATGACATATGTGTGTGGTTTGATCTTGAAAATTAAGATCAAGTTAAAAGTGCGAAACCGAATTAATGATATTACAGTGAGTATTACAGAATAATAGTTTCCATCGAATGATAAATGGTAGTCATCAAATGGCGTCGTTTACTTCATCTATAGCAATCTGTAGTTGTGGCTCACAAAAGTTTTGATCGTCACTTGAATGATTATGAGTTGGGTAAAAAGGAACATACGTTTATTTGTTTTAAATGTAAGTAATTAAAGATGTGTGGATTACTTAGTGAAAGTGTTTATATTCTTATTAGTTTGTGATGAATTGGATACGACTATATGTCTATATTGAGGGTGTTTCGTGTAATGATGCGTGGTTTTGCAACCTTACAACAGGTTTTACCTCTCGAGGGATCTCAAGAGGCTTACAACCCCACCAGGCAGTGTACCTGACCGATGTAGTATAGTGTAGTGGTAAGTACGGGGGATTGATCGTTCTCCACAGGGAATAGTGTTCGTTAGGTATGAAAAACTACTCTAATAGGTCTAAGGGTGAGAGAAGATTCTTTTTATGTTTTTATAATTTTTTATGAAAGCAAGTAAAATCTCGGGTTTGAAAGAGTGGGCGGAATTAGTTGCTAGTCAACTAACCCAAGTTACTACGAATGCAAATAAAATAAAATAACAGAAAATGAAAAGGTGGTAAAACTTATGTGGAGAGGAATGTGTTTACTTAGATTTCCTTACTCCCTAACTATCTTTTACCGGTTGATTAGTGTGTATTAATCGCGTGGATGACGGGTGTATTCCTTAATACCAATCGTGGAGTGGCGTACGTACTTCCCCAACTCTACAAGCTCCTACTTCACTCCTATGTTGAGCCGGCTAGGAAGCTCCTAACATGGGATCACTAGAATTCGCTTGTGCATTAAATACAACCATAAAAACCTTTAGTACGCATTGGTTCATGTTTCTTAAGACGTTCAAGCAAGTTACCGAATAGGAAGTTAGCCAATTTTCTTAAGCCTAACATAGATGAACAATCATCCAATACAACTAATAACACACCAATAACCAATAATCAATAGCTAGGTTTCATTAGATCTAAGCAAACACAAGATAAATCTAGCCTAGCATGTTAAACAAAAGACAAGAACAAGATAGAATCAAACAACACATAGACATATTGAATGATTAGTTGATAACTTATCTTCAATGTAACATGGAAGATCTCAAGGCAAAAAGCCTTGAAAAAGCTGCTAAATTCGTCTTAGGGTTTTCACACACAAAGTTCCTCAATAAGTTCCACACTAATGACAAAAAATTGCAAAACTATATATAGACTTTCAGATCTGACGGCGTCATGTTATGGAGTGTGACGCCGTCACCTCGCCGCTTTTAGGGTTCCCGGATGGCCTTCTTGACGCCGTCCCTCTTTAGCTCTCCAAAATCCGTTCTGGCTTATCAAGGCTTGACGCCGTCAGAATTAGGGGTGACGCCGTCCCTCTTTAAATTAAGCCGTGACGACCTTGATCACATTAAAGCGTGACGCCGTCAGAATTCCATGCAAATTTCTCTGGCTTATCATGAGTAATTTTCACATCCACCACTTTTGCCAAGCCATGACGCCGTCCAAAACAAATCCTGACGCCGTCAAAGGTAATTTCCAGCACAATTTTAAGACTTTGTCGTTTTCTTCACTTTATGCTCCAAAAACGTCCAAAATGCCTCCTTTTCCAGATTTCTCCTCAAAAGTACCTAAAATGACAAAAGGAACGATTTAGGGCAATATTTGATCAAATAAATACGATTTAGGGCTTAAATGACCCCTTAAAAGCGGTACACTTTTCGCTTCATCAAATACCCTTACACTTGAGATTTGCTTGTCCTCAAGCAAATGCGCTTTTATTCTAATCAAAATACAAGTTAGGGGTCATTTAATGCTAACATAAAAGTAATTGCAACAAATAGTCGTTCCACTTTAATCATAATAAGCACGGAGATTAAAAACTAGCACCTCACAAGTAGTGTTTAGATACTCACATCTCTCAAGTGTCATCAAAATAAATCTCATAAATGAAAACGGATAATATCTCTCACTACCTGTCATAGCAAATAGATTACCATAGGCTTGGGAAAGGATCGAAAACCTCCTCCACTAGGCGTAAGCACCTAAGATAAACTATCAAAGAGGGCTTTTAAATGGGTTATAACGTTAGGTGTAGGGATATGATAAACACGGTTTTGTTGGATAAAGGATATTTTACTGGTGGCGAGTTAAAGATCTTGATCAATTACATGTACTATACAATGTTGCTAAGCCAAGACTCGACTCAATCTTAAGCTAAAAACAAAATAACAAAAACATAAAATAAACCTAAAATGAAACGGGATGGTAGTCAGTATGTTTTTTCTACTTTTCTTTTTCTCATTTTTTTTTGTTTTTTTTTTTTTTTTTTTTTTTTTTTTTTTTTTTGCATACACTTTTGCCCTACCATCCAAAATAATACATCATAGGGGCATTGCATTCCCCTTACACTTGAACTTTTACATAACTTTACAAATTACTATTCTAATGACTCGAATTAAGATAATCAAAACACTTGGAGTACTTTTAAAATATTTAGCACATATGGGGGTAATAAATGATGTTCTTCCCCATTACTCCATTACACTAGTACTTTACCCATGAGTCCCAATCGTCCCAAAACAATATGTACAAGGATATGACTCGACTTAGCAACCATGTAATCAATTAGATAATTAACTTGGGTTTAAACAAATGTTGTAACAATAATGCACTAAAGATGAGTGCATACAAGGTAGGCTAAGGCGATTTGGGTGTACATTTAAGTGGGGTGTAACAAATTCTTCCTTTAAGTAAAATGCTTAAAGGTCGAAACGAAAAGATAGGCTCTGAGGGGTGTACTAGGGGTATCGTGTACTAAAAATGAGTACAACGCAAAGGGTGTGGGAGAATTACTTGACCAATGTAGCCAATGTAATTATAACAAAAACACAGGTGTAAAACAATGGGTTAATCCTAATGCCTCTTATCATGTAGTAAATCTAACTACACGAATGTAGTCTCACTTGTGGCCTCGGAATGGTCCTAACGCAAGTTCTAGAATCTAAGTGCTACCGGTACACACATCATAGCAAAATGCTTTTCCTACCAATTCTAGGGGCGAACCTCACATATTTGGGGGTGGAAAATTTTTTAGTGGTACGGTTTTTGTGCTAGTCATATAACTCCTATCCGTGAGACGCTCATTAAGACCAAAGTTTCACTCCTAAGTGTTGTAAAAAATTTTAAATTTGGCACTAAAATTGCCCTAACAGGTATTTATCTCAGTTTTTATTACACATCTATTATTAAACAAACAAAAATCAAGCGTAATAGCATTCTCTAATCGTACTTTTACCCCCCCCCCCTTACACTTAAGATGAACATTGTCCCCAATGTTCAAATAACAAGATGTAAAAGAAAAAAGTAAAAGAATGAAATCAAATACTCCCCTGATTCGCTCGGTGGATAATGAAGTAACATGGTTAAATCTTCTTCCAAGGTAATGTAAAAGCTCCAAGACTAATGCATCACCAAAAGCTTGATCCAACAAACATTTTCTTGTCCAAAATAACCTGTTAAACCTGAGAAAACAAACACGAAAACCTGCATAACATCGGCGGGATAAAATCTATATATAAGGATATAATGCTTGTGGAATGATAATTTTGCAGATTCCTGGAGATTATAAGTTAGAGATTTAATAAAAACTTTTTATGAAAACAAAACTTTCAAAAATTTCAGAAAATTAACACCTGACGCCGTCAGGTTGTAGATCCTGACGCCGTCAGAAATAATCTGACAGAATTCTCATGTTATGTTTCCGGAAAATTTTAGGAAAAACCTATACCTTACTTCCTGGAAATCCTGCAAAACATCATTATGACTCGATACAAGCATTTGACTCAAACAAATACTAATATGTATGTTCATTTATTATTATTATGATTCATGTTTATTTGTGTTCTAATAAACCGATTTAGATTTCCCTTACACTTAACTTTTGCAAAATACCTTTATATGTAATTAAGACGAAGTTAAAAACAAAATAAAGCATTTTCACAAATTAATTTTGAACATGAATCAATAATAATAAAACTTAAACACACATACGGAAACAAATAAAATCAAACAAACAAATAAATAAACAAACAAACAACTAAGGCTTGCATGCAATAAAGAAAATCAATGTCGCAAATGTTTAAAGGCCAACAGAGGCCTTATCCTAAACTATTACAGACCCAATTGTTCTAAATCATACAACCATAAATTAAATTGTTCAAATATCATAACATCAAAACAAATCATCACTGGGGTGGGGGACCTTGGCGATAGTCGTAGCCAGGAGGGAGGTGCCCGTAGTACCCGTATGGTGGGTAATCCTGCTCACGTCCCGGGAAAGGGTCAATCTGCAGGTGTGAGTCCAACTGATCACGTGTGGATAGATGCTGCATCTGACGAACAGTGTGATCATACATCCAGTCAAACCTCTCGTCCACCCGGGTCCTCCAAGTATCAACCTGGCCCATCCATGCCCCCTGATGAGCCTGCCAATCCCCCCTGCTCATGTGCCGGTAGTAATCTGCGGTACCAGCCTCATAACCCCCATGCTGCTGCTGCGTGCGGCTGCTCCTCCTCCTCATCATCCTCATCACCAGCATCCTCATCACCACCTGGATGATACCACATAAAGGTCCCATCATGCATCTCCATAACCACCTCCATCTGCTTCAGGGACCTAACCTTCACTGTCCTGCATGCATCACCACTACTCAAATACCTCATGACCTCGGGCCTGAGGACTCCATAGGATCGGGCCAGCCGGGTGATAAACATCCCACCATAAATCCTGTCTCCTTCCCTTTCCCCAACTCCACCATGCAGAAAGCTAGCAACCCAGAATGGGATGTTGCAGTAAACCTCATTCGAGTAAATGGTGTACAAGTAGAAGAGGTCTGAAGTAGTGACACGGTGGTGAGAGCTGTGGCGCCCTGTCAAGCTGTAGGTGAGACACCTATGGGTCAACCTAATCCTAGGTTCCCTGATTTGAGACGCCACAGTAGTCGAGGTGTACACCCCATCCCCAATAGTAGGCCAAAACATGGAACATCTAAAATCATTCCTCATCGACTCCCCATGCAACAACATAGGCATGAACCCTGCTTGAGTGGTCTCATGCTGACTATACAACCCAAGTCTCCATCCAAACTCAGTAACCGAGCACGTCCTAAGCTCACCCCCCATCCTGAAGTAGATAGTGGTACTGCCCACATCGGTCCTTGCCTCAGCCATGTCAAAGTGAAAAGTGGCAAAGAATTCACGTACCAATTCATCATAGACCGGCTCCTGAATTCTAAACAGGCTTTCCCACTGAGGGCCGGTAAACTCATCCGTCTGAAAGCTTTGGAGAAAGGTCTGCTCAAGACCTTCCCTCCTCAGAAAGCTCCAATCTACCACAGCCCCATTTTCAACTTTATGCTGTAGCAGTTGGGTGTATTTAGTTGTGGCGGCATCATTATCAAAGACACCCCAACTGAGGACTGTGTCCCCAAAGTTCTCTTGTTGAGATCTGGAAGAACTCCCTCGGCTAGGTCTTTGACGCTTACTCATTATCTGGAACAAAGCAGGGAGGAACAAAAGTGTTAATATGTGAATTAAAGATTTGGTGGAGCATCAGACAGGTCTGACGCCGTCACCCTTTGCTAGGTGACGCCGTCAGGTTCGACCAAATTTAAATCCGAAATTACGAGGGAAAAATCAATATCCAAACTTTAAGCTTAAACCAAACGCCCCTTTTTACAGCAAAATGGGTGATTGGATCATAGGTTATGGTTCAAATTCGTGGCCTCCCCATTAGTGAATAGACCCAATTGATTGCCAATTATCAAATGCTTTAATTATTGCTAAATAACACTAATTAAAGGACATTATGAGTTCTAAGCATGAATCAATCCTAGGGTTTCATGAGTTGGGGATTTTCGAAATTTACGAATCCTATGAATAATTAAAGCGAAAAGAATGAATAAGAATTACTTACCACGTGGAGATTGATAGCGAAAGTCGGTGAATTTGATCTTGAAAATTCGTGGGTAGGGTTGGAGTGGATATGGTTTGTGGGGTTTGTGATGAAAGTGATGGAATTAAAGTTGTTATTGCTGTGCAGACGGGGTGACGGCGTCACGTTCAAATCCTGACGCCGTCAGGTTAGCGTATTTTACTACTTTGTGCCAGTTTACAAATGAGCCCCTTGTACTTTAAGGGAGCAGCTAGTCAGGGTAAATAATCCTGATAGCTAGTCTCGTTAACAAGTTCCTCCTGGGTCAAATGTTTTGTTACTATCACGGGATGTAGTAAAATGTTGAAAAGGGCCGGTTGACGTCTCATTCAGGTTCCAATTTCCATCACGGCAGGTATTCAGGGAGTGGGAGGAACTTTTCCAGGGGGTGTTCGAATTGAGGGTGTGCTTTAATTTAGTTTTTCTCACACCTGGCTTAAAGCCAAAAGATCGTTTCCTAGCTTCATGAAAGTTAGGGAGCGTGACAACCATGCTTCCTACGAAAATGCCATGATCTTGAGAATTCTCTTTCTCGCGAGGGGGTCCAAATGGATAAAAGGGTTGTAAATGTGAAGGCTTAGGGGGAGGGGTTTCATCATCACTCCATTCGTTGTATGGTTTATTAGGGACCGGGAGTTCAAAGATCTTCTCGATCTTTTTGTGTGAAGCTTTTTCCCTAATTTTCTCTTTTATTCTCAAGATGAATTTTTCTGCTAGCTCCATGAACATATCTTGGGTGTTTTTCAAGTGAGTTTCTAATTCCTGGATTCGTCTCTCTTGGTTGTTCATGAAAGTTAGCATTATCCCTTCAAATTCATCTTGTCGCGAGAATTGATGAAACGTATGTCTACCAATTGTGTTTACACACTCATCGGGATTTTCATCAGCCGTAGGTATCTCGGCTTTCATTAATTTCTCAACCTGCCTTTTTATGTTTTCGAACAGCTGTTCTTGGGTTGCACTTATGCAATTTAAATTCCCTACTTCCGAGAACATTGAGTCATTCCATTCTTCTTCTTCGTACTGTGCTAAGTCCTCGATGACTTCCCAGCACTTATCGACACTGAGCCTGCTCAGCCTCCCATTGGCAGCGTAATCAAGGGTTCTTCTAGTTTGATGGTTTACGCCGTCATAAAATCGTTGGATTTGTAGCCAAGGATCCATGCCATGGTGAGGGACTTTTCGGAGTAAGTCCTTGAATCGAGTCCATGCCTCGTAGAGGGTTTCGCCTTGACGTTGTTGGAACATCAAGATATCATTCCTTAGCTTGGTAGTTCTTCCCGGTGGGAAAAACTGAGCAAGGAAACGAGTGGTGAGATCATCCCAAGAGGTGATGGATCCTGCGGGTTGACGCTCTAGCCATTGACTAGCTTGGTCCCGCAGAGAGAATTGAAAGAGACGCAATCGGGTCGTCTCTCGAGTGGCAACATCAAGGTCTATAGAATCAACGATTTTGAGAAAGTCCTTGAGATGTTGATTAGGATCTTCAGAACGAAGTCCATGGAATGCGCATCCGCTTTGCACCAACCGGATGGTGTCGGATCGCAAGGGAGTGACATTGGCTCCTTGAGTGAGCTCAATGGTGTTTCGATAGCCATGGTGGCTAGGACGAGAGTACTCTCCTAAAGTACGGGCTCTAGGAGGTGGTGGTGGTTGTTGTGGCGGTGGGTTGTTGGGATTAAGGATATTACCATCTTCCATGATGTCGAATGGTAATGGTTACGAACAAAGAAACGAAGAAAATAGATAGACTAAAGAAAACCTAGAAAAATAAAATAAAAATCTCACTAGAAAGGAATCTAGTGAGTAGACCTATAAAATAAAAATTCAACCTAAACAATAACTATTCCCCGGCAGCGGCGCCAAAAACTTGATGCGTGGTTTTGCAACCTTACAACAGGTTTTACCTCTCGAGGGATCTCAAGAGGCTTACAACCCCACCAGGCAGTGTACCTGACTGATGTAGTATAGTGTAGTGGTAAGTACGAGGGATTGATCGTTCTCCACAGGGAATAGTGTTCGTTAGGTATGAAAAACTACTCTAATAGGTCTAAGGGTGAGAGAAGATTCTTTTTATGTTTTTATAATTTTTTATGAAAGCAAGTAAAATCTCGGGTTTGAAAGAGTGGGCGGAATTAGTTGCTAGTCAACTAACCCAAGTTACTACGAATACAAATAAAATAAAATAACAGAAAATGAAAAGGTGGTAAAACTTATGTGGAGAGGAATGTGTTTACTTAGATTTCCTTACTCCCTAACTATCTTTTACCGGTTGATTAGTGTGTATTAATCGCGTGGATGACGGGTGTATTCCTTAATACCAATCGTGGGGTGGCGTACGTACTTCCCCAACTCTACAAGCTCCTACTTCACTCCTATGTCGAGCCGGCTAGGAAGCTCCTAACATGGGATCACTAGAATTTGCTTGTGCATTAAATACAACCATAAAAACCTTTAGTACGCATTGGTTCATGTTTCTTAAGACGTTCAAGCAAGTTACCGAATAGGAAGTTAGCCAGTTTTCTTAAGCCTAACATAGATGAACAATCATCCAATACAACTAATAACACACCAATAACCAATAATCAATAGCTATGTTTCATTAGATCTAAGCAAACACAAGATAAATCTAGCCTAGCATGTTAAACAAAAGACAAGAACAAGATAGAATCAAACAACACATAGACATATTGAATGATTAATTGATAACTTATCTTCAATGTAACATGGAAGATCTCAAGGCAAAAAGCCTTGAAAAAGCTGCTAAATTCGTCTTAGGGTTTTCACACACAAAGTTCCTCAATAAGTTCCACACTAATGACAAAAAATTGAAAAACTATATATAGACTTTCAGATCTGACGGCGTCACGTTATGGAGTGTGACGCCGTCACCTCGCCGCTTTTAGGGTTCCCGGATGGCCTTCTTGACGCCGTCCCTCTTTAGCTCTCCAAAATCCGTTCTGGCTTATCAAGGCTTGACGCCGTCAGAATTAGGGTGACGCCGTCCCTCTTTAAATTAAGCCGTGACGACCTTGATCACATTAAAGCGTGACGCCGTCAGAATTCCATGCAAATTTCTCTGGCTTTTCATGAGTAATTTTCACATCCACCACTTTTGCCAAGCCATGACGCCGTCCAGAACAAATCCTGACGCCGTCAAAGGTAATTTCCAGCACAATTTTGAGACTTTGTCGTTTTCTTCACTTTATGCTCCAAAAACGTCCAAAATGCCTCCTTTTCCAGATTTCTCCTCAAAAGTACCTAAAATGACAAAAGGAACGATTTAGGGCAATATTTGATCAAATAAATACGATTTAGGGCTTAAATGACCCCTTAAAAGCGGTACACTTTTCGCTTCATCATGTAACATATTCATAACAATTAAACACACAATATAGGTGGATATGGCCGGCGGTTTAGAGAGAGAAAGAAAGTTGGGAACTTAAGAGAGAAATAAGAGTATATTAGATTAAGAGTGAAAGAAATTCCAACCCTCTCCCTAGGTGGAGAGGGGTATTTATACTACTTACTAGTTGTGCCCCGAGTGGGCTGTGGAGCGAGCTGACAGTGGGTAAAGACCCGACCCACTCCACAAGTTCTATAATAACTAATCTACTATTAATATTACTAATAATCCTACGAGCTATTAAATGCTAATAAGTACTCGGGGTGACCGAGTCTTCAGATGAATATTTATATTCCTAACAATCTCCCCCTAAGGGAGGTCACCCCGGAAATAATGTTCTGAATTCTAGCATTCTATCCTTGGATCTTGACTTCATAGCTCGTAGACTTTGATTCTTCAATATCATCAATCTTTGTGCCTTCAGCAGTGTACTTTAGATGACTGTTCTTCTGTCTTGGATGATCTTTGAGTATTCTTCGACGTTATCACCCAACATGTGTCTTCAAGTCATCTTACAGCTTCGATTTCATGTGAAATTATGATCTTTAAGCCTTCTTTGAGATCATCAGTCATCGTAAATCTCTGAGCTTATCCACTGCTGTGATATTGCCTCCATGTGATTTTGTTGTGACCATGCTCACACTTTTCTGGATCATAATAGATTTCATCAGAGTTGCGGAAGCAATGTTGTAGGTCTTTCAACTATCATGATGTCTTTGATAATGAGTTGGAAGTGTGAGCATGGAGTGAGGATTGACACATCTCCACTGGAATCAGGAACCACCATCGCCATCTTTATATGAATCTGAAATAAAACAGTTAGCAATAAAGTTGGAGAACGAATGTGGCTTTGTCATTCGTTCGATGTGGTGGTTGGATTTAACCTTCGGTTCTGTGAAGACCGACCTGTGATCAGGTAGAATCCCCTTTAAAGAGGATTCTCCTTGACAGGAATTTCCAGCATGTAGTAATGAGTCTTCCAACAAATTAATGTCAGAATCATCATACTAAGCATGTTCTCATACCGGAACGTCTCAAAGCAGACAACACGGTAGAGTGAATCAGTGAATTAAATACCCACTGATTGACGAGAAATTGATTAGAAAAATCACTTGCGTGTCACTGGATAAACATTTTGTGCAACACGACAAGGGTTTTATAAATTGAATCACATTTCTGTCAAAAATACTTTTGTTTGAAAATTTTCACAATCAATGTGCTCGAAACTTTGTTTGTGTGCACATTGAAAGGTTTTCCCAAAAGTATCCGTCAATCCATATCCTGGAACAAGTTTGATTCAAATTTGAATCGCCACATCGTTTCTTTCCAGTTGTCACAAGCTTGATCCATGAAGGATCTCACATGTCACCCCACCAAGAGCTTGTTTGATGTTGGCTCTAGAAGGATTTCCATCTTCATTGTGAATACTTTACGTATCACTCGGATGTTTTGGCAATACCACAAGGATAATGCGTAGGACTCTTCATATATATTTTCTTGCTTTTCACGGTGTATGAAACAACAAGCATATTGGAAATGTGTCCTAATGAGATTAATGGATGATCTCTTGGCTCTAGACTCAATAGTGCGTTTTGATTTAGTGATCGGAGGCTAGAGAGGACTGCCACCTTTTCAATATCGTCTAACTCGGAGTGAGAGAGACGATAGAAATGTATTGATCTCCGTGACAAATGAAACAAGAGTCCTTTGAGGGACCTTGAGTGGCTAGGGAGGGTTGTGCAGCGTATCACTGGGTCCATGATATTTTGTCTTCAATGTCAGCAATCAACTTAGTGATTCTGACAGCATATGTATTGACCCGGTTTCTGCGCTAAAGTGTAAGGAGGGCTTCTTTCTTTTCACCCTTTATCTTTACAATTCTTTTTTATTCTTCAACCCCTTCAGTGCTTACCGAGACTTCATCACTAGCACCTTGTTGGGTTTGTTCCAGTACTAGCTCCATCTCAGTCGGCACTCTTCCCTTATTCACTTTTCTCCTTTTTTAATCATTCCTAAGGACTTCTATTCTAACTAGAGGATTGTCCCTGGGAAGATCCCTCCGGTTCTGGCTGGATCATGGGAACTAATACCTAACCTCACCATCCTTATAACTCCAATGCATTAAAATAAGATTGGTCGGTCTTTGGTATTCTTCCACAGTTGCCATCATAAATCATCCGCTCCCCCTCAATATGTGCATCGATATACGAAAAGGTTTAGCACATATGGGAGAGCCTACACTTTGAGTTCCAAAAAGATCACATTTTATCAGAATTTCATATTTAAATCACATTCTCTCCCCCGATCAAAAATTTCAAACCATTTGAGATTTGTGATCCCAATTGATTTAAATAGTTTAGAAATTATGGGAGAAAATGTGGTCAGGTTTAATATATTCTGATTCCGAAGCATACTATGCTCCCCTTTAATCCACGAGAGAGTGTCACTACTGATGTTGCACAATGCGTAAAAAGGTGTCAGAAATTTGAACAAATACTCTCCCCCTCAATTAATGACCCGTTTTCTATTTAAAGAGCTGTAGTCATTCAATTGAGCGGCAAATATTTGTGAAATTTAAGTCCAGTTACCACCTTGTGAAACACCAAAACTCTCCTGAAGAATCATAGAACTGAAAGAGTTTGTGGTGTAAAGAAGACTTCTCTTCTTATACAAGAAAGGATGCACTGAATCGTACATCAGATCGAAGAAACATGGATATAAAGTAATCCATGCCCAGGTGAACATCACCCAGTTGGAGGAACAACTGTCTTTTTGGCGACATGCTTTCCCCATTTAGAAACGCGGGTTGCTATCTAAAGTAATAGCAAGCCATTAAGACATGTTTTAACTGGTTAGTATAACTTCTGCTCGAGCTTCATTTAAAGACCCGTGTCATTATTGAATGACATTTCTAGGTCCGTAAATGTTATCGATAAACAGAAGACATGCCTAGAAGAACTATTTTTGGGATTTTCTGATTTTCTGATTTTTATGGCTTTTATAGGTTTTATATTTTTCTATTTTCTTTTTGTTTTAAGATATATACAAATATATACAAGGATATGTGAAGTCAATCCTTTACTCCTCCTGTTCTTCTTGAAGACATTTGAGTGATTCAGGTGACAAGCTCTTCATTCCAAGACGAGGGAGAATAAACTGAAACCGTTCTCTTGGTAGGGCCTTGGTGAAGATGTCAACCAGATGAAACTCCGTCCTCATGAAGTATAGTTCCACAATCCCTTTTTCAACTTGTTCCCTTATGAAGTGATGCCTGATGTCGATGTGCTTCGACCGGGAGTGTTGGACATTGTTACAACAAAGAGCGATGACACTTTTGTTGTCACAATATAGAGGAATCTTGTTGTATGAAAACCCATAGTCTGAAAGTTGTGATCTCATCCAAAGGATTTGAGCACAGCAGGCAGACATAGCAATGTACTCGGCCTCTGTAGAAGATATAGAAGTGCTCATTTGCTTCTTAGAAGACCAACTAACCAACTTTTCCCCCAAAAACTGAGCTCCCCCTGAAGTACTTCGACGAGTATCTTGACACCCCGCATGATCAGCATCAGCATAAGCCGTGAGTTCCATTGCCGTGTCCTTAGGATACCAGAGACCCATGTGAACCGTGCCTTGAAGATATCTAAAAACCCTTTTTACTGCTTCCAGATGCTTTTTGGTAGGCTTGGACTAATACCGAGCGCACATACATACTGCGAACAGAAGATCTGGCCTGCTAGCAGTAAGATACATCAAGGATCCAATCATGCTTCTATACTTTGTTAGATCAACCGGGATTCCAGAAAGAGTGAGAAATGATAATGATTATGTTATTCAACTATAAAGTTATAGTTGTATTTTATAGTAATTAATCAAATGCTTTATTGTTTCTGATAGTACTACGTGAATTTAAAGCACAAAGGCAAAACCTACCGGTTAATAACACTACCTAACTTCAAGATCATTTTACAAAACAAATGATAATGGTTATGATTATGATTATTTTCCGAGCCAAAATTGTGTATTGAAATCTTATTTAGTATCTTTTAACTATGTCATAGATCAAATAGTTTTTTTGTTTCTCTAAAAGAATGATAATTTTTTTTAACGATAACTAAATATCTCATAGTATTTACAAAGAGTGAGAATGATAATGATTATGTTATTCAACTATAATTATGAATGATCATTTTAGTAAAGTTAACAAGAGTGTTTGTGATCGTGTGTGTCTTTTGGTCCTCTCATAATCGGCCTAGAGGTAAACATTAAACCTTTATAAAAAACCTTTACATGTTATACGATTTAAACTAATCATAAACATGCTATACGAACCATTATAATCATGTTAATGTGCTATTTGGTTGCCTCGTTAATTGTAACATGAATAACACTACATGAAATCACGTTAAAACCTTGCTAATAGGTGATGTCGACCCATGGTTATTTTCTGTTTGACCTAACACGACCAAGCCCTAGACATTGTCATTAAAATCAGTAGGAGAACATTAATAAGACATTAATGACATGCTACTAAATCTGGAAAGCCCTAGGAATTAATGATGGGTCGATTAGGGTTAAAAGAGTTAGGGTTTGTTTGTGATTTTATGTGTTTCATGCAGAATTTAGGTCGAATTGCAAGAGGTGTAACTTTATGATACCAACATGTTTTTGCATAAATTTTGAGTCTAAAACTGAGTTCGTGAAATGTACTATATGAACATCAAATTTCGTGGTCGTTGGAGGTCGGGAAGGCAGTCTTTTGATTTTTAGAAGATTAAGTGTCAAATCTGAATTTCGGGTCTGAAAAATCAGTCAGTTCTTATGATTTTTAATTCTCAAACCAATAAAAATTAGAACCCACAATTTTAGCATGTGAATATTCAATATGTTAGTTAGTTACTGGAATTTTTGTAGATTTTTCTGAGGAGTATAGGTATGCTTAATAAATGAAAACTTTTCGGGTATACCATCAGGTCATTTTCTGGACAGACTTGGATAAACGATTTTTTATCATATACTTGCACTAAGAGATAAAATCCACCAAAATTACTGGAAGTATTAAACATATGTAGGGAGCTCTAGTAAAAACTATAGCACCTCAGGAGTTCGTTTAATGTGTCATTAAATTCATAAATAAAAGGGCCAGAACGTGATAAAATTTGAAAAATAACATAAGTTAGGGCTTTGGCTTACCCTAACCCCATTTAATGTGTTGTGACCTAAATTATCTTAAAACATTAATACGGATACTCATAAACATATGTTAACCTAATTTCAGTAATGAAACCTTAATCTTATTAATGAATAATTATAAGTATTTAATAATCAGTTATGACATTAAATGAATATATAAATAATATATGATTATAATTCGTGTAGATTCGGTGAAGAATGAGTGGTCCACTTTCCTTGTGTTCATTTTCCCCCTTTGCTTTCATTTCGTAAGGTACAGATATTCTGCCATTTATCAGTAAGGGTTTCTCATGACTTGTTTTTCCTGATATTTGTTATTTGATGCTTTCATCCATATTTGTTTTGTTATTCATTTGATTATCCTTTTCATGCTATATTCATTCCATATAGCTATTATCGTGGTTGGACAATTAGTAATTGTCCCTCATCATTATATCGTACATCCTTTGCCTATTTATGTTGCCAATATTTGTTAACTAGTCATAGGGGTTCCATGACCTTGCCATTTATGCACCAATGGTATTGACACTATCTGTGGAGGTGTGTTTTAGCCCACAACGTTCCCATATTATGCTAATTAGCAACCTTGGCCGCCACCATTATTATATTGTATATATGCTTAGTCTAGAACTTGATATATGTATATCTGTTTTGCAGGGAGCGTATGGATGCATCCTAGGTACTTAGTTATGTTATGATTTGTTGAATGGACTTGTGTGTGTGTGCAATACACCCCATTTCACCCCATTTTTTGTGAGTGAGCGAGTATTTTTTATGGGTGTTTTGTAAGACTTACATGCACCAATAACATGTTATTTGTATTTTTGTTAGATAAAGTAGTTTATTTATCGGAAAGATGATGATGTAACGCTGATATATCAGACCAATAACGTGTTATTCGTAACGATTGCGAGGACCTTGCACTCTAAGGTACTACATCCCAAAATATATGTTTGTAATTAAAAATAAATAAAAAATACACCCGTTAATATAAAACACCCTTTAGAAAGAAAAAAAATTGCTAATCCAAACACCCCTGATACTCTTTCTTCTAGGTTCTCACCCCCAAAGGCCAAAACAAAACAAAAACGAGTTGGTTTTTTTTAGGGTTTATAAAAATCAACGATTCTCAGAAATTGAAACCCATATTAGATTAGATAAAATATAGAGAATCATAAGAATAAGAATGAACCCATTAACATTAGTGAAAAGAATACAAAACATAAATTCAAAAGAAGCATCTTTAGGAATATCAGAAGATGCATCATGGCATGCCAAGTACAAAGATTCTGCTTATGTTTATGTTGGTGGCATTCCTTTTGATCTTACTGAAGGAGATCTTCTTGCTGTCTTTGCTCAGTATGTCCTTTCTCCTATTCTTGTTTTTGGTTTTTTATTTGTTTATTTGCTTCATGTTTATGTTTATGTCTGGATAATCGGTGGTGTAGTATAGTATCTAGAAAATGTGATTTCATATCATGGGTTAGGCATCGATTTAGGTGGTGTTTGTTTAACCTTATTTGTTTTCGGCTTATTTCTTATAAGCCCCGTTTTCTTGGCTTATTTTGTGACTTATGGGCTTATATAAGCTTATTATATAATAACAAATATAAGCACACAAGTTTCAAAATTAGCGGAACAAATTGAGTTTATGAAATATAAGCTGGAAACAAGCTCATAATGGGTTGGCCTTTTGGCCGACTAGACTTAAGTGACAACTTCAGGTCTTTACAATTTAGGTCGTGTTTGTTTAAGTTTATTTTCCATCTTGAAGTAATAATAAGCTCATAAGTCAAAAAATTAAGCTAGAGAAAATGGGCTTATGAAATATAACTTGGGTCAAATAAGCTCATAAGCCTAAAAATAAGTTTAAACTAACACCTGTCTCTACTTCGTTTAAATAGTTAAATAAGTGGTTTGGAATAAGGTAACTGGCTGTTTGAAACTGCTTATTTCATCCTTAGATAGTGTTTGGATTTGCTTATGATGTAAAAAAAATGCACCAGACATGAATTTGTAATAATTGGTCTTGAAATCATTTTTTTGGTAAAGAAAAAAAAAAAAAAAAAGAAAAAAAAAAAAAAGAGAGGAGGTATATACTGCACACGTGACTCGAACTCATGGCCTACAACTCGTTAAAGTGATAAGGAACAAGCTTTGGCCACTAGAGCAGCCCAAACCCGTATCTCTTGAAATCATTTTTAATCAATAGTTTTAGGTTAGGCGTGAGGGGTAACAAGGTTATTTAGATTTAATCTCAAATAAGCACTTGCTCAACCTGCTTATTAGAAATCGCATATTTTACCCAAAAATTAGCACATAAGCCGAATCAGGTCAATCAGTTTGTTTCATATAAACACTTAAAACATCGAGTCCGCGCAAAAATAAGCAGAGAAGCAGAAATAATAAGTGATTCCAAGCACCATCATATTCATTTAAGCAGTTTGAATAAGCAACCCCCAGATACTTTCTACTGTATCAAAACGCTATTAATTAGGAGCATGAGCTCTGGACTTTACTCTTCTGACTCCCTACAGCAGAGGATTCTGTTATGGACAATGACCAAGGAATAGTGTAATTTGGTTTGTTGTCTAGATTCTTTGACACTAGGCTTGGTGATTTTATTTGTTGCCTTGACTCGCTATGTTTATGGGGTCTGATAGCAAGGTGGACTGGGTATGGGATCGGGTATGATGATTCCAAAAATGTGGATGTTCATGAGTTAACTTTGAGTATGATTCCCAAAATCAGTGTTTGGTTTGCTCTTTTGGCATGGGAATAAATTAAATTCTTGTACTTATACTTACTACTATTTACCAATTACCATCGGAACACACAAACATATGCAAAATCAGCATGTGTAGTAAGAGATTAATACCACCACACTTGTAGAAACCGATTCAATCATTAACTATGAACACGCCTTGATCTGATGTAAGACATGAAAAAGGTCGTCATAAATATGTATGCAGACGCTACTCTTTATGTGTAAATGTTACATTTTGTTATTATAATGGGTCTTATGATAATTTTCTAATACATTTTGGGTTAGAACTAAGCTTGTCATTGATGTCACCTCACTCCAACTTCCTACAGCTATTATTATTTCTTTTACCTGACACTTGAATGTAGAATGCCTATGATAATCTTCTAAGACATTGTTAAGCTCAGACTGATTATGTTACTTCTTATTGTAGAATCTTAGTTGACCCCTTTTAGCACGTAACCACCCAATTCGATAATCTTTCTTAGAAGCTCGTGCACTCAATCCATTCTTGAGATACCACCAGACACTTTGTTGATTATGTTAATATGTGAAGCTTAATTGACTGTAAGAAGTATTTACAACCATGTAATATATGTTGCCTACTATATTGATCTAAATTGTACCTGGCTTCCCTCTAATTTGTATTAGAAAGTGTGCCTTCAGTAGCTTATATGCATAGTATTGAGTATGCAGTCTTTTAAGATTTTTTTTTTTTTTTTTTTTTGTGAAAGGAGAATGTTATATATAATCACAAAATTTACATAGCTTTTTATAATGATCATGGACAACCCCATGAACACCATTATAAGCCACCAACAATAAAGAAAACTGCTATACTAAGCATTAACAACATATTTCCTATACTAAGCATTCAACAACATATTTCCTAGTACAGGAATTCAAGAAATATCTATTCTATTGATCTTCCAAGGATTGTCATGACTGACTTCCTTTTATTCATTTATTACTGTATCTCTGTAAAGCCACACTCCATTTCTGTTCAACTTCTTTTACTGCTCTTGAGTCTTTAACTCTGTAGCTCATCATCCTCAATTTGATAGCATCAGTAATCACTTGTACTAGAGCTATCTCATCTCTTTTGCATTTCTTAAAGAATCTGGAGTTTCTTTCTTGCCAAAGAAAGTACACCACTGCTCCAAAGACCATCCTTCTCAAAATGCTCCAAATGCTTCTGTTAGCAGCCATTCTTGTAACCTCTTCAATAGCAGTTTCCCACTTATTTAAGAACCTTTTATCCAGTAAGCTCTGCAAGGTTTCCCAAACTTTACTTGAATAAGTACAAGTGAAGAATAGGTGACTGTTAGAATCAGGACATTGATTACAAAGAGGACATTCATATTTTTCATTTGGGTTCCAGACTGCCAATTTGTCCTGTGTGAATAGCCTATTGTGGATTGCCATCCACATAACAAATGAATGTCTAGGAATTTCTTGTGCAAACCAGACTAATGATTTCCACATCACTTTAGGACCATTACAACACATATCTTTCCAAACAGTTCCAGTTGCATACTTGGTCATTTTGCCTGCTCTTGTTCTCCAAACTACTTCATCAGCCACACCTTCTTGCAGATTTGGAACTCTTATCTGTGCTAACATGGGGAATCTGATAATCCATTCATCAGGCCAACACCATCTCCCATTTATTATCAATGATGCTACATTGCTTGTATTACTCATCCTTGCTTCATAAATCATTCTTGTTGATAAGTATTTACATAAAGGGCCATCATCACACCACATGTCATACCATGCTGACACAGATTTTCCATTCCCCAGTTTGTAATACACATGTTTTCTGACTTTATCTCTTAGATTCAATAAGTTTCTCCATCGCATACTGCTTTTGTTATCATATGGTATCTCCGACATGTTTCTCCCTTTCAGTCTTTCCTCCCACTTGACCCACAGAGTATCCTTCTTTGATGCCACATTCCATAGATGCTTTATTAGAAGTGTCTCATTCCATACTTGCAGATTTTTCAAACCAAGCCCCCTTGATCCTTAAGCTTGCAGATAGTGTCCCATGATACTTTGGCTTTACCTTTAGTTAAATTTCCTTGTCACAACAAAAAACCTTTTAATAATCTGTTAATCTATGATTCTATTCAACCAGTCTTAGGAGGTAGGAATACTGAGGCCCAATAGATTTGCATTGCAGAAAGTACAGATGCTATAAGTTGCAGCCTACCTGCATATGACAATGCTTTGTTTCTCCAATCATTCACTCTGATTTTCACTTTTTCCACTAGTGGTTTGCAATCATTAATGCTTAGTTGCTTTGTGATCAAAGGCACTCCTAAGTACCTCACAGGAAGCTTGCCTATAGGAAAAGGGATAATCTGTGTGATTTGGTTCTGCTCAGGAACAGACAAGCCACCAAAAAATATAGTACTCTTCTGCATATTAGGTTGGAGACCTCAAATATTACTAAATTCCTCCAATGTTTTTTTGATTACTCTAACTGAGTTACAATCACCATTGCAGCAAAACAAAGATGAGTGATTTTCAACTTATTGCATCCTTGATGGAATTTAAAACTTTCAGCCTCACTAATATTCTTCTTCATTAGCAAAGTGGACACTTCCATAACTAGGGTGAACAAGTATGGTGAGATGGGATCACCCTGCCTTAAGCCTCTACCCCCATTAAAATAGCCCACTCTTTCTCCATTAATACTTATAGAGAATTTAGTTGTACTAATACATGTCATTGTCCAACTAACCATTTTTCTATGGAAACCAAACTGCTCTAAGATCATCTTTAGGAAAACCCCAATCAATGGTGTCATAAGCTTTTTGCAAATACAGTCTTTAAAGATGAATATACAAAACTAGCCGCCTAGCACAGTTGGTCACCAGCTACCTTAGAGGCCTGGGCCGAGCCATGTGATGTCTTGATTCAACAAAGGACGCGAGTTCGAATCCGTTCCGCAGCATGGTTGGGTATTGGGTGGAGGTATTTCACAGGCATCAAACATTTGCTGGGTAGGGTTGATGGGTAACATTATGGTACACAGAGTTGATGTGTCCCTGCCAATCTACACTTTTTTTATCCAAGATGAATATACAAGTATATTCTATTATATACATTTTGTCATATAAATATATCTGGTTTCTATTCTATCTATCCATTATAATGATTTTGATGTATGGCTATTCTAAGTAGATTACAGTGTTTGGGTGCCTGTTTTGGTGGGACTCTTGAGGGGTTGCCCGGTGATACAGGCATGTCTTGCAGTTTTTAAAGGTAGCATATGCGTCAGTCACAAAATGCACTGTCAATATAGTAAAAGAACATGAAACATACTTGCATGTATTACTTGGTTGTATTAGCTGTAGGTGTATAATATTAGTGCATTTACATGGGTAGCTTTAATATTGTGTTTATGAAATGGAACGCTGTTCTCACCAGGCACTTATCCAATTTTTACCATCTAGGTATGGCGAGATTGTTGATGTCAATTTGGTTAGAGACAAAGGTACCGGAAAATCAAAAGGCTTTGCTTTTGTTGCATATGAGGATCAAAGAAGTACCGTTCTTGCAGTCGGTCAGTCTCTTGATCCATCTGATTTCATATTTAGATAAATATCTGATTTAGAAACTGAAATATTGATTATTACAGACAATTTGAATGGTGCGCAAGTTCTTGGCCGTATAATAAGAGTTGATCATGTTACTAAATACAAAAAGAAAGAAGAAGAGGATGAGGAGGAGGAGCAGCGGAAAAGAGAGGAACGTGGAGTTTGCCGTGCTTTCCAAAGAGGTGAATGTACCCGTGGAGCTGGATGCAAATTTTCTCATAATGAGCAAGTAAGATGATCTGAATCTATGAACATTTTTATGATGCTACCATATAGTTTGTATGTTTTAGTCATCTTTCTTTAACTTGCTGTTGTTGACACAAAACTTATATACACATAGATCAGTCAAGAGTTGAAAAAGCTAAACCAGTGCCACCCACATGTCGAAATAGCTTTAGATAAGTATAGATTTGGTTTTGTGAATGCTAATGCCGGCCAAAAACTTGGATTATGCAAATGCTCTCAAATATTCAAAAAGACATGGGCGAAACACTTTTTGGTAAAGTTAAATGTAAGGATTAGATCTAGGGGCATTAATGGTAATTAACAATATTCCAGCAAGTTTTTTGGCCAGACTTGGCATAAGTGAAACCAAACTGGTACTTGGGTTGCCTGAAATAGTGTTTTGATAATTGGGTGACCTTACTGTAGCATTTTTGCTACTTGGTTGGCCTATGCATATATTATACCTTTATATTGTAACCTCTGTTATAATTTATTTAGCTAATCTTGTTATCGGATATTGTTGTTGTTGTGGTATGATATACTAAGTGCAGTACTGTTGGCTATATCTCCTGCCAGTCATTCTAGCATCACTTTGTTAACCATCTATTTTTCCTTCAACACAGAGAGCTGCAAACACAGGTTGGGGCGCTCAAGATGCTAAAAATGAAAAACGAAACGACAGAACTGGAGGTCCCACAAGAGGACCAGCCCCATCAAATCGAGTGCCAGACATGAGGATGCGTGACAAAGATTCCAGAAGTTCCAAGATTGAAAAAGACAGTGACAACAAACGAACAGAAACAAATCCAAATGACAGAATATCAAAACTGGACAAGGTAGACGAGGATTCACGTGGGTATGGGAGAAAACCACCCAGGTATGATTCTGGAAAGAGTCATCAGGAAGATGATGATCGGAGGAAGGAGAAAAGGTCCAAGCATGATTCAGAATCCTATCGAAGAGACTATAAAGAGTCTGACAGAAGGAGCAGTCGTGAAGAATCGTATGGAAGAGAAAATCAAGAATCTGATAGAAGGTCTAGCCGTAGTGGAGAATCTGCATCCCGTGACTACAGAAGGAAGGATGAAGACCAGCGTGTCAGATCACACAGAGGATGAACCTGTCATTAAACGGATCCCTTTAACGGCACGAATAGCAAATTATTGGCTACGGATTTTTTGTGTGTGTTGAAATAGGCATATTCATGAGTTAAGTTGTAGTTTTTCTTACAGCAGAGTAACTACCTACGAGTGAACATATGGATGGTGGAGACTAAGTGTCGACTTATCAATGTGTTGTATTATCTGGGGCTATGTACACAAAGTTTTGTTTTTATATCAGATTTTATCACTTGATAGTAGCATCTTGTGTCTCGTTGAATACTAGTTCTCATAGCTCCATTAAAAAGTTTGACAAGTGTTCAAAAGTTGGTAAGGTTTTTTTGATAGACGCAAGTTACATTTTGCGCAATCGAGGTTATGTTTTTCTAGACCAGTTTGTCTTATTCAAAAAGTCAACAGCAGGTTCTAAATTTTTATTTGAAAAATATATAAATGAATAAAAGATTGGGACTTGAATAAAAAAGTGAGACCCACACTTACTTTTTGGGGTAAATTGCAAAAACGATCCTTAAAGTAGTTTAAATGCGCAAGGAATACACCGAGAGAAATTTTGTTGCAAAAACGACATTAATGTTTCATTTTTTTGCAAAACAGCCACTGAGAGCTACTTTTTGCTAACTTTCGTTATTTTCCTTGTTAAGTGCCACGTTACTGAGGGTAGTATTGTCATTTCACTCCCTTTCCCGCCAATCAGCTCAGTTGCAAGTGTTTTGTTTTACAAATTTAGTCATTTAAAGCAATAGTTTATATTTGTGTTTCAATTTCTTCCATGAACACTAATTTCACAAGTAAAGAACTCGAAAATGGTTAAGATTTGGCAAAATCGCGCACACAGTACCCCAATCCCTGATTTAGGAATCCTTTATGGTAAGCATACTCTGTTCCATTTTCGTGTTTTCCATTTAAACTTGTTACTGTTTTTGGAAGTTATTGATGTTTTATGTGTTGCACAGATTTGAATGAAACCATGTTTACTTTGCAAATCCATCACAATGGTGAATTTACCTCACCACCAGGAAGAAGATATCTTTTTGGAGATACAGATTGGTTTGACGGAGTTCACTGTGACATTTTCTCCATGGACTTATTGGGTGAAATGTTACAGGATTTAGGTTACACGGATCGTACCCTTGTGTTTACTCACTTTAGGATACCTCGGGAGTCATTGGATGATGGTTTGCTACCACTAATGTCTGACAAAGATGCGAGGAGACTTGTGGAGTATGTTCCTAGATTTAGAGAATTGGAGTTGTATATTGAAACCGGTGTTTCATTGGTAGAGTGTCAGATGATGGAGAGAATGATGAGTAAGGGCAAGGGTGTGGTGATAGAAGAAATTGTGGATCATGATGTCAATGATGCTGTTGGAAAGGATCTTGATGGTGAGACTGGAAACAGTGGGAAATTACCATTGTTAGAGTGGCATAAGACAAGCCAACCTGAGAAGGCTGGACCTGTTTATGATACTGATTCTGACAATGAGTTCCCACCAACATTTTGTGTAGAAAAAATGGTTGCAAATCATACAAAAAGGCTGAGTGATGAGTTTCAATTCAGGAGGTTATTGGAAGAGATTGACCAAGAGTTTATGGTGGAGGATTCAAGTGAGGATTCCCTAGAGTATACAGATGTGCTCGATTTTGATGATGTGGATTATGACACAGATGATGGTGTTACCATTAGTGGAAAGGAAGGGGATCTAGAAACTTGGATTAGTGATGAAGAGGTGAATCAAGGAATAGATGTTGAATGGCAAGATGATCCATACCATTTAGTTGATGTGCTTGAAGAGCCTGAAGAGATTAGTGACATGTTTGCTGAAATTGATCAAGCATTGGATGAACTTGATGACGTAGTTGCAGCTGAAGAAGTAATAGAGATGTATGCTATTTTTGTTGAACCAATTAGTTTCAGTGTGGTTCCACTTGAGGTCGTTGCTGAAGAAATGTTTGCAACAGAGGATGTTGATAGTGATGATGGTGAACAATTAGTTTGTGATGAGGCTGTGATTCCAGATGATCTGTGTGCTGAAGTAGTTGGACAGGAGGGATTTATCTCAGCTGTTGATGGAGATGTGATTACAGATAAAGTGGTTGCTAAACAGGGAGATGAGCCAGATGAAGTGCTTGCAAAAAATGGAGTTGGGCAAGATGGAGTGCTTGCAGACGAAAAGTTTGAAGACCAAGGAAGATCAATCAAGATGAGAAGACTGATGGCTGACAAGAAAACTAAGGATGATGCTGAATAATGCTTATGCTTTTATGTTTATGTCAATAATCTGTTATACTTCTGCTATGGTGTTGTAGTGGAAGATTATAACAATATCTAGTTGTTCTAAACTTTATCTACTGGTTGTGTAATAATTTACTAGGGTAAATGCTTGCATAACCTTTTCTCTAATATAATGGAAGCCAACAAATTAGGCAATTTTGGGTAATTGTGTGCATGTATATTCATTTGCAAAAGTCAAACAGGATTGTCGATTTGGGTAATTCTGGGTAATTTTGTGCATGTACAGTCATGTGCAAAAGTCAAACAGGATTGTCAATTTGGGCAATTCTGGGTAATTACTGCGAAAAGATAACAAGTTGTTGATCCCAGTTATGCACTTGATCGAATTCTTTAGCTTGTAAGGGTTAGTTATCTTAGATAAATCTAAAACAACTAAGTATAGAAACTGTCTTGCAGTGTTTTAAAAACCGGTTCAAACCGGCCGGTTCGACCGGTGTCCGGCTGGTCGGCCGGTTTTTTAAACCCCGGTTTTTAGAGGTCCCGTTCACTGTTTCGAACCGACCGGTTTTTCCGGTTCAACCGGTTTTGATTTTTTTTAAACGGTTCGGCCGGTTCGACCGGTGCCGAATGACTGACCGGTTCGATTAAAATTCCGGTTTTTAAAACATTGATAGAAACTGTCTTGAAGTTTATCAAACACAATGCGGAATCTTGTATTTGATCTTAAGAAGAACTTCGTATATCAAATAGTAAACAATAACACAAGAATATCAAACTAAACACTTCAATATTATTGATATAATACGAATACTCAAAAGTATTAGGGTTTACAACCTTGAAGTTCTATGAAAATCGTATGTGTATGTATCTCTATGCCCTAGGACCTCCTTTTATAGACTAAGGAGTCCTAGTCGGCTTACAATGACTTTCTATACAAGATAAATCTTTATAGAATCTTTTCTATACTTATCTAGACATACTATACATAATAACCGACTCTAATACTCCAGCAACACTAATAATGAATCAGCAGCACTAACTCTTTGTTCTGGCAGCATTAAATCTCTAGCAGCATTAACTCTTTGTTCTGGCAGTATTAACTTAGTACTAGCTGTACTAAGTTTCCTTCTAGCAGCATTAACTACTTAGAGTATTTTCCTTGAAGTCTGTCAGCAGTCTTAATGTACTCTAGCAGTCTTAACTTCCATCAGCAGCATTAATCTTTATAACTAGCAGCATTAATGACTTGGAGCACTTTCCTTGTAATACCTGAGCAGTCTTAATCACATGAGCAGCATTAACACCTTGGAAGCTTTAATTCCCAACAATCCTCCCCTAAACTTGATATTTTCTTCTAAAATCATCAAGTTTCCTTCAAAGCTTTAACCATCACTAGGAGGATGCTTCCAAACACTTCATTGTTCATTCCTCAGTCTTATAATAAACCAAATAAGCTCATCTGCCATACTTTCATTCATTCCATATTTCATTTGAAGCCTACTTTCAAGCATCTTTCCTAATGTAGTCTTTGTGAGTGGATACTTCTTTTCAACCAACATGTAGATATGCATAGCATCCATTGTCAACTCATGAAGTCCTCTATTGTCAACTCATGAAGTCCACTTGTATCTATCAACCTCCAGCTTATCACCTTCTGGTTATAGAAAGGTCTTCTCCATACTTCATTTTCTACATGAGATTCAAAGATATTCTTCAAATCACCCTACAAAACATAATCTTGATCAGACACTGGTTGCTTCAATGGTCTTGTTGGTCCATATTTCTCCTTAACAAGCTTCCAAAGAGTCTCCAAATCCTCTCTATTAAAACTTCTTAACATCTGATTAAACCTGAAGAATATATAAAACTTTCCATCAGCTCTTTTGATTTCATATACTACTTTCTTTATGCCCTCTTTATATATTCTCCAACCAACAATATCTGGAAGTTTTGTAGCCAAAGGTACAACATCAATAGTTGTCTCTTCATCATCATCAGAAACCTTATATACTTCTTAGTATCTTCTTCTGTACCTTTGTCATCATCAGCCTTTTGTTTATTATCAACTGATTGCATTTGCTCTGTCTGCTCATCAATTTTCTGCTTCTTGCTGCTATCAGGTTCTATTTCATCTCTTGTTCTCTTAGAACCTCTTATCACCTCATCTTCATTTATAGCAATGAAAGTATTTACCCTCTTGAATACCTTGTCAAACTGATATTTTATCTTTTCAAAACTAAGATTCTTCAACTGACTAGGCTTCCAATTATCCATGTTTTTCAGATATGTACTCATTATTTTTCTTTGTTCAGCTTTGGTGGGTGGTTTGTTTCTCTTTGCTTCAGTCCTCTTCTGAGCAAAGAACTTCTTTTGCTTGGCTAAGAATTCCATGAAGAGCTTTGATTTTTCTTCTAAGGATAGCTCTTCCTGTTCATCTTGCCACATCCTCTGGGCTAACATGTGGTCTGCTTCACACTTTGTTTGTATGTCATCCCATGAATTTATTTCTGCAAGGCTAGGCTCTTTTTCTTCTCTAGCCTTCCTTTCTCTTTCTTCCCGTATTCTTTTATCTTCAACATCATACTCTTCTTGTTGTTTTCTGGCTATTTCTTCATCTAAGAGCATCTACTTTGTCTTTGAAAGAGATTTCTCCACAGGTTCTTCAATTAAGATTCCCTTGCCTTTACCCTGTGAAGGTAGTTGTGATTGTTTGGTTGTTGTTGGTATGGGTTCTTGAATGACAACTCCTTTATTTGGTGGTTTTGATGTCTTCAACTCAATTATAGCTTGTGCTAAAACAGTTTCATCATTCATCAAATCAACACTAGCAGCAGAAACTGCTTTTGTACCAGCAGTATTAACATTGTCATTAGCAGCACTAACTGGTACTTCAGCAACATTAACATCACCAACTCCCATAGCAGCATCAACTTCAGTATCCTCCCCTGCAACCATGCTCTCATTCCCCCCTTTTTAGGAGCATCTTCTTTTAAAACCTTGAGAACATCTTCAGAACTAGAGGATTCCACCCTTGGAGCTGTACCCACCTTCTTCAATCTTTTAAATATATGTGCTCTTGACCTCTTTTTCCCTTCCAAATATTTAACCCTGGCCTTCAACCCCTTGATTTCAACACCTTGAGAAGTTGTAAGTTGTTGGAGGTCAAGAACATCTTTTGTTAATTTGGTACATTTAGCCATCAATTCCTTTATAAGTTCCATGCTGCCCTCATCACTTCGGAGTGTGTTACCTCTCCCGAGTGGTGAATCATTGGGCAAGTTAGGCATAGCCTCAGACCTAGTCTGAGCATCTACACCCCCCATGTTTTCCATTTGGCTGGGACCTTCACCTGAATCAGTTCCATGGGAACTTGATTCATTAGAAGTTGCCTTAGATTGGGTCTTACTTATGTTACCACTGTCCTGCTCTGCATCTAAGCTAGCAGCAGTAGTGGCAACCCTTTCTAAACTGTGACCCCTCTCCTTATGCACAGCCTCATCTGCATCCATACTAACACTAGCCTGAGGTAGCTGAGTGCCCTTTTTGGTGAACCTACGGGTATAGGTCTTTTGAATTGTTGATGTGGATGGTAAAATTATGGGTGTGTGATGGGTATCAGCTGGGATTGCTGAACCTTCACCCTGAATTTGACCTAGTTACAACTCTCTCTTCATGTTAGCAAAAATCTTTTTAGTATGAGAGAGAGCAGGATAAACCTTGTTATGAACCTTTTTATTTGTAAATTGTTTGTCCATAAGAAGTTGCAAAAACCTTGGATATAAGTAGTATTTGTTTGAAGAACTATCCAAGCCCTTAACCACACTATCAAAAATTAATTTTGAAAAATTAAATCTTTGATTTTTAGCTAAGCAGATAATGGCAGAAGCCATATTACTACTGAACTCATTCCAACCAGTAGTCTTTGGACTAAGACACTGTAAGATAGTGTGTATTAAGAATTTCCACTGTGGAGAGAAGGCACTTTTTGAAAATTTTAAAGAATGTTAGGAATATGAATATTCAGCAGAAGACTCGGTCACCCCGAGTACTTATTAGATCATCATAGCTCATTAGATTATCAGTAATATTATTAGTAGCTTAGTTATTAATTACTATTGTGGAGTGGGTCGGGTCTTTACCCTCTGTCAGCTCGCTCCACAGTCCACTAGGGACATAATATGTAGTAGTATATATACCCCTTCCTACACAAGGGAAGGGTTGGACCTTTTCAATCTAATATATCACAAGTTCATTTCTCTCTCTAAAAGGCTCCCACTTCTCTCTAAAACATCTTCTATTCGATCCAAACAAGCCTCAAGATAGTGATTCATGCATTGTGAATACCCTACAATTGGTATCAAGAGCCATGGTTAGGTCCATGAGAGTTGGTATTCACGAATTTGTGTAGTTTGTGAGGTGTTTTTACTTTTGGGTCGATTTGGAGTTTTCAAGATTTTTCTTTTCGGTTTGATTAGTAGCATACGCTTTATTTTGTGTTTTTGTTTAGTGATTAGAGGTTGTCCTATATTGTATTTGTGTAGTTCTTTAAGTTTTTCTTGGTTAGATTTGTTTAGATTTGTAGTTTTTCTTTAAGTTTTGGTTCGGTTTGTTTAAGTAGCATAAATTTCATCTTTGTACTTTGTTTAGTGATTAGAAGTTGGTTTTCTTTGTACTTTCTTGCTTAAGATTAGTATTAGAGTGGTATTTGGTGTTTGGATTCACAGATCCAAGAACCGTGTGGTGATTTTGGAGCAATTCGTGGGTTCTTTGTGGAAGTGTTCTTGAATGCGGTTTGTGTAGTTTGGACGTTTTTGAATGCGGTTTGTGTAGCATCGGGTACGCGGTTTGTCTTTATACTAGTTTAGGCAAAAGGACAAACGGCATTGATAGTGACAGGTTTGGAAGTTTGTGCCAACGCGGTTTGTCTCTACGGTGCGTACGCGGTTTGTGTCTACGCGGTTTGTGTATCTAGTGTGAACTCGGTTTGTCTATTTGGCGAATACGCGGTTTGTGTCTTTAGTGTGAACTCGGTTTGTCCCTAAGGCGTATACGCGGTTTGTGTCTACGCGGTTTGTGTATCTAGTGTGAACTCGGTTTGTATCACCATTGTGAACTCGGTTTGTCTCTTGGCACATACGCGGTTTGTATATCCGGTGTGAACTCGGTTTGTCTATTTGGCGAATACGCGGTTTGTGTCTTTGGTGTGAACTCGGTTTGTCTCTTAGGCACATACGCGGTTTGTGTCAACGCGGTTTGTGTCTCCTGTGTGAACTCGGTTTGTCTCTTAGGCACTTACGCGGTTTGTGTCTACGCGGTTTGTCTAGGCGGTTTGTGTCTTGGTGATTTTAGAAATTCCCGCGAAAGATTCGATTTCTCGGTTAAATCACAAGATCAGTAAAATCCCGTAGTTACTATGGCTACCACATCAAGTACATCATCAGATGATATTCAAGCAGCAGGATCTGACACTCGTCCACCTATGCTAGATAGGACGGATTATGAGTCTTGGGCACAACGAATTAGACTTTACTGCTTGGGAAAAGATAATGGTGTTAACATTCTTAAGTCAATTGACGAAGGACCTTATCAGATGGGTACCACCAGAGACGTTGTTACAACTGGTGAAGATGGTACTGTAACTTGGGGCATCGACAGACCTAGAAACTACAATGATCTTAATGAAGAAGAAAAGAAGAGGTATGATGCCGATATTAGAGCCTCCAACATAGTTATTCAAGGTCTTCCAAAGGATGTATACAAGCTCATCAATTTTAACACTGAAGCCAAGGCTGTGTGGGACAACGTTAAAATGTTGTTGGCAGGGTCAGAACTCACAAAGGAAGATCGTGAGTCACAGCTGTATGATGAGTTCGAGCATTTCAAAATGAACCCAGGAGAAAATGTCACAGATTACTATGTGAGATTTCATAAGTTGGTGAATGATATGAGGATGATCAGAATGACTATGCCCAACATCCAACTTAACTCAAAGTTTGTGAACAACATGACTCCGGAATGGGACAGATTTGTTACTGCCGTCAAACTCAACAAAGGTTTAAGGGAGACTAACTATGAACAGCTGTATGCTTACCTGCAACAACATGAGAAGCATGCTGCCTATGATCGGGTGCTGAGAGAAAAGTTGAATCCTTCAACTACGAATGACCCACTGGCTTTCATGACAAATGTACAACCAACAATCCAATCATCATCCAATCCAAGCTATCACCAACTTCACTCACAAGTACCTGCTATGAGTTCACAACTTGACTCAGGCTACTCTCAGACCGACAAAATGATTGACAACCTCACCAATCAAGTATCTCTACTGGTTCAACAGTTTCAAGCATCACTCCCTCAGACCAACAATCAGTTAAGGAATTCTTCCAACCCACGCAATCTAGCAATGGTGGAGGACGGGAAAATTGTGGTCCAGAATGTGCAAGGGAGAGCTGGCAGAAACATGGGTCGAGGTTATGTGCAGAACAGAGCAGGGAATGCCAATCAGGGGCAAGGGAAACAGATCAAGTGTTATAATTGTGGGGGGCTTGGACACATTGCTAGAAACTGCAATCAACCTAAACGTCCTCAGAACTCAGATTACTTCAAAGACAAGATGCTGTTAATGCAAGCTCAAGAAAATGGTGCTGTATTGGATGAGGAAGAGTTATTGTTCTTGGCAGGAGATGGAGGAAATACTTTTGATGAAGATGTGGATGAGAAACCTGTTCAGGATCTGGCACTTAATGATCCTAACATCTTCAAGGCAGATGACTGTGATGCATTTGACTCTGATGTGGATGATGAACCTACTGCTCAAACAATCTTCATGGCTAACTTGTCTTCCCTGGCCTCATCTCGTCAAGCTGGTTCTTCTAATGCATCCGTGATTTCTGAGGTACTAAAAATTTATGACACATATAATATTGTCGAGGGACATCAGATTCCCGAAGAAGTACATCAGGCAGTTGTTTCTGACTCAAGTGATGTTGATATGGAAAATAGCAATATTGTCTCATATGAACAGTATTTGAATAGCAACAACTCCCCTGATGTACCAAATGGTGAATCCTTTGTCAATAATGATGTGTGTGCTATGAGTAATGTATGTGCCTTAGATAATGCGGGTTGTGTAGATAATGCATGTGTGTACCATGAGAACAAATTGCCTGTCCCTGATGATACCTTGATCACTAGACTAAACATCTATAAAGAACAAGTTGCTATGTATGAAAAGCGTGCTAAGTTTGAGCTTAATGATCGTGAGCAGAAATTAGAAGGTCAAATGAGTACACTTATTAAAGAGTCTAGAGTGCGGGAAGAAACATTAAAATTAGAGTTGAGCTCTTTGAAAAGTCAACTAGAAGAGTCTGTCAAACAGAAACAGGAAGCACAAAAGTGCGTAACCACACTTAAGCAAGAATTCAAACAAAAAGAAACAACTCTTTTAAATGATTTCTCTAGACTCAAGACGTTAAAAAATAAGCTTGAAGATAAGTTGTACACACAAAATCAAACCATACAAACTGCTCAAATGATTCATAAGCACAGAAAGTTGAGTGATAAGCACAGTAAAATCATGATAGGTGAACCTAAGTCAACCATCCTTAGGGACATGAAAGTACTTCAACCAGCCCTATATGATGGTAATGTGATGCTTAAGCCTATTCATGACCAACCTGAGCATATCTACACTGATGAAGAGGATGAGTTGAGTGATAAAACGAAAGAAAAAATGAATGAAAAAATGAGGGATCCCGAGTGCATAGCCAGACGAATAATAATCAAACCCCATGATTATTATGAGGAAAATCGTTTGACTGTGTTTGCTCCTCAAACGAAGTTAACACCTGAGCAGATATTTTGGAAACAAGATAATGAAAAACTTAAGGTAAAAAAACTTAAGGCCAACACCCCCCTCATTAGAAAAGTTGCGTCCATAACGGTGTACCCTCCCAATACACCTAGGAATTTGGTGCCTTTGTCTCTTCCCACTGAATGCAAAACCTTTATTAGCTTATATGTGCTTTGGCAACTGTTTGCTGATTTCGATAAAACATGTAAGAAGAGAATCACACCCACTGGCATTACTGAGGGGGAAAGGTGTTTTGAACATGCAAAAAGGTGTTACTTAACTGAGGTCATGCCATTCTTTAAACTACTTAAAGAACACTTTGAAGGGTTGCAAACTGCCCTTAAAGCTGAAATAAATGAAATGAAAGTAGTGTTTAAAGATATGGAAAATGAGGTGAATGAACATGCAATAGAACTTAAGAGTCGAGAGATTGAAAGAAAAAACATACTCATTACTAACGACAACTTGATTGCTAAATGTATTGCACAAGATGTATTTTACACTGTCACTGATTCTGCATTGTCTGCTTGTCAATTTAATGAGTATGCTATTGCGTTAAATGTCACCCAGAATCGTGTTGTTGAGCTTGAGGGGGAGAATTTGAAATTGCTTGAAAAAATTCAAAATGACGACCATGATAACATGGTTAAACGTTTTTCGAAACTAGAAGTTGATTATCTGAACTTGCAACTTAAACATCAACACCTGGAAGAAAAATGCAAAATATCAAATGTCAAGACATCCACGGATGCTCCTGAGTTTGATACATATTTTGAATTAAGCAAACGTGATGAAACAATTCAAGCTCACACGAACACGATTCGACTGCTGAGGGCCCAAATTGCCCAATTGAAATCCAACAAGTGTGAAGTATATGGCACCAATAAACCCTCGTCTTCAGATTCTCAGAATTTTCAATATCAAAACACCATAAATAAGCTACATTATGAAAATGAGTGTTATCGAGAAGAAAATTCAAAGGTTAAACAACACTTCAAAGAGTTATATGATTCTATTAAAGTTACAAGAAGCAATCATAATGATCAAATAACCTCTTTGTCAAATGAAATTGAGAATCTTAAGGCTCGGATGAAAGGTAAAATGCCATGCACCACTTGTAATTGTGATGCACCAAAGGGTACTGATAGTAAAAAGTATGATGTTGATGTTGGGCGTATTCCGTTTAAGCTTAGAAATAACAGCCTTGCCCATCAAACATATCTCGATCATCTTAGAGAAGGCCTTGACATACTTCGTGAGATAGTTGAAGAGGATAGGAATGATAAGCCACTCGATCAAGCAGTTGTCTATGCATGCAAACTCACGAAAAGGATTCAGGAAAACTTAGAATATGCCATAGGCTCAATTCCTAAGTTTAGAGGCCATAGAGATAGATTTGTTGCATCATCATCTAATGTTGTGAACAAGCATGTAGCCTTTGATCTACCACCCAAAACATCAGAACCCAACACATCATTATCAGGAAGGCATGTGACAGAAAAACAAACTAATGTTGCCTTCGATACTTCTACAGGAGTAAAAAGTGACACACAAGCTAGCGGGTCAAGGTCTAGAGGAAATGAAAGAAAGGATATGACTGCGCCAGCTAAGAATGTTCACTTGAAGAATGTAGAAGTCCAACCTAGGAACAATAAGTTTACAATGAGTAGGATGAATCGTGTTGATTCTAGTATCAAAAGTACTGTAATTAATTCGAATTCTAATGCTATCTGTAAAACATGCGACAATTGTTTAATTTATGCTAATCATGATGAATGTGTTGTGTCTTTCCTGATGTCCTCTGCATCATCCCACGTTAAGAATGGTAGGATAACGGAAACATGCAAAAAGGTTTGGAAAGCAACAGGAAAAACATTTGCTAGCATAGGCTATCAATGGAGACCCACTGGAAGGAAATTCAATTTAGGAAAACAGTGCACGTTACCTAAAATGAATAAGCATAAAATTGTGAAAGTTAAGGAATGGAGACCCACTGGAAGGAAATTCAATTTAGGAAAACAGAGACCATTACCTAAAATGAATATGCATAAAATTGTGAAGAATAAGGAATGGAGACCAACTGGTAGAATCCTGCCTTTAGAATCACAATGCCTTCCATCTAGGTCTTGTCCTACCTCTAGTTCTGTCTCCTCAGCAAAGACAGTAGCATCTGTGAAATCTGTGGCTTCTGAATATGTATGTGCTGACCAAATGGACCCCAATTGCACGTGGGGATCCACATTTTTCAGTTATCCATTGTTGTCTGGTTTCAAATGCAGGTCGTACAAATCGTCCTGTGGTATTTGGACTCAGGCTGCTCAAAACATATGACTGGGGATCGCTCACGGCTCAAGAACTTCGTGAAAAAGTTTATCGGGACAGTTAGATTTGGGAACGACCACTTTGGTGCTATTATGGGCTATGGAGATTATGTGTTTGGTAATAGTGTAATCTCAAGGGTATATTATGTGGAAGGACTAGGACACAATTTGTTTTCTGTGGGTCAATTTTGTGATTCAGATCTGGAAGTGGCTTTCAGAAAGCATACATGTTTCG
Source organism: Artemisia tridentata subsp. tridentata (assembly GCA_021014915.2). NCBI lineage: Eukaryota > Viridiplantae > Streptophyta > Magnoliopsida > Asterales > Asteraceae > Artemisia > Artemisia tridentata. The sequence goes on from CP139506.1 coordinate 127,837,044, forward strand.
TCAGAGAATTGGATGGTTTAGATCTCCTCAAGGGCAGTCGGGGCACCAATTTATACACCATCTCAATTGAAGAAATGTTGAAGTCCTCTCCAATATGCTTGCTTTCTAAAGCCTCTAAAACAAAATCATGGCTGTGGCATCGTCGTTTGAACCACTTGAACTTCGGTACCATAAATAATCTTTCCCGTAAAGATCTTGTTAGAGGGATGCCCAGACTGAAATATGAGAAAGATCATCTCTGCTCTGCATGTCAACTGGGTAAAAGCAAGAAACAAACCCACAAGCCTAAAACCGTCAACACCAACTTGGAAGTTCTTCACACCCTCCACATGGACTTGTGCGGTCCAATGAGAATACAAACCATAAATGGAAAGAAGTATGTTCTGGTGATAGTAGATGATTATTCTCGGTTCACATGGGTAAAGTTTTTGAGAACCAAGGACGAAACTCCAGAGGTTATCATTAAACTAATAAAACAGCTGCAAGTAAGGCTAGATAAAACTGTCAGAATCATTCGCACAGATAATGGTACTGAGTTTGTTAACCAACAACTCCGTAATTTCTATGAAAGTATTGGCATCACGCATCAGAAAAGTATCCCTCGCACGCCTCAACAGAACGGGGTGGTTGAACGAAGGAACCGTACTCTGGTGGAGGCTGCAAGAACCATGCTTATATTTTCAAAGACACCGATGTTTCTCTGGGCAGAAGCTATAGCAACAGCATGTTACACTCAAAACCGATCCCTAATTCATCCGGTTCATGAGAAGACTCCCTTCGAGTTAATTCATAACAAGAAACCAGATCTCTCCTTTCTGCGTGTGTTTGGTGCTCTTTGCTATCCAACTAATGATAGTCAAGACTTGGGAAAGTTAAGAGCTAAAGCAGATATAGGTATTTTCGTTGGATACGCACCTGACAGTAAAGGGTATCGAATCTACAATAAAAGGACCCGTAAAATCATGGAAACCATTCATGTTACGTTCGATGAGCTGAGTGAGCTACCTGTTTCAGGACAAATCAGTTCTGAACCCGATCTTCACCTTTTGTCTCCTGGACCCATTAGTTCAGGACTTGTACAGAATTCCACGCCTGCAGATTCTTATGTGCCTCCTACATGTGAGGAGTTGAAGAAGTTATTCGATCCTATGTTTGATGAATACTTTGAGCCAACGAATGGAACCATCCCGAGTGAACCAGATATAATTCCTATGGATGAGGTTCAAGCCCCACAAGGCTCAGAAGGCCCTGCAGCTTCAGTATCAGTCAGTCACAATGCTCCTGCTGCCAGTCAATCGCCTTCGTCATCAAACACTCAAACTTCTCCAGTAATGCAAGAATCTTCAGATAATAATCCTTTGGGAGTTAATCCTTTTGCTCCTGTTGAAGAGGCTCCTTTTGAAAACATATTTGCTCCTGAACATTCATCAGACACATCCTTACCTGAGGAACACAGCACTGCTACATCTGTTCATAACCATCAACCTCACGATCATCTCAGGAAATGGACCAGTGATCATCCAATCGACAACATCATTGGCAATCCCTCACGTCCAGTATCTACACGTAATCAACTAGCCACTGATGCACTATGGTGCTTCTTCAATTCCGTACTGTCTAAAGTCGAACCAAAGGATGCCAAAGAAGCAATGACTAAAGATTGCTGGTTCCAGGCCATGCAGGATGAAATCCATGAATTTGATCGACTTGAAGTTTGGGAATTAGTGCCTCCTCCGGAGCGTGCAATGATCATTGCTTTGAAGTGGATCTTCAAAGTGAAGCTTGACGAGTATGGTGATGTCCTAAAGAACAAGGCACGGCTAGTTGCTAAAGGGTTTAGACAAGAAGAGGGCATTGATTTTGAAGAATCGTTTGCTCCGGTTGCTAGAATTGAAGCCATAAGAATCTTCCTGGCAAATGCTGCGAGTCGTAATATGATAGTCTACCAGATGGATGTCAAAACGGCATTCTTGAATGGTGACTTAAAGGAAGAAGTTTATGTGAGTCAACCTGAGGGATTCGTGGATGCTGAACACCCTACTCATGTTTACCGCTTGAAGAAGGCTCTTTATGGGCTAAAACAGGCGCCAAGGGCATGGTATGATACATTGTCCAAGTTCCTCCTAGCGAACAGATTCTCCAAGGGTGTTGTTGATCCTACACTATTCACCAGGAAGTCAAGAAACCATCTACTGCTAGTTCAGATATATGTAGATGATATCATCTTTGCTTCAACGGATCCTGGTGAATGTGATAGTTTCTCAAAGGAGATGAATTCCAAATTCCAAATGTCCATGATGGGACAAATGTCATTCTTCTTAGGACTACAAGTTTCTCAAAGTCCCGGAGGCATATTCATCAATCAATCCAAATACGCCAACGAGATCCTGAAAAAGTTTGGATTCCATTCAAGTGAACCTGTTGACACTCCCATGGTTGATAGAACGAAGCTGGATGAAGATCCTTCAGGGATTCCAGTTGATATAACACAGTATCGAAGCATGATTGGATCTTTGATGTACATCACGGCTAGCAGACCAGATCTTCTGTTTGCTGTGTGTATGTGTGCTCGGTATCAATCCAGACCAACCAAGAAGCATGTTGAAGCAGTGAAAAGGATTTTCCGATATCTTCAAGGCACGGTTCATATGGGTCTCTGGTATCCTAAGGACACTGCAATGGAGTTAACGGCATACGCAGATGCTGATCATGCGGGATGTCAAGACACTCGTCGAAGTACTTCAGGAGGAGCTCAATTTTTAGGGGAAAAGTTGGTTAGTTGGTCTTCTAAGAAGCAGATGAGTACTTCCATATCATCTACTGAAGCTGAGTACATTGCTATGTCTGCTTGCTGTGCACAAATCCTTTGGATGCGATCACAGCTTTCGGACTATGGATTCTCATACAACAAAATTCCCCTATATTGTGATAACAAAAGCGCCATTGCTCTTTGTTGTAACAATGTTCAGCACTCCAGGTCAAAACACATCGACATCAGGCATCACTTCATCAGGGAACAGGTGGAAAAAGGAATTGTGGAGCTATACTTCGTGAGGACAGAGTTTCAGTTAGCTGACATCTTCACCAAGGCCCTCCCAAGAGAAAGGTTTCAGTTTATTCTCCCACGCCTTGGCATGAAAAGCATGACTCCTGAAACCCTCAAGTGTCTTCAGGAAGAAAAGGAGGAGTAAAGGATTGTCTTCTTATATCCTTGTACATAGTTGTATATATCTTAAATCAAAAAGAAAAATACAAAAATATAAAACCTATAAAAACCATAAAAATCGAAAAATCACAAAATACCAAAAATAGTTCTACCTAGGCATGTCTTCTGTTTATCGATAACATTTACGTATCTAGAAATGTCATTCAACAATGGCACGGATTCTTAAATGAAGCTCGAGCAGAAGTTATACTAATCAGTTAAAACATGTCTTAATGGCTTGCAGTTACTTCATACTGCAACCCGCACTGTACAATGAGGAAAGCATGTCGCCAAAAAGACAGCTGTTCCTCCAACCGGGTGATGTTCACCTGGGCATGGATTACTTTATATCCATGTTCTCCCGACTTGATGTACGTTTCAGTGCATCACTTCGTATATAAGAAGAGAAGTCTTCTTCTCATCAAGATTCTCTATCTTGTTAGATCCCTCAAGAGAGTCTTGATGTTACACAAGGTGGTAAAATGAACTAAATTTTCACAAATGTCCGTCGCTCAATTGAATGACTACAGCTCTTTTAATGGAAAACGGGTCATTAATTGAGGGGGAGCATATTTGTTCAAATTTCCGACACCTTACCAAATTTGTGCAACATCAGCAGTGACATTCTCTCGTTGTTTCAGGGGGAGCATCGTATGCTCCTAAATCAGAATACATTTAAACCTGACCACATTTTCTCCCGAATTTTTCTAAACGTATTTAAATCAATTGGGATCACAAATCTCAAATGGTTTGAAATTTTTGATCGGGGGAGAGAATGTGATTTAAATAGGAAATTCTGATAAAATGTGATGATTTGGCAATTAATGTAAGCTCTCCCGTATGTGCTAAACCATTTTGCATATCAAGGCACATATTGAGGGGGAGCAAAATGTTTTGGTCATAAATGCAAGCTCCTCCATATGTACGAAAATCTTTCTTATTTCAATGCACATATTGAGGGGGAGCAAATGGTTTTTACAAAACAAAGGATTTGGCATCTCATGTGACCGTGACTTAGAATTAACCATTGAATTGACGAAACTGGAACTGTCATCAATCGAAAGGATTCATCTTGGCCGGGTAATAATTTCAAGCTGGTCTAACCAGTGATGTAAGCGTGTCTCGAAAAAGATGAATCTGAGTAGAGTGTACCATTTCGAGAAACTTTCTATGGACTTGACCAGTACGGGTAATAATTTCAAGCTGGTCTAACCAGTGATGTAAACGTGTCTCGAATCGGTCATGTTCACTGAAAGTGGATCAATTCAAAAAGTGCAAGCTTCACCCGACATGTGCAAATTTATAAAACAATCAACCGAGCACATGTTGAGGGGGAGCATTTGAAAAAATATAAAACTCTCAAGTGTTTGCAAAAATGTGTTTCAGAATCATGAACACTTGGAGAGATTTTTTCAAAGATTTGGTTTGGCAATCGTGGATGAATACCAAAGACCGACCATTTTAATTAATGCATGGAGTTATAAGGATGGTTAGGTTAGGCTCAAGTTCCCACGATCCCGCCAGAGCCGGAGGGATCTACCCAGGGACAATCCACTAGTTAGTGTAGAAGTCCTTAGGTATGATTAAAAAGGAGAAAAGCGTGATTAAGGGAAGAGTGCCGACTGAGATGGAGCTAGCACTGGAACTAACCCAACAAGGTACTAGTAAGGAAGTCTCGGTAAGCACTGAAGGGGTTGAAGAATGAAAAAGAATTGTAAAGAGAAAGGGTGAAAAGAAATAGCCCTCCTTACAACTTAGGCAGAAACCGGGTCAATACATATGCTGTCAGAATCACTTAGTTGATTGCTGGCATTGAAGACAAAGTATCATGGACCCAGTGATACGCTGCACAACCCTCCCTAGCCACTCAAGGTCCCTCAAAGGATTCTTGTTTCAATTGTCACGGAGTTCAATACATTCCTATCGTCTCTCTCACTCCGAGTTAGATGATATTGAAAAGGTGGCAGTCCTCTCCAGCCTCCGCTCACTAAATCAAAATGCACTATAGAGTCTAGAGCCACGAGATGCATAATAAGATCTCATAGGGACACGAATTACTTCTACACTAGGTGTTCAACATTAAGGACACCAGTTGTAAACTTAAGAGTCCTACGCAGATCTTAGCAATCTGCCAGAACATTTATGAGGGAATTTACAAATGTAATTCTCAATGATTGAATGGAAATTCCTGCCAGGGTCAACATCAAGCAGCCCTGAAAGCAGGTCACTTCGGTAATCCTTTATGGATTACGCTTAGTGGTCACGACAGTTTCTAACGGTCTACAGTCGTGGAGTGATCTCCAGCGACTCACCTAATCGTTGATGTGCTACGGTTCGATCTTAAAAAGCCCTCTGTGGGTTTTCGATTAGGAACGGTCTTAGTAAGGATTAGAGAGAGTCTTCACACTATGCTGTTGACTGTCTCGAAGTCCAAACTTGTAAGTACCGGTCGAATTATTGCTAACTGTCGTATGCAGGAACTTCTGGCGATTGTAGCTGTGGAAAGCTGTAGCTGGTTGCTGTTGTAGCTGGTTGCAGAAAAGATGCCAATCCATCACCACATGTTCACACCACATCATCATCAAAGAAGTCATGATCGACCTAAAAGACCTTCAACACAGCTTCTGCTAACTCTGATGCTGAAGATCATGACCCCATATCGTGTGAGCATGTCGGCTCTAAGCATATTTCATCACATGGAGTATTACTACAGAAAGATGACTTGGAGACTCAAGTGGGATGATACGTTCAGAGATTATTCAAAATTCATCCAAGACAAAAGAGAAGTCATCTTCAGATCACTGATGTTTGCACAGCAATCTATGACATTGAAGATTCAATGAGTACGAGCTATGATGTCAAGATCCAAGGAAGAAGTGCTGAATTTCAGAACATTACTTCTGGGGTGACCTCCCTTAGGGGGAGATTGTTAGGAATATGAATATTCAGCAGAAGACTCGGTCACCCCGAGTACTTATTAGATCATCATAGCTCATTAGATTATCAGTAATATTATTAGTAGCTTAGTTATTAATTACTATTGTGGAGTGGGTCGGGTCTTTACCCTCTGTCAGCTCGCTCCACAGTCCACTAGGGACATAATATGTAGTAGTATATATAACCCCTTCCCACACAAGGGAAGGGTTGGACCTTTTCAATCTAATATATCACAAGTTCATTTCTCTCTCTAAAAGGCTCCCACTTCTCTCTAAAACATCTTCTATTCGATCCAAACAAGCCTCAAGATAGTGATTCATGCATTGTGAATACCCTACAAAGAATTACTTTGCCTTTCATACCCCATCAGTGCAAGGTTTTCAAAAACTGTAGAGTTTGGAAGATTTTCAATACCTTCAGCATCTGCTAGATGAAGAACATCCCTAACAGAAGCCTCCGTAATGATAATCTTTTGCCCATCCACAAGGGCATGAATTTGTACTTCCTCATCAATAGTTTTGACCTTAGCAGTAGCCCAAAACTGTTTGATGTTGGAAACATATATGGTAGGATTTACTGTTAATGCATACTTAATATGAGTAGCATTAAGAAAATCAATGATCTCAGTAAACCCTTCACTTTCTCTAGGTTTTTGCAAAAATGCAATCATGTTATGTTGGTCTGCAAAAGACAGAGTCGACATTGTGAATTTTAGAAAATTTTGCAGGGTTTTACTGAATTTTGCAATTAATTGATAAAAAACGAGTTAGGGTTTATGTTTGAGAGAGTTTTGATCGGATAAAAACACTTGTGTGAATGATTGAATGATATAAACCCTTAATCATTCATATTTATAAAACAGTACCCTGTACTCTCAAACATAGCTGCAGAAACCTAGCAGCACTAAGTTAGGCTTAGCAGCACTAACTTATGCCTAGCAGCATGAACTCAATTTCCACTCCTAACAGCTTATTAATCAGCACTCCAGCACTTTTCTCAGCTTATCCTGCAAAAGATTAGTCCAAAAAACACAAAACCACAAACATAACATAATTTACAATAATCACATCATCAATTATACTTAGCGGTACTAAGTATAACTGGCGGCATTAACACATCAGTTTTAAGTAAACTAGCAACACTAAGTATACTTAGCAGCAGAAACAATTTATTGACCTAATAACAGTATTAATCCTAACAAAACTTTACAAAATCACAAAGAGATAAGTGTAACACCCCCGTTTTCGATATTCGCAGCGGAAATATAAGTTGGGGTGTTACTTCAAGGTTCACAGTCATGAGAATAGAAAACGACTCGAAAAGAGACGTTTTAAGTGAATTGTTATCGTTCATTTATTAAATCAGAGTTTACATATAGAGGTCCCAGTGGGAGGTTTCGAAATACGTTATAAATCTTACATTATTCATTTGAATGATAACAAAACGGACACTCTTTTAAAAGAAAGTCCACCGCCACTCCGTGCCAAATCGTACTTCTAGTTACCTGAGATAAACATGCTTAAAAAGTCAACACAAAGGTTGAGTGAATCCATAGCGTTTAACGTTAAATAATCGATTTGAACACAAGCTAAATAGAAAGTAAATCGGTTATATCGCAGTTTATTATATATTGCTGTAAGTCTCATGAATCGCAAGGCGTTAACACGATGGACATCATAGTTATAAGCTATGACGTAAATCACTACATAATTAAATGTAGCAATTATGTCCTCAAGTAGGAGTCTGCCTGAACTCTTTATTAAACGTTTTCAAATAAAATGCATTCGGTCACTTATCCAGCGACACAACGGGATTGTCAATCCAATAGATCTATTCATAATATTCGCGCTCACCCGGAAGTGATTAATGGTTCATGATAGAGGGTCTTTTAAATAGGCAACAGTTAAACTTATGCAATATAAATCAGGAAAGCATACGGAAAAGTACTTGTGTTCGGTTTGGTAGCATGTATCTCCCCACATATTTAGAAAAACGTAATTAAAAAGTGGGACTATGAACTCACCTGAGCAGTCTGGATGGAAAACAAAATGAAAGAAAGTTGATAAACGTCTCCGGACAAGAACCTGGGTTGTTATGTCAAATTTCAGTAATCATTTCAGATGATTATAGTTTATTTGTTCGTTTCGTTTCGTTGTTTGGTTGTTGTTTAAATATTGGATCGAGACAACATGATGTCTCTTCAAAAATAAGATTTTATCTTATTATTCGTTTTTATGTTTCTCGTTCGTTCGTTAAATATATCCTTCGTTCGTTTGTTTGTTTGTTAAAGATATCTCGCATTCGTTTAATATATTACTTGTTCGTTAATTCGTTGATTCGTTATCGAAATAAACATTTTACGTTGATATATTTTCTATTAGATCGGAAAATAGAATAAAAACAATAGTTATGAAAAGTTATATTTTCATCCCTAAAGTTTGGTCAAATGACAGTTTATACCCTGGACTTTCAGAAAATGACAACTTTTACCCTTAAGTTTCAAAAATAACACTTTCTACCCTTCGTATTTGTTATTGTCAAATTTGATCCTTAATATAGAATATTTACAAATTATCCCATGAAGACTCTATTTAACTAAAATTTAATACACATGAAATACGTGAATGACTAGAGTTTTGGATTTAAGTATCTATGTGAAAACTTAATCATTTTACGAGCTTTTTGTTCCTACGAGTAGCTAGCCAGGTCGTCTTTAAGATAAGTCAAATTTCGTTATTTATGGAAATCGTTTGATAGCCTAAAAATATCACCAAAGTCGACTAGTTGGAACATGGTTTAATAAAATCTGGTAAATTGGTTTTAAAGCTAGCGATAGGGCAAACTTTAGAGGTTAATAACTTTCTAATCGTTTAATCATTTTTCAAAGTTCTTGCTTCTAAAATAAGTTAGCTGGGTCGTCTTTGAATATACCCAGTTTCGAAATTTTTGAAAGTCATTTGATACTTGAAACAATTCACTAAAGTTGATAGGTTGAGAACTAGTTTTATTAAAATCTGGAAATTTGATTTATGCCTAGCGATAGAACCTATTTTGAAAACTCATAACTTTTAATTCATTCGATCTTTTTACAAACTTCTTTCTCCTAAATTAACTTAGCCAGGTAAACTTTAATATGCCAAGATTTCAGAATTTTTAGAAAGCTTATAAAGGTCGAAAAACAGATCTAAAGTAGGGCACCTGGTCGACATAACTGGAAAATAACCAAACTGAAAATCTAAGTCTCTTGTTTTAGCGATATTAACCAATATTGAGAGCTTGATATCTTACTGAAATCTTAACCATTTTACGAGATTCTTCTTTCTAATTTTAGCTAGTTGTATGAACTTTACGTATACTAAAAATCAGGATTTATAGAGTTCATTTGTGGGTCGGTTTTTAAGACCAAAGTCAGCCTTGTGGGCTGTTCTATACTCGATAGGAACACAGGATAAGAACCCGGTTTGGGTTTTAATGTTTCTGGAAAAGTTTTAACACATAATATGATATTGTTAGGTATATTAAACTTTTGTTTAACATGTTTTATTACTTTTTGATTAGTTGTTACCATATTTCAAATAGTTAATGTGTGTTTAGTGTTCTGGTTCGATCAGACAACAAAAAGTAAGAAGAAAACTTATGGTTTATGATCTTGTTTATTATTAGTGGTTAGGTTTTAATGTTTTTAGATAATATAAAGTAAATGAAACTGAATTTAAAAGAGTTAATAGCACTTACTTAGTGTTGGTTCAACTTAGGGTTTATGAGGACTTGGGTTGTTTCCTGATCACTGATGATTCCCTCTTCTTCCGAGCTTCCTAGGATGTTGTTGAAAGTAGGATTGGGCTATGATCAGTAGGATGTGGATATGGGAGTTGTTTTGTGTTTGGTCGTTTGGTGTGGAGGTGAGTTGGGAAGCTTTGAGTCGAATGGTTGTGGGGTGAAGAAGTGAGTTGTGAGGCTGCTATTTATGGAAGAATATTAGGGTTTTCTAGGTTAAGAGGAGACAAGGGCTGACAGGTTTTAAGGGAGGTGCCACTTGGGAAAAGGAGGGGAAAGAATGAAGGAGAAGGGAGGTGTATGTTTGTGGAGGGAAAGGAGAAGATGAGTTTGTATATGAGAGTGAACATGTGGAATGGTTATTTGAAGAGTATGTCGGGTGTTTATGGGAGAAGGGTGATGTATCTAGTGTAAGTGTTATCAAAATGGTACTTTAGTTATGGTGTTAAATTAGAATTCGACTAGAGTTTTGTATAGGAACCGAATTAGGCTTAAAGTTGTTGTACAATGGGTTTAACATGTAGTACTTAGGGTTTAGAAACATAACTAAATTAGTTTTTAGGAATTTGTTGATAATGATTTAATTTAAAGTTTAATATATATATATATATATATATATATATATATATATATATATATATATATATATATATATATATATATATATATATATATATATATATTTCGAATTTTTGATAATTAGTGAAGAAAATGGTTTGAGCTTATGAAGGTTGTACCATAGGCTTAATGAAGTTGTATTATGATATAAAATGTAAGAAAATATAATTTTAATAATTTATTAAGTTATAAAAATTATTTGTTAATTTTTATTAAGTTTAAAAGTAAAATAAATGGATTTTTTTTAGTTTTTTGTGCATTAGACACTTGTACTTTAGGTTTAAAGACTTGTAAAAATATTTAGTGAGTTTAGGAAAAATATTTTTTTTAGAATTTTGCATGAATGGTTTGTAAACTGTGCTTGAAAATAAATATAAATAGGATTTTAATAAGGATTTTGTAAATAAATGATTTCATGCATAAAAGACTTGTACTTTAGCTTAAATAATTTGTAAACTTAATATTTTGTAAAAATATTGTATAAATAAATTAGGGTTTGTGAAATGAACACATAAAATCATAGATTTATGAATTTAGGGTTTTACTGGGAGCTGATATAGATTTAGGGTTTCTGGTGCTTTGATGACTTGTACATTAACTCAGATGGGTTGTACTTTTATGTTCTAGGGTTTAGTTGTTCATATTTGGTGTTGTGATGAATTTTAGGGTTTCCTAGAAACTCTATATAGTTAATGAATGTTTTGTTTATACGTTTGTTAAGGATTTATCGTAAAATGGTAAATGGTGTATTGTTATGTTTTCATATAAATATGTTTATGAATAAACATTAGTTTCGTTAGGCAGGTCTGTGTGGGAGCACGTTTATCCGGGATGTGAGTTACGTCACATAAGATAGGAGATACAATCAAATAAAAAAAAATTTATACATGGAAAAAGGATAATTATTCTGAGTGCTAGATTATTATAACGTGGGATTTTCACAGTGGTTACAGTCACCCCCCGTTAAGGGAATCTCGTCCTGAGATTCAGTCTATGTTGGTCGAGATGTGAGGGAAAAGGTTTGGGTATCTTGCCCGTATTTGATTTTCTTATCTTAGAGGTGATGGATAGTAATTTGTAGACATCTATTGTGGTTGGTCAAATGGAATTAGTTTGAACAATTTGTTTTGTCTCAAAATTTTACTTTTGAATGAAATTCGTTATTTGAAAATCTGAAAAGTTAACTGTTCCACTTATGACATGATTCTTCCTAAATTATACATAGTTGGCCAGGCTATGCATAACTAAGGACTGAATGATGTGATATTTGGTCCAGTTATGGTGATACTTATATTTCTTCAAAAGTTTTAGACGGTGTTCAACGTTTTGTTTTTGTAATATGACAACATAATCATTTTTCACAAAAATAAGAAAATTATTGTTCATACTACATTGATAAGTCAGGGATTTCTAGGGTTCGAGTGGAATTCTTACGGAATTGGGTAAAACTTAATATTAACCAAATTTCTAGTGAGATGACAGTGTAGTGACTATGAACAGGTCAAATGGAATAGAAACGTAGATTGTGATTATTACGGAAATATTACAAGGTAAAGATTTCATACGGTAAAAAGATAGTTGATACACTTAGGTTACGTTTATCGTAACTAAGGTAGAGTACAATAGAAAATATGCTTAGGAAGTTTACGATACGATTTATTTAGCTATAGCAGGAATTTCTCTTTTGTTGAAGTAGGGATGCCATCCTTGCCATTGTCGGGATCCTTAACGAGTTCTCATTCCTCTGTACTAATCTTGGTTTGGCTGTGCGTTCCCATCTCCTAACACATACGCTCTTCCGCGGGCACCGTTGTTCTGGTCGTCTTTCGATTTCGGGCACCGGCTCTTATAATGCCCCTTCTCACCGCATCCAAAGCAAGTTACGGTTACCAGCTGTAGGTTGGCTCCTGTTGCTCTACAGTCTTTGGTCTGATGTCCAATCCTCTGACACCTTGCGCACTTAACAGTGCATGGACCATAGTGGTGCAACAGGCATTGACTACATGACGGTTTTCTTCCAACATAACCACTCCTCTCAGCAGGTGTGGCGGTATAGGCTTTAGCAGTCTCCTGTCGGCGATTCTGTTGGTGGTGGTGATTGTTACGATCGTGTTGGTAGTTGTTGTGGTGATGGGTGATCCTTCTATCATCAAGCCTTCGCTTGTGATCATCATTTCCTTGAATAGAACTTCGCTTGGTTTCGCGATCCATTAACTGCTGAGCTATAGTAATCGCCTCTTCCAATGACTGAGGCTTTGACGCAATCACATTTCCCTCAATGCTTCGAGGTAATCCTTCCGTGTATTTCTCCAACATCTTCTCCAGATCAGGCACAATAGTTGGACATAGGAGAGCAAGCTCCTGAAACCTCCTGTTGTATGCCTTGAGATCCGTTCCTTTCACAACCAGTTGGTGGAACTCATCCTCAAGCTTCTTAATTTCAGTACGGGTGCAATACTTCTTCAACATCTTCTTCTTGAGATCTTCCCAAGTCAGTTGGTGAGCTGCTTCAACACCCATAGTCTGGGTAGTCGAAGTCCACCAAGACAGGGCATCATCTAATAAAGTCCCCGTAGCAAAAGCAACTTTGCAGTCATTGGTACACCCACATCTCACAAAGACTATTTCCGTACGTTCAAACCAACGAGCTAATTCAGTAGCTCCTTCTGTTCCCTTAAAGAAAGTTGGTTTACAGTTTATGAAGTCTTTGTATGTGCATTTGCGAGCTGTAACAGTCTCGTTCTCTCCATTGGGTCTGCTGGTGCTTCCAGTACGAGCAAATTCTGCTGCTTGACTCTCTAATGCTGCAGCGACACTGTCTGCAACAAGCTTTCGGATAGCAGCTTGGGACATGGGTGGTTCGAGGGAAGTGCGAGGCATATTTCTATTAAAACCACAATAAAACATACGTTTATATTTTGTACATGTTAGATTATCAAAATAAAACTTATGATAATCATAAGGTCACAACATGTCCAAATACTATCATGCGCGTAGGTAAGATGATCATCACTGGTCCACGTCAACCGATACCGTACACAGCAAAATACAACAAAATCAAAACCATATATAGTCATAAATAACTTGCTAATTTGTTATATATAACAAAATTAGTACAAGCGTCATATTTATGCTACATATCCTATGGCCAAGATATAGTACAAAAGCTGGTAGATATAAATATGATTTTAGTGGCTACCAGAAACTCTTCCGAGTCAACTTTTTAGTTTGACGATCATGCTGACGAGGATTTATTCTTAATATTTATGTCTCCCACTATTTTCTCCAAAATAGTGATCTTCGTCTGAGCGGTCGTCACTTCTTCATTTCTTTTCATTATCTCTTCTAACATCTTCAATTCGTCATAGGTATTTCTCGTCTCAGCTGCTCATGATGGTTCTCTGTCTTCTCACGATTCTCGTCCATCTTCTACTTCATAGTCTCTGAATCTTCAACTCTATATTTTACACCCTCGATGCATTCTAGAGATAGCTTGTCGGGATGACCTAAGCAGTCTCGATCCGTTCTTCTTGCCGTTCTAATCGCATCAGCAGGGTGGAAATAGTCGGTTGTCGTTCCTGTGCTGATTGCGGAATTTCACCCACCTCAAATACTCGTAGCGGAGTAGGGATGTCGGGAATAGGTGATCGGGGTAAAGCATGATATCGGGCGATAATGATCCTAATTTCTTCACTAAGTTCGAATGGGACAGATGGGGGAAATATAAACTTATAGTTGATAGTGAAGGTGGTAAAGATGTAGGAATCTGACGGCATATATGTAGGAAAGTGGACGTGGTAGTGGTGTGGAGGATGTAGGTATAAGCGTGATGTCCAGTATTATCGTGATATTTTTCAATATCCGAGTCCGACATAAGAGGAATAGAATGGGTAGGGGAAATCAGGATTCTGTAACCACCCAGTAATTATAAACATCTTACTATGTAGCTAAATAATTAGAAATAAACATATATAAGTAACGTTTCAGTGGCGTTGTGGCACAGAGGACTTTTGGGTTAAGTTTTTGTGAAAATCGGTTATAGTCCAATGTTTGAAAACATTTGGTTCTCTATAACCATGAGCTCTGATACCACTCTGTAACACCCCCATTTTCGATATTCGCAGCGGAAATATAAGTTGGGGTGCTACTTCAAGGTTCACAGTCATGATAATAGAAAACGACTCGAAAAGAGACGTTTTAAGTGAATTGTTATCATTCATTTATTAAATCAGAGTTTACATATAGAGGTCCCAGTGGGAGGTTTCGAAATACGTTATAAATGTTACATTATTCATTTGAATGATAACAAAACGGACACTCTTTTAAAAGAAAGTCCACCGCCACTCCGTGCCAAATCGTACTTCTAGTTACCTGAGATAAACATGCTTAAAAAGTCAACACAAAGGTTGAGTGAATCCATAGCGTTTAACGTTAAATAATCGATTTGAACACAAGCTAAATAGAAAGTAAATCGGTTATATCGCAGTTTATTATATATTGCTCTAAGTCTCATGAATCGCAAGGCGTTAACACGATGGACATCATAGTTATAAGCTATGACGTAAATCACTACATAATTAAATGTAGCAATTATGCCCTCCAGTAGGAGTCTGCCTGAACTCTTTATTAAACGTTTTCAAATAAAATGCATTGGGTCACTTATCCAGCGACACAACGGGATTGTCAATCCAATAGATCTATTCATAATATTCGCGCTCACCCGGAAGTGATTAATGGTTCATGATAGAGGGTCTTTTAAATAGGCAACAGTTAAACTTATGCAATATAAATCAGGAAAGCATACGGAAAAGTACTTGTGTTCGGTTTGGTAGCATGTATCTCCCCACATATTTAGAAAAATGTAATTAAAAAGTGGGACTATGAACTCACCTGAGCAGTCTGGATGGAAAACAAAATGAAAGAAAGTTGATAAACGTCTCCGGACAAGAACCTGGGTTGTTATGTCAAATTTCAGTAATCATTTCAGATGATTATAGTTTATTTGTTCGTTTCGTTTCGTTGTTTGGTTGTTGTTTAAATATTGGATCGAGACAACATGATGTCTCTTCAAAAATAAGATTTTATCTTATTATTCGTTTTTATGTTTCTCGTTCGTTCGTTAAATATATCCTTCGTTCGTTTGTTTGTTTGTTAAAGATATCTCGCATTCGTTTAATATATTACTTGTTCATTAATTCGTTGATTCGTTATCGAAATAAACATTTTACGTTGATATATTTTCTATTAGATCGGAAAATAGAATAAAAACAATAGTTATGAAAAGTTATATTTTCATCCCTAAAGTTTGGTCAAATGACAGTTTATACCCTGGACTTTCAGAAAATGACAACTTTTACCCTTAAGTTTCAAAAATAACACTTTCTACCCTTCGTATTTGTTATTGTCAAATTTGATCCTTAATATAGAATATTTACAAATTATCCCATGAAGACTCTATTTAACTAAAATTTAATACACATGAAATACGTGAATGACTAGAGTTTTGGATTTAAGTATCTATGTGAAAACTTAATCATTTTACGAACTTTTTGTTCCTACGAGTAGCTAGCCAGGTCGTCTTTAAGATAAGTCAAATTTCGCTATTTATGGAAATCGTTTGATAGCCTAAAAATATCACCAAAGTCAACTAGTTGGAACATGGTTTAATAAAATCTGGTAAATTGGTTTTAAAGCTAGCGATAGGGCAAACTTCAGAGGTTAATAACTTTCTAATCGTTTAATCATTTTTCAAAGTTCTTGCTTCTAAAATAAGTTAGCTGGGTCGTCTTTGAATATGCCCAGTTTCAAAATTTTTGAAAGTCATTTGATACTTGAAACAATTCACTAAAGTTGATAGGTTGAGAACTAGTTTTATTAAAATCTGGAAATTTGATTTATGCATAGCGATAGAACCTATTTTGAAAACTCATAACTTTTAATTCATTCGATCTTTTTACAAACTTCTTTCTCCTAAATTAACTTAGCCAGGTAAACTTTAATATGCCAAGATTTCAGAATTTTTAGAAAGCTTATAAAGGTAGAAAAACAGATCTAAAGTAGGGCACCTGGTCGACATAACTGGAAAATAACCAAACTGAAAATCTAAGTCTCTTGTTTTAGCGATATTAACCAATATTGAGAGCTTGATATCTTAGTGAAATCTTAACCATTTTACGAGATTCTTCTTTCTAATTTTAGCTAGTTGTATGAACTTTACGTATACCAAAAATCAAGATTTATAGAGTTCATTTGTGGGTCGGTTTTTAAGACCAAAGTCAGCCTTGTGGGCTGTTCTATACTCGATAGGAACACAGGATAAGAACCCGGTATGGGTTTTAATGTTTCTGGTAAAGTTTTAACACATAATATGATATTGTTAGGTATATTAAACTTGTGTTTAACGTGTTTTATTACTTTTTGATTAGTTGTTACCATATTTCAAATAGTTAATGTGTGTTTAGTGTTCTGGTTCGATCAGACAACAAAAAGCAAGAAGAAAACTTATGGTTTATGATCTTGTTTATTATTAGTGGTTAGGTTTTAATGTTTTTAGATAATATAAAGTAAATGAAACTGCATTTAAAAGAGTTAATAGAACTTACTTAGGGTTGGTTCAACTTAGGGTTTATGAGGACTTGGGTTGTTTCCTGATCACTGATGATTCCCTCTTCTTCCGAGCTTCCTAGGATGTTGTTGAAAGTAGGATTGGGCTATGATCAGTAGGATGTGGATATGGGAGTTGTTTTGTGTTTGGTCGTTTGGTGTGGAGGTGAGTAGGGAAGCTTTGAGTCGAATGGTTGTGGGGTGAAGAAGTGAGTTGTGAGGCTGCTATTTATGGAAGAATATTAGGGTTTTCTAGGTTAAGAGGAGACAAGGGCTGACAGGTTTTGAGGGAGGTGCCACTTGGGAAAAGGAGGGGAAAGAATGAAGGAGAAGGGAGGTGTATGTTTGTGGAGGGAAAGGAGAAGATGTGTTTGTATATGAGAGTGAACATGTGGAATGGTTATTTGAAGAGTATGTCGTGTGTTTATGGGAGAAGGGTGATGTATCTAGTGTAAGTGTTATCAAAATGGTACTTTAGTTATGGTGTTAAATTAGAATTCGACTAGAGTTTTGTATAGGAACCGAATTAAGCTTAAAGTTGTTGTACAATGGGTTTAACATGTAGTACTTAGGGTTTAGAAACTTAACTAAATTAGTTTTTAGGAATTTGTTGATAATGATTTAATTTAAAGTTTAATATATATATATATATATATATATATATATATATATATATATATATATATATATATATATATATATATATATATATATATATATATATATATACTAGCAGGGTACCCGCGCGTTGCGGCGGCGGGTACCCTGAAATAATATTTTCCGATGAATCATGTATTTTAGTTTATTATGTTCTTTTTAATAATAAATTTACGGATATCAAGAATTTCATGTGACGTATTTCAACTCCTTAAATAAGGAATTTATGTCGTCTTTTTGGGTCTTTTTTAAAGTCATTCGTATAACATGAGCCCATTTGGCCAGTGCCCGTTTAGCCCATGTCCGTTCGGGTTCTAGCCCGTTTGGCCCGTGCCCGTGACCGTTTAGCCCGTGCCCGTTTGGCCCGTGCCTGTTTGGGTTCTAGCCCGTTTGGCCCGTTGCCCGTTCGTGCTTGAATATTTGTATAATGTGCTTTATTATTTGTATTAGTAACATTTAATGTAGGAATTGTGTTTAAGTTGGTTGTACAATATGCTTGATAATTTGTATTTCTTATGTAAGGGGTGTTTTAATAACTAAATTAATTGTATTTATTGACCAATTAATTAATTGACTACATTAAATATCTTGACCAAATTAATAGTGCTTTGTATTTTGTACATTAAGCTTTAAGACTTGTAAGTCTTAAAATTAAGATTGATGAGAAAGATCATTAATAGTGCTTTGTGCATTGTACAATAAGCATTATAGCTTGTAAGTCTTAATTTTAAGACCAAGAGGAGAGAGAGTCATTCATGCTTTATATGTAGTATAGATATTTCGAATTTTTGAGAATTAGTGAAGAAAATGGTTTGAGCTTATGAAGGTTGTACCATAGGCTTAATGA